>UESW01003922.1:948572-1051717 GCA_900491605.1 Calamus simplicifolius | reverse complement strand
TCGAGGATTTTTGATAGTTTACTTAGTCCTTACTGTAACTATGGATTCAGGTGCAGACGACCAAAGAGGATGAAGGCTACCCGAGCGATGGAGGGGGCGCCTGAAGCCTGTAAATCGGCCACTCTCAGAGAGGGCGAGCTATATTGCTCAAGTGTTGGCCACTGGTACATTCTTTCCTTTGCGTTTTTTCGAGGACGCCTGATTCGAGGATGTCTGGCAGATTTTCAAGGATATTTACTTCGAAAATGATCTGGCAGATTGGAGGGAGTCTAGTCCTAAGAAGGGAGCTCCTTGAGCGCCTCAATGTTATTAATGATCCTCTTCGACGAGGGGCGGAACTCTTCGTTTCTCACGAGCGCCCACTGAGGTGGTGACACGTGGCATTTTTCCATGGGCTAAGATTAATGGCTCGAACGATCGAAACATTCACCAGGAGCGGTTTAAATACGGATGAGAAGGATGCCTCTGTTAGTCATCTCTTCAGCCGATCTCCCAAGAATTCCTGGGTTCTGAGATGGCATCTGAAGGTGAGGGGATCAACTGTGGTGCCGAGCAGCGGCGCTAATGGCCGTGAGGGGTCCCAGGGGAGCCGTGTTATGGTGACCGTCGATGGGGAGGCCCTAGCGTCAATGTTCGCGGATCACGAGCGGCTCTAGAGGGTGGCCGAACAATATCTAGCCATTTCTATGAGGGAAGTTGAGCTCCTTCGCCGTGCCAACGACCGGCTGGAGGGGGAAGTAGCATCCCTTCGACGTAAGGTCGCCAAGTCAGCTCGGCATGGGGAGGGTTCGGCGGCTCCTGGAGAAGATGATAAGGCTCAGTGAGGGCTCATGTATCTTTTTCTTTCTTTTTTGCCCTTTTCATGATGAATAAAAAGAGGATTTTGCAACTTTCGTATTCGCCGTTATTTCCAATGTTTGTTCTTATCATTCGGCCTTGGCCGAGATTTTTTGATAAGTGACGCTCTTCGGCTCTGGCCGAGGCTTTTATTCTTTGGTACCAGCTGGGGCTTGTAAGCTGCCCGAACCTTGGACAAAGTTTCTTCATCATTCGGTCCGGTCGGGCTTGTATCCTGCTCGAATTTGAACGACGTTTTGGAGACCATTTGGTCCGGCCGGAGCTTGTAAGCTGCGAATCCGAACGAAGTATTGGAGACCATATGGTCCAGCCGGGGCTTGTAAACTGCCCGAATCCAAACGAAGTTTTGGAGACCATTTGGTCCGGCCGAGGCTTGTAAGCTGCTCGAATCTGAACGAAGTTTTGAAGACCATTTGGTCTGGCCGGAGCTTGTAAGCTGCCCGAATTCGAACAAAGTTTTGGAGACCACTTGGTCCAGCCGAGGCTTGTAAGCTGCCCGAATCCGAACGAAGTATTGGAGACCATTTGGTCCGGTCGGGGCTTGTAAGCTGCCCGAATCCAAACAAAGTTTTGGAGACCACTTGGTCCAGCCGGGGCTTGTAAGCTGCCCGAATCCGAACGAAGTTTTGGAGACCACTTGGTCCGGTCGGGGCTTGTAAGCTGCCCGAATCCGAACGAAGTTTCTTGATATTTTACTTGGCCCTGCCAAGGTACGAAGATTTGATTCGAGGCTCGGCCCTGCCGAGGTTCGGAGATTTAACTCGAGGCTCGGCCCTACCAAGGTACGGTGATTTGACTCGAGGCTCGGCCCTGCCGAGGTACAGAGATTTGATTCGAGACTCGGCCCTGCCGAGGTATGAAGATTTGGCTCGAAAAATATCTCGGTTGTGCCGAAATGGATGCGTAAGCGACATCTGTTTTCTATTACGACCTTTTAGAAAAAAAAATGACCGTAGCGGTCATGCCACGGAGAATAGAAACAAGATGCCAAAGCTGTAAATGGGGCAAGTCTATAGAGAGCGTACTCTATTGGTGATATATGTGGAGGTTGTTCGAACTCCATGTCTGGGGAACGAATTTCCCGTTCCAAATCCTGGAGCTTGTAGGTGCCGGGTCCGATGACTTCTACTACTTGATAAGGGCATTCCCAGTTTGGCGACAGCTTTCCTTGCTCCACGTTTGGAAACGGATGCTTTCCGGAGGACGAGGTCACCGGGCGAGAAGGATTTTCCTTTGACTCTGGAGGTGTGGTAACGAGCCTCTCTTTGCTGGTATGCATCTACTCTGATTCGAGCTTTCTCTCTGATCTCTTCTACTAGGTCGAGATTGGTATGAAGTTGCTCGTCGTTAGCTTCCTCTGAGTAGCTCTCCACTCGCGGAGAAGGGAGTCCTACCTCCACAGGGATGATGGCTTCCGTGCCAAAGGCCATCCGAAATGGGGTCTCGCCGGTGGGGATTCTCTGGGTAGTGCGGTAAGCCCATAGGACGTGATGAAGTTTGTCCGCCCATCTGCCTCGGGGTCTAGCGAGCCAAACTTTGATCCCTTGAAATAGGGTCCGATTAGTTACTTCAGCTTCTCCATTGGCTTGTGGATGCCCCACCGATGTAAGGCGATGGCAGATCCTATGTTCCTCGCAGAAACCTCAGAACTTTGGGTTATCAAACTGCCTGCATTGTCAGTGATGATTGTATGCGGAAGGCCAAAGCGGCAGATAATGGATCTCCACACAAAGTCCCTGGCTCGAGCTTTGGTTATTTGGACACTGCCTCAGCCTCCACCCACTTGGTGAAGTAGTCGATGGCGACAAACAAAAATTTTCTCTGTCCGGTGGCGAGGGGGAAAGGGCCAAGAATATCTATCTCCCACTTAGCAAAGGGCCAAGTGGAGAAAATAGGGACTAAACTGATGGAGGGGAGCCTCTGGATGTTGGAGTGTCTCTGACATGAGTCACAAGCTCGGACGAGATCATCAGCATCCTTTTGCATAGTGGGCCAATAGTACCCCTGGCGCAGCACCTTGTGGCATAGAGATCGACTCCCTAGATAGTTGCCACAAATTACTTCATGTACCTGTAGAAGAGCATAATCAGCTTCAGATGGGCGAAGGCACTTGAGCAATGGCATGAAAAAGGATCACTTATTGAGCTGGTCATCGACCAACACATAGTGGGCAGCTTTCAATTTCAGCTTTCTTGCCTCCTTACGGTCGGCTGGGAGCGACCGTTCTTTGAGATACATCGAGATGGGGTCGAACCAGGATGGCTCGATCTCAATCTGCATCATTCGGTCTGCCTCCACGATGCTAGGCTTTTCCAGGATTTCCAGGGAAACTTTCATTCGGTACTCATTGATTTCGCAGTCGCCAGTCAGGATAATAGATCGACACGGGCATTCTTGGATCTGGGAATCTGGAAAACTTCAAATTCAGAGAAGTGAGAAAGCAAGTCCCGCACCTGCTGGAGATACCGAATCATGTTTGGCTTCCGGCCTCAAACTCACCCTACACATGACCAGCCACCAATTGAGAGTCGGTGAAGGCATTTAACTTCTTCACTTTGAGGTCACGGATGATTCGAAGTCCAATGAGCAGAGCTTCATACTCAGCTTTGTTATTGGAGGCTGGGAAGGAGAAGCGAACGCATACTCGAAGGTAGCCCCTTTTGGGCTGGTGAGGATTAGGCCAGCACCTGAGCCACCGGCATTGGACGATCTGTCAACATGGAGCAGCCACAGGGCATCAGATTTCGATTGCTCGGGGAGTCTGGAGTGGAACCATCCTCCGGGATAGTACATTCAAGGAGGAAGTCAGCTAGAACCTGGGCCTTGATGGCTGGGCGAGGCTGGTACGGATGTTATGCTCGCTTAGCTCGACGGCCCATTTAGCCATCCTTCCTGATGTCTCCGGGCGATGAACCACCGCCTTGATGGGTTGGTCGGTGAGAACTGTCACAGAATGTGACTGAAAATATGGTCGTAGCCTCCGAACCGACGTTACCAGGGCCAAAACCAACTTCTCGATCCGGGTGTACCTTGTCTCGGCGTCCCGAAGCAGTTTGCTGACATAGTAGATCGGCTTTTGAGTCTTTTTCTCTTCTCTGACCAAAACGAGCCAATTGCACCTTCTGAAACCGCCAAGTACAGGAATAGCATCTCTCCCAAGTTGGGGCTGCTGAGGAGGGGTGAAGAGCTGAGATACCTCTTGAGGTCCTTGAATGATTTCTGGCACTCGGGAGTCCATTGAAAATTCTTGGCAGATCGAATAGCTTTAAAGAAGGGAAGGCACCTTTCGGTCGATCGAGCTACGAAGCGGTTGAGGGTCGCGATCCTTTCTGTCAGGCGCTGGACTCTTTGATAGATGTTGGGGGTGTCATTTTCTGAAGGGCTTGAATCTTCTGCGGGTTGGCTTCAATGCCTTGCTGATAAACCATGAAGCCCAGAAACTTCCCAGAATTGACACCAAAGGCACACTTTGTTGGATTGAGCTTCATCCGATATTTTTGGAGCGTGCAAAGCTCTCAGAGAGGTCCTCAATGTGCTGGGAAGCTTCTTTGCTTTTGACCAGCATGTCATCGACATATACCTCCATGTTTCGTCGATTTGCTCCTTGAAGACCTTGTTGACCAGCCTTTGGTAAGTTGCACCTGCATTCTTCAGACCAAAAGGCATGATACGATGGCAATATGTACCTCAATGGTTATGAAGGTGATCTTTTCTTCATCCTCAGGCGCCATTCGGATTTGATTGTAGTCGAAATAGGCGTCCATGAAGGTTAGCATCTGATGCCCTAAAGTAGCATCTACAAGCTGATCGATCCGAGAGAGGGAAGCTGTCCTTCGGGCAAGATTTATTGAGGTCGGTGAAGTTGATGCAAATCCGCCATTTGCCATTTGACTTCTTTACCATGACGACATTGAACAGCCAGCTCGGATAGTTTACCTCCCGAATGAAGTTTGCCTTAACAAGTTTGTCGACTTCTTCCTCAATCGCCTTCTGCCGCTCAGGGGTGAAGCTCCTCTTCTTCTACTTTATGGGCCGGGATATCTCATCCACATTAAGACGATGGACAAGAACATCCGGGCTGATCCTGGTATATTAGAGGCTGACCAGGCAAAAACATCAGCATTCCTTCAGAGAAAGTCGATCAGCTCCGTCCGAGGTTTCCCTTTTAGCTGTGACTCGATCTTTATAGTTCGGTCTAGCTGGGCTTCGTTTAGCAGCATCTCCTCCAGCTCTTCAGCTGGTTCTCCCCGTTGCTCGATAAAATCTTTCGAGCATCCAGTTCATCAACCTCGGGCAATTTGGATTGCAGGCTGGTGATGAAACACTGCCGAGCTACAGCTTGGTTTCCTCGGACTATTTCTACTCCCCATCCGGTAGGGAACTTCATTGCTAGGTGCGGGATGGAGACAGTGGCTCTAAGGGACATCAAGCCGGGTCTCCCAAAAATTGCATTGTAGGGCGATCAAAGCTTGGTCACCAGAAAATCTGTGTGGACCGTGGTAACGGAAGGCCAAGTTCCTGCATGGACCGTCAAGGTCACGACTCCTTCCGGGGTGATAACATCACCAATGAACCTCATTAGGGTGGAGTCCACAGCTCGAAGATTCTTCATAAGCAGTTTCATCTTCAGAAACACATCGAGATACAAAACATTGATGGAGCTTCCACTATCAATGAGAATTCGATCTACATCATAGTTGTTTAGATTAAGGGATACAACCAACGCATCATCATGCGAGAACTGTATTTTCTGGAGGTCGTTGTCGAGAAGGAGAGCTCATTTGTTCGCACTTTCTTTAGCACCGAACCTTCTTCATCGTTCTGCCCACTCGACAGACTGCCAACTGCCTCGATCACATTCATATGACCAGCGATCGAAGGATTCGGAGGAGGAGGTTGCTGAGGCTCAGGTTGACGATCGCCCCCATTCCTTGGCTCGGGTGCTCTCCTGAATTGGTCCAGTCTACCCCGTTGGATGAGCCTTTCGATCTCATTCTTCAGCTGCCAGCACTCCTTAGTGTCGTGGCCATGATCCCGATGGTAGCAGCAATATTTGGTGGGATCTCTCAGGTAGCATTTCCTCGAGAGGAGGGTCGGGGGAGCTGGCGCTCTATCGCCATGAGGATCTCCGCCCTTGGAGCAGTGAGCGGAGTGAACCGGTTGAACCTCCTTGGTGGGCTCCGGGTGCGGTTCCTCGGCAGGGGCGGAGGAACCCTTTGGTGGCGAGGCGGACTTGGCTGGTGGGCGGATCGGTACTTGTCCGAGCGCTTGGGCTCCTTTTTCCTTGTTAGCTCGGTGCGGGCAGCTCTTCATGATTCTTTGACTTTGGCATATTTATCTGCCAGAGCCATCATGTCGGAGAGGTTCTAAGGGTAGCTGACCTCCAGCGCTAGGTAAAAGTCACTCTCCTTCAATACTCCGCCTGCTAGGTGGACATGGCCACCTCATGATTAAGGTGGTCCACTTCCAACATGGCCGTGTTAAAATGACCGAGATATTTTTTCAAGGACTCCACCTCTCTCTGCTTAACCTCAGAGAGGGAGTCGGATCTCCGCCGGTGACGATGGCTACTGATGAACTGGCTGATAAAGAGGTGGCTCAGCTCATCGAACGGACTAACGAAACCTGGTTTCAAAGCATTGAACCAGGTTCGAGCGGATCCCCTAAGGGTGGAGGAAAGGCACGGCAGAGGATCGCATCTAATGCCCCGTGGAACATCATGATCGATCTAAAGCTGCTGAGGTGGTCGTCGGGATCGGAGGCCTCGTGATAGGGCTCGATGGCAGGCAGCTTCACATGGGAGGGAATCACTTCCTCCATGATTCCCTTGGAAAAGGGAATGCCCTGCTCCGTCTGATGGTGGAGCGGATGGGCCTGCTTGGCGGCATCTAACTCATGGCGCATCTCCTGGAGTTGCTGGCGGATCTCCTCAGGCACAATAGGAGGGGACGGCTGAGGAGAGAAATGAGATGGTGTCAAGTTGTGGCGAGAGAACACCGGAGAGAGGGATTGGGCCCGCCGAGAATGGGGAAGATCTTTGCCACGACCCCCTTGGGGGGCTGGCTCATCTTCCCTAGGGCAGCGGGGGGGTCGGCAACCCCATGTGGGCCGGAGGAGGAGATCGCCGGATGAGCAGGGGCTGCATTCTTCTCAGGAGGATGCGGGGTAGGAGCGGCTGGTCGGGGAGCTTCAAAGTGCCCTGAATCAAGTGGGTTAGAGCCTGGACTTGCTGGACCAGTGAGACAAACTAGTCCTGGGTCACTAGGGCCGCCGGTGGCGATGGAGTCTCAACTGGCGGTGGTGGTGGCGCTACACTGCTCATCGGATCAGGTCTTTGGGAGGCGATCTGATCCCGGGCTTCGGAGGTAGCCTTTCTTCGGTTGGCCATGGGAGGAGTTCTCTTTCAGATCGAGATCCTTATCTCCTGAATCACAAGTTTATGGGACTTGAGGGCCCTTCCTCTAGTGCCAATTTGTTGCTGCTGAAATCTGTCCTCCAACTAGGGTGCGATCGGGCTCTGGGATGGGCTCCCTCCTGGGTGGACCTGCAAATCAGTCCTCACGCGAGAGGCGTTGGGGGTGGCCCTCTGCAGAAGACCCTCCGACGCTCAAGTCAGCAGGGATCGGCAAACAACAAACAAGAGGAGAAGGCTCTCGCTAAAGAGTATCTCCAAGGGTGGCCTTTCGAGAGCTTTGAGTAGAGCGCTAATGGCGGAAAATGAAGGAAGCCAAGGCAGAAAGAGAGTGTGCCATGAGCAAGTGCGCATACCTAAGGAGTCGGCAGATGACTCTATTTATAGAGGATCACCTGATTCCCTAGGGCATCGTGGGTCCAAAAGTCGTTAGGATTTGAATCCAGTTTGTTATGAGGTCAGTAAGATTTGCATCTTGTTGGTTAGAGGATCGACGGCTGGGAGAGCTGGTTGATGCCTCGAGATTTGACGGGTATATAAGCTCCAGGGCTCTAGGCCACTCTCGCGGGTCCTAGACCACTCTCAGATATGATTTCTGTTTGAAATCTTACGGATTTGAACTCTCCCGCACCAAATTCCACAGAGGTCCTTGAATGCCCGGGTCTAGCCAGGGTATAATAATGACTCGGCTGACGAGGCACAGTCGGATAGCTCGACTGGGGCCGAGAGAGATGATATAGCTCGACTGAGGCCGAGAGATGGTATAGCTCGGCTGATGCCGAGAGATGGTATAGCTCGGCTGAAGCCGAGAGATGTGATGCGCGTCTTAGGAATCCTTGGCTCGGTGAGGGGCTATGGTGCCCCGATTCACTAGGCTGATTGTCTCTAGCGGTATTGTTCAGCATGTGGGAGTCAGGGTTGATCCTAGCCCCCTTGCACAATTATTTATGCAATGATGATTTTACCCCTCAACATATATATATATATATATATCCAAGCACTTTTGGTCGCAGATTCCAATTGCGTTACACAATATGAACTCTTGACAAAAGATGCTTTACAAAATTAAATTACAGCAAGAATCGACGTGCCTTACTTGAAGGGCATATCGAAACACTCTAGAAAGTCATTTGCTGATCACTTTGATAGGATTCAATTAAATATAATTAAACTTTATCATAGGGTTGAATTGAAATGAATTGGCTCTAGGATTCATGCATTTGGGACATGGGAGACGTGTTGGGGCTTGTGGAAGGGAAACATTCTGTCCAAACGAAATAATTGTAGTTCATTTAAAATGCATTACAAGATTAGAATTCTCGGGAAGGATGATATATAAAATTTAATTGATAAGCGTTACCAAATTGAATTGGGCAAGTCTAACTTTATCTTAAGTAACTATATATATCCAACAACTTTTTGTCGTAGATCCAAATTGCGTTATACAATATGAACTCTTTACAAAGATGCTTTGCAAAATTAAATTAGGCCAAAAACGTAACTTACACACACGGACACGGAGAGGGATATCGCATATGATTGAACCCTATATTTTGGTTTGATTAAGTATTAATAAATATTTTAGTTTTGCACTTGATTAAAATTTGTATACTTGAGAAGCCAAATCAGTTGGTCAACCATAATGAACAATATTAGATCTGTAATACGCAAATGTTACATGGATCGATTATTAAACTCTTTTGGTTATAAACACGAATATTTTAAACAATTACTGTTGAGATCTTTTAGGCAACAACACAATGGTCAATATTTATTAAAAAATAAAATAATCTACTAGCATTAATGAATCAAAATATTAAAACATGCGCAAAATACAAAGAAAATTCCATTCTATTTCTATTGTAAAATAATATGAAAGCAAGGTATTCTATCCTAACAAAATACATCAGGGTCATCAAAACGAGATACATCTTGGTTTTTCTGACACGGATTGTAGTTTAGTCCAAGTGGTCTTCTTGTTCATCTCCAACATATCGCCAGTTAGCCTCGGACTTTATGACTCGGAACACAAAGGGAGCCACTCTAGCCTTTCCCAAAAAGAAGAGCCATGTTCAACTTCAACCTCCTAAAGACCGGAGATTTAGGAACTGCAAACAATCCCAGAGATCCCATATTATTTAAAAAACATACAGGCCCAAATGCAAACTAGCTTGCACAACAAAGCTCTCTGGAGGAATTTTTCTGAGCCAAATTTGGTTTCAAGGGATTCAGCCTTAATTTGTTGCTGCCGGAAGAATGAAATCCAGGAACTGACAAAAGATGATCGTGATTGCAAAGTTAGCAAAAGAAAAATCCTAACCAAACATAAAGGGATACTCAAAGCAAAAACTTTCATTTGATCGATCAAAAACTAAAGCATGTGCAATGAAAATCTTAGATCATTCATGCATGTAAACAATAATACCGTTGCAGCTAGCGAGGAACAAGGCTTTGTGGCAGTGCTACCACTCCACATACATCAGCCTCATCACGGATGAGGCTGATGCGATAGTCAAACATCCACTATATTTTGCATCTCCGAGAGAGGAGACAAGGATCGGAGAGAAATGAGAAGTTTTAATAAATAGGTGGAGGAAAAGATGGAGGCAAAAAAAGCCTAAGCTCCATCGATCCTAGATAGGGCTTAAACTGGAGCCTCAGAAGGATTTCAGACAAGCTCTAGAGGAAGAACAAAGTGGATGATCGAGAAACAATGATGACAATGGAATTACAAGAGAGAAGAGAGATGGGTTAAGGCTTGTGGCAGGGAAGAACAAGCGGTCTTCTATATATAGAGCAAACACACTGTCCCAAGCATATCGAATTTTGCCGCCCTTCGCCATCGAAATGATTTCAGTCGGTTTCAAATATGTCACGAGATTAGAACGCTAGTCAAACGTACGTTATAAAATTGAATTCGATACGACAAAATCTGCCACTTCAGTTACTTAAAATACGCTCCAAGTTCCCTTCCACGATCCTCAACCCCTAACCCTTCCCTGTTTTCGTATCGCTCCTCCACTTCACGCCGTGGATAGGAGGCGAAAGTCCTTTAGTCCACTCCATTCTCATGTTCTTCCGCGACGAACGATTTTGAACGACTCCCATGTCCGTCATGGTTTCTCTACCCTTTTGATCTTCTTATTCGGGAGCTTGTTTGAAGATCTGCAAAGCTCCATTCTCGTCCCCCCCGTCTAGGATCGAGCTCAGGCTATCTCTCCTTCCTTCCATCTCCCCCTTTCCTCCTCGCATCTCTCTTGATCCCTTGTCTCCTCGGAGATGCGTGGCAGATGTATGTATGACCCTCACTTCAGCCTCATCCGTGATCGCGCTGATGCTACGAGGGAAGTCACCCTCGATTGGCTGGTGCCAGTTCTGGTCGACTGACTCGGAGAGCAGGAGACCTCAGACTTGATCGACGCTCTCGGGGTCGATGCTGAACCGATTGAGGACGATTCAGGCACAGGCAGGTTCAGACGAGCGCACCAGCCATAGGAAAAGTTCCTGAATCTCCAGTCTTTGCGAAGCCTCGAATTAATGGGTTCGAGAGATCATGCATGTCTACTGGCCGTGCATCGCTATGCTGGAAGATATGGACAAACAAGAAGAGAGACCAAACTACGATCTGTCTGAAAAAACCAAATGAGTTTTTTTTTTAGGGTCCAGAAAATTCGATGTGTGCTCTTGTAATATTGGGTAGAATTCCTCATGTTCATATTATCTTATGATGGAAATTAATACAATGAAAATTTTTCAATATTTTGCGAACAGTTTAATATATTAACGCATACCTCAATCTCCATCTCTATCCCAACCAAATAAGACAATCTCTATTCCATCCTCATAAGTAAAAGTTTTTTCATCTCCATCCTCGCTCGAGGAAAAAAATAAATTCCCATTTCACTCCATCCCCACCTTCTGCCGGCCCATCCAGCTCTCTTGGAATCAAATATTTGAATTTCCATCCCTAATGTTATAAGGCTTATTTCAATTTTTAATTAATTTTGACAACACTATTAATTGTTGAAATGATCTCAACATAAATTGTTTAAAGTACTTAGGATCAAGATTTATAAATAGGAATTGCTAGTTAATAATATAATTTACAAATGGGTCCAATGGTTTTGGAAGAGAATGATATTATGAATACTTGTGCTAGTGAGTATTTAGTATCATATTCGCTATGCAATAGAGAGATAATGTAAGCAGATGCAATCCATCATTCACCTAGATAAAAGAATACTGCAAAAGAATGCTTTTAGGATTGACTGTGGATTGATCATGTTGTTTGAGATTGTGATTAGATTGATTGGGTTTCGATTTAGATCTTTAGTCCGATGAGACTTATAAGACCTAAATGGAGGGAGTATGTGAGATCTTGTGTAGGGCACATTGACTATACATTGGCGAGACCTTGAGCATAAATAATTTTGTTTGGCCAGCCTATTTAGGTATATATGGTTAGATCGTTGTAGATAAAGATGGCGGGTCCAATATTGTCTATGGAACAATCTGATAGCAAGTACAAGTGCGATCTAAATTATGTATTTTTTAATAAAGGTTTCATAAATTATGCAGCTTTGACGTTTTTGCAGAGATCTGTATGAAGCAAACTCTACTTGGATGATGGATTAGAACCCCATTTCCAATATTCTTATCATCATTCAAGACCAGACTAAGCCCAACTATCATTGCTCAAGTTGCAAAACCTTTTTAAAAAAAGACTTCAAGACAACCTCAACTCCTTAATTAGAAGAATTAATCTGATTAGCTTTCCTCTAATTTTTGTCATATAGATTAGTTTTTACTTCATTGTTGATTCACATAACTTGGGTGAGATGAATTCGTCGCGTAATTAAACTGATATGGTTTTTGTGCTGGGCATTAGCTTCTTGTTCTAATTGGGACAAAAATTTCTTTGCCAAATGCTCTAGGATATAACTCTTCCTTGATGATAATAATACCAATCCATTGCTATATCTATGCATGTTTTCTATTGAAAATCTTGAGGGTTTAGTGAATTCAAGAACTTTTCATTTTAATCTCTGGTGTGAGAGGTCTCACTGACATTTAATAATTAAAAAAAAAAAAAACTTAGCTGCCGTGTCCAAAGGCTTTCTCACAATAACAATACACCTGCCATGAAAAGGGAAGACTGAGATTTGAGCATGACTCTTTAAAAAAATAATATAAATATATCACAGCAACGTTGGTTCCAGTGATCCTTGATAGACTTCGGTATGCATCGTTTAGCTGGATCGGAAAGGAGCCCTCCGTGTTTAGTTTACCTCATTCATAACAAATCCAGAGTATTATTAATTAATTATTATTATTTTCGCTATTATGGGTACACATGGTGTAATTAAATTTTTCAAAGCATATTTGCCGTCAAGAGTTCATATTGCGTAACACAATTTGAATCTACGACAAAATGTCCTTGGATATATACAGTCACTTAAGATATAAATAGAGTTGGACATACCTAATTCAATTCAGTAACGCATGTCTCTTATCAATTCAATAATTTATGTCTTATGTTTCTCGAGAATTTTAATCTTGTAACATATTTTAAATATATTCTGCAATTGTAACTTATTTTAAATGAACTGCAATTATTACTTATTTTAAACGAACTGTAATTATTTCGATGATGAAAAACGACAAAGTTTGATATGCTTTAGACAGTGTTGTTCTCTCTCTATCTATACAGTAGTTTAATTGCTGGTTCCCTTCCACATGCCCCAACCCGTCTCCCTTCTCTCTTTTGTATTTCTCTTCTCCACTTCACACCGCGTATAGAGCAACTCCTTTAATCAACTACCTCCATTCTTATTTCCTCCAAGACAAAGGCTCTCGATCGACTCCTATGATCAACTCCCACTTCCTCCACCTCTCTCTCTCTCTTGATCCCTCGTCTCCTTGGAGACGCAAAATCTACTGGATGTGTGACCCTCACTTCAGCCACATCCGTGATGGCACAGTTGTTAACTGGGGCTGTTGTTACAGCTGAGTGGCGATCTCTGCTATCTACTGCAAGGTATTATATATATTGTTACATGCAATGTCTAAAAATTGCATTGCATCTGCTTTTGATGTTTGATTGAGTCCAAGTCTTCTTGTCTTTCCGTTTGATGCTTGTCTGAGATTATTTACTAACCTTATAATTAATCGCGATACTTTTGTAAGCTAAGGTGTGGCACATCCAAAGTTCAGGAGAGTTACACAGGTTTGAGAGCTTAGGCTACATAAGTTCTTAGGTTCCTAAGTCATCTGGGTCGGATTGTGACCCAAGAATAGAGAGCATGTGAGTCATGGGTGTATATAGGCTCGGGTTTGAGTGCTTTCTTGCATGGCTTAGAAGGAAGTTTTTTTAGAGAATGTTTAATAACCTAATTGTAGGTTATGGAACTGGGTCCATGGGAATTGGGCTCAGGTTTCTAGATAGTCTTTCATATTTTAGGGAGTTTGTTAGGAGTTGGTTATAGGCTGGTACGGATAAGTCTTATCATCCAAGATGGATGGTTATTTAAGGCTCTCTCTGAATGTAACCGGTGAGCTGAGACCTTAGACAAATAAAGACATTCTCTTTTTTCTTCTATATCCATCTATTCTTCTCCTCCTCTATCTTTCCTCACACGCCTGATCTCTGCGGAAGCTGCACAACAAGTGGTATCAGAGCTTTAGAGAGGCGCTCGGAAAGAGAAAGAAAAGAGAAATCAAATCCTAGATTCATCCCAAACAAATCTTGCAGCCAAGAAGAAATTCTTTCCAAGATCCAACGGAAAGACGTGTCATGGAATTTCTTCATCGCGTGGAAATCCAAGAACTCACAAAGGCCGGCTTCAGGTGGACGTGAATCTGGGTGGTGATTCCCGTTCCAAGAAGGGAAGCCGCTGTGCGTTGGATTCCAAGAAGACGTGAAGAAAGGCTTCACGGAAGGAAGCCTTGTGGGGGCTTTGTGCATAATTTTTTCCAATTCGTGCATGATTTCTTCCATGTCCAGATTTTGTGAGGAGCGTCAAAGAAAAGTCAACGCCAAAGGAGGCCATGGATGACGTGGTCCTTTGATCCAAAAGCGTGTTGGAGTTTCCATCAAAAGAAAGCGTGGAATTAATTCCATTGACGATGCATGGTTTGAGAAGGCATTCCAGCATTAAGACGTGAGGAAGCGGGCATTCGATTCCAGCATTAATTCTAGGTCAAAGTTCCACGGTCAACGGTGAGTTCCTCTTTACGGAAGCCTTGGTACGTTGAGGGAGCCAGTCAACTTCTTAAAAGGGCTGCAGAAGGAGATTTCAACCAGGATTTCACCTCTAGGTATTTTTCTTAATTCATCTATGTGATTACTGTTTGTGGCCTGATCAACCATGAGTAGTGGAAGCAAAGTTGAGTTTGAAAAATTTAATGAAAAAGGGAGTTTCTCCATGTGGAAGGTGAGGGTTGAGGATTAATTTACTAGTGCAGAATTTTCTTGATGTTGCTTTGGGATCAAAGCCTGAGGAGATGTCATAAGGGGATTGGTTATCTCTTGAGAAGAGGGCATGTGCAGCGATCAGAGGGTGTCTTGCTGATTCAGTTTTGTACAGTATCCTATATGAGAAGAAACCGAAGGGTCTTTGGGCTAAGTTGCATTTCTTATACATGGGCAAAAATATGTGTAATAAACTTATGTTAAAGAAACAATTATATAGTCTTCGGATGCAGAAAGGCGGGGATATTGTTCTTCATATTCAGAAGTATGATAGGGTATGCAATGATTTGATGACTCTTGGTGTTAAGATGGAGGAAGAAGATAAATATCTTCTCTTGTTATGTTTATTGCCTATGTCTTATGATCCTCTTGTTACTACACTGTTTTATGGAAAAGAAATACTGCTCTATGAAGATATTGTATCTGTGTTGAGATCCAATGAGTAGCGGGGAAAGATAACAGGGAAGGTGTACCTCAGGAGGGCCTCACGGTAGGAGAGAGAATCGGCAGAGGCAAGGAGGTCAGCAAGCATAAGGGCCGATCCAAGTCCAAGTCAAAGAAAGGCAAAGGCAAGTTCAGGTGTTACAAGTGTAATGGGATTGGACACATAAAGAGGAATTGTCCTCTTTGAAAGAAACCTAAAGAAGAGAAGAAAGTGAAGGAATCTGTCAGTACTATTGAAGATGTAGGGGTTGAGGAGGACCTCTTGGTGGTTTCAGATGCACACAGAAGTACAATAGATCGTTGGTTACTTGATTCAGCCTGCTCACATCATTATACACCGCATCGGTTCTGGTTTGCACATTATACTAAAATTGATGTGGGGAATGTGACATTAGGGGATAACCATTCTTGCAAGGTGGCAGGAGTTGGCACAGTTAGGATCAAAATATTTGATGGGGTTGTGAGAACTCTTACTCATGTGAAGCATATTCCTGACTTGAAGAAGAACCTAGTGTCCTTGGGTTATCTGGAGATGAATGGATTTGGTTTTAGTTGTCGTTCGGGAATGGTGTACGCAACATCATAAAAGGTGCCATGGTTGTGATGAGGGGGAAGAGGCTGGAAAATAATTTGTATCAGCTGGTTGGGTCTGTGATGTGTGGAGTGTCTGAAACAGTAGCAGCAGTGCACAGTCAGTAGGATATGTACCGCATGTGGCACTACCATCTTGGTCACATGGGAGAGTGGGGCATGAGGGGCTGATGAAGGATAAAAAGATTCTAGCTTTGGATGAGGGTGTTGCATAGGTCTGTGAGTCATGTCAGATGGCAAGCAACATAAGGTAAAATTTTCTACCAGTTCAGTGCACAGTACATGTCCCTTGGAGCTAGTACACAGTGAAGTTTGGGGTCCAGCTCCAGTTTCGGGCAAGAACGGGGCCAGATATTTCATGACTCTGATTGATGATTTTTCAAGGAAGGTCTGGGTATATTTCTTGAAGAAAAAGTCAGAGGTCTTCTCCAAATTTTAAGCATGGTAGGCTGAGGTGGAGAAGGAGATAGGGAGATATGTAAAGGTGGTGCGGTTTGATAACAGTGGCGAATTCACAAGCAAGGAGTTTCTTAAATTTTGCACAGATGAAGGAATCAAATGGCAATTTTTAGTGGTTAGAACTCCTTAGAAAAATTGAGTAGCTGAGAGAATGAATTGAACTCTCATGGAGAAAGCTAGATGCGTGAGATTGCAAGTAGGATTACCTAAAATATTTTGGATGAACACAGTTGACGCAGCAACCTACTTGGTGAATAGGTCTTCTCATGTCAAGCTTGATGGGAGGTTACTAGAGTATATGTGGTCTGCTAGACAGGTGGAGCTTAGCCATATCATAGTTTTTGGATGTACAACATTTGTACATGTGGATGCCAGTCAGCGGACCAAGTTGGACGCCAAAGCCCGAAAAATGGTGTTCATTAGATATCCACGAGGAGTCAAGTGATATAGGCTATGGGATCCCTTGGAGGAGAAGGCCATGATCATCAGGGATGTGGTTTTTGATGAGATCTCAGTCTTCAAGAAGCAGGAGGTGGTAGAGGTTCAGTCGGAGGCCCAATCGGATTCGGGTGGGCAGTAGGAGGCTCAGCAGGGCACAGCTGAGCAACTAACCTCTTATGATATTTTATCTTTTGCAGGATCGCCAAGAGGACATGAAATTCTGGTGGAGCATACTCCAGATCTGTCTTCACATACGGAGACCAGCCAGATGCATGCTCACGGCAGAGATGAGCAGAGAGAGGAGTCACATCCTGGGATAGGCATCGACATTGCACTACATAAGCCAAAGAGGGTCATTCGGCAACCGGAGCGATATAGGTTTGGCGAAACCATGTCATATGCGTTGGTGGCTGCCAGTGGAGGACCAATTACCTACCAGAAAGCAATGACAAGCCAAGATAGAGATAGGTGGGTCTAGGCAATTGCAGAAGAGATGCAGTCCTTGCAGAAGAATCAGACTTGGCGATTGGTGTCACTGCCAAGTGGAAAGAAGCCCATTGGTTGTAAATGGGTATTTCAGTCCAAAGAAGGAGCCACAAAGAAGGAGAAGATCAGGTATAAGGCCAGGTTAGTGGCCAAAGGATTTTCTCATAAAGAAGGCATTGACTACAATGAGGTGTTCTCTCCAGTGGTACGACACACATCTATCAGGAGTGTAGAATTTGAAACTGGAGCAGATGGATGTCAGGACGGCCTTCCTTCATGGGGATTTGGAGGAGAAGATTTATATGGAGTAGCCAGAGGGATTCATAGAACCGGAGTCAGAAAGAAAGGTATGTCGTTTATAGAGATCCTTATATGGTTTGAAGCAGTCACTGCGTCAGTGGTATCTACGGTTTGATACCTTTGTAAGGAGCATCGGCATGTCTAGATGTGAGTATGATCCCTGTGTATATTTTTGGATTTTAGAAGATAATTTCAGATTATACTTGTTTTTGTATGTGGATGATATGTTAATTGCATGCAAGAGTAAAGCTATTGTGGAGGATCTAAAGGCAGCATTATCAGCTGAGTTTGAAATGAAGGATTTAGGTCCTGCTACATGGATTTTGGGGATGAAAATTTTCAGAAATAGACACAGGAGGTTGCTTCATTTATCTCAGAGCACTACAAGATTTTTGGCTTTCAATAATGAATTTTTGTCATTGCTGAAAGTGCTAAAATCATTGAGAAAAACTTTTCGCAATGAATTTATATTCGTTACCATTCGTTATAGAATATTCGTTGCTCAAGCTCAAATCACTACTTTTAGCAATGAATATAATTCGTTATAGAAAGTCTACCTTTTGCAACGAAAACATTTCGTTACGGAATCTAGAAAATTCATTGCTACTACTTTCCAAAAAAATATGATAATTCGTTACTGAAGTTGAGTTTCCGCAACAATTTTATTTTCGTTGCTGAAACAAAATACGTTGCTAAATGTATTCTACAACAAATTTTTAATTTAGTCAAATTCATTACTGAATATGAGTATCTGCAACGAATTTAGTTTCATTGTGAAAAAGAGATAGTTGCTAAATAATTTTTTTTCATTGTAAATTTATTTAAAATTATTGTAAATATAACTTGTTCCTAATATTAAATTCATTGTGAAAAATCAAATTAGTTACGAATGACTCTAAATTAAATTTCATGAAACTAAATAGCATTAATAAATATATCAACAAAGTCCAAAATCCAAAATACAACCAAAATGTTTTAAACCAAAGTAAAGTATTTAATATCAGCTTAAAAAAAAGATAAAAGAGTGAACAATGCATAGACAACTCAATCTCTCTCATCAAAGATGTTAGTGGAAGATGGAGGTGGAGGGTTGCTCGACGATGCAATCTGTGAAGTCTCAATCGTAGTCATGTGGGCCATAACATTCTCTAGCATTGAGGACATGGTGCCAATCTTTTCGTTGGCTTACCGAAACTGTTGAACAAGCTCATCATAAGAGGATCGATCGACATTGTTGATGAATATGGGCAGAAAAATTATAGGGGGCTATTTCTTGATACTCTTTTAATAGCTAGCCACATATATGTGGCAGAGCCAAATAACCTCTGAAAAGTCACATGTTTACCATGTACTAAGAGAAAGCAAAATTTTTTTATTGAGAGATGCATTCATAAAGCAACAAAAAGTATATAACATAAAAAAAAAGAATGTACTTGAGGTATTATTTTTTTATTATTTCATTCACTATTAGTTGAGTAGCTGAAAAGTCACTATTTTGCTGCTTAACCTTACATGCATAAGATTTTTTATATACAAATAAATAATAATTTATAAAATAATCTTCACTTAAATCTGATTTAGTCTAGATTTAGATTATGAGAGTTACACATTAATGATCTGAACTATTACATGTGATCTATATAACTTTAAAAGATTTATATTAAAAATTATATGAGCCTAATACTGCCTATCTTATGCATCAAATGGCTCCCTCGAAAAAAAATGTTGTTTAGGAAATAATATCTTTGACCACTTGATGCATAAATTAAAAGACTTCACATCGCATTATTGTTATTATATAGATTTTCTGTAGGTAGTAAATTATATCTAATAGTTTGAATCATCAATATCCCATAATTTGACATAATGAAAGTAGATAGCCCATTCCAACGTAGCAAAGTCAAACTATATTATATATATATATGTGTGTGTGTGTGTGCATATACATGCATCTTTGCATATATGTACATGTATATATAAAAATAGATTTGATCAAAAATTAGATAATTTAAATAATATAAACTAATAATATTTTTAATTATATAATGCATTAATTAGAGACCTTCAAATTACATTATTTTTTATTATGAGTAATTTATGAATGTGCATTTCATTGGATATGGGTAGGGATCTACCCAACCTGATCCTCATCCATCTTTGTCATACCTGTATATCT
This sequence comes from Calamus simplicifolius, assembly GCA_900491605.1. Classification (NCBI taxonomy): domain Eukaryota; kingdom Viridiplantae; phylum Streptophyta; class Magnoliopsida; order Arecales; family Arecaceae; genus Calamus; species Calamus simplicifolius. The sequence continues at coordinate 1,032,079 of UESW01003922.1, read as the reverse complement.
GTTATTAAATTTTGGACAAATATTCTGGATGATTTATATGTAGGAAGAAATAAACTCCGAGACATGTATATTTTAAAATTTGATAACAATTATCAATGCGAAAACTTGAAGATTACATATTAATCTATCTAACATGCATCAAGATCGTATCTTTGCCTTATACTATAGGATCGTTTGATCTAAATTATGCATATAAATAAAAACATCAAGATCATATCTTGATCTTCAAGGTAAGTAGTCATACTTCTTGTCTTGAAGCATGCCTTAAGATCTAGGGATCATATCACTTACCATAAGGGCAATTGGTAAATCCTTTTGTGCTCTGCAGCCGTTCAATCATCCGGCCTCTAGTATCGTCCATGCGAAGTCCCCGAATGATCAGATTCCCGGGAGTGCTAACTTGCGGAAAAATAACTTTGCTGATCTTGAATCCTCCCACTTAATCTTCTTCCAAGATCTGCCAAACTTTCGCTAACATCATAATCACACCAGGATTTTTTATTCTAACTCTTTAGAAATTCAATCCATAACATTTCGCTGTTGTTCAATAATCTGGTGAAGAGTATCCTCTAATTTATAGGCTCAATGTAGCCTTTAGCCCATTGAATTCTAACACTTAGAATTCTGCCATTCGGTGAAAACCAAAGAGACATTGAACCAAAGAGACGCAGAGTTTGGTTAATTCCGATGTTCAGTGAAAACCAAAGAGACAGCATTTGGTTAATTCCAACATTCGATGAAAACCAAAGAGATGTGAATTCTAACACTTAGAATTCCATCGTTGGTTAATTCAAAGAGGTACATGAATTCTAACACTTAGAATTCCAACGGAACCATTTGGAGAAGATTAATATTATACATTAAATTCTACATGAAATTTAATCTCTCATGAGATAAGATTTTAGCCATCTCATCATATGAGATCCTTATATGAGAAAACTCTTTTCACACATGGGGTTTGGGTTTAGGTTTTGGTTTAAGCTGATTTGAATTTATTGGATTGAACCTACATAGATCATGGTCCTAGCCCAAATCAAATTTGGCTAGTCCTGAATCTATTTAAATCCAAATCAAGTCTAATTTCAAATCAATATTTGAAATTGATTAGTCCTTCTAATAGACTTAAATCTAATTGAATCTGATTCACTTGTACTTAACCCAATTGAGATAATTCAATCAATCAAATTGATTAATTAAATCATATACAATTCTCAATCGTTGATCAGCAAATAGATCATCCTAGAAAACTTCTATGCGTGTGACTCTCTAGGTTCGAATCTAAGCCGGTAGCATAGAAATAACTTTCTATACTAATCAATGTACCCATCTAGCAATGGAACCCGACGTCCGGATATGTTGAAGAGTTGCCGAGCAAACTCCAAGAACCCTAAGAAATAGTTGCTGTATAATTCATCCTTTTGACTACAAATGTTAAGGATGGCTTAAGAGCCTGTCAACTCTAAACAGCAAATCCATAAAGCAATTTCAACTTTAGTGATCATGTGACCTTCACATGAAGTGCCTTGGCCAAGGTCTTGCTAAATTGAAACATAAGCATTTCTTCTTTTAACGGGATAGGTCAAATTCCATCTTGATCCATAACTGACTACCACAAGTACTTAACTGCACCCAGTAACCTTTCGTAGCTGGATTAGAAATCCAGGTGGTCCGGAACCTAAGTACAATGAGTTGCTTGCAAGTCACTGGTTGTGATCTTCAGGTCTGAAGGATGCTTTTACCTATATCTTCTCGGATTAACTCTTGATAGCAGAGTATCTGGAAATGAGTCATGTTCGGTGAAATATACTCCTACACTTTCACTTGTATGTCATACCAGTGTCTCTACACTCCTTGGTTAAGAGGACAACCAACAAATATGATATACACCATCCTATAATTGATAGTACTATAGCCCTATAATAGTATATCATTTGGTTGCGAACTCTTTTGAGGACCTTCAAAGATAAATCCTCCTTTATCGTGAAAGAAGATCCTGAGGGCTTCATTACTATCAGGAGTATTAAGAAGATGTTCTTGTAATGAATAAATTGCCAAATAACTTTATTAATATATCAATTTATATGCTATTTACATTAGCTCAATCATCAAATGATTGGCTTTAGGATACAATTCCCAACAAACTCCCACTTAGCCTAAAGCCACTCATTACAGTATCTAATACCCATCTTCAACTTATAGTTGTCAAACTCCTTGATGATGAGTACTTTAGTAAATGGGTCACCTAGGTTTTCCTTTTCGTCAATCTTCTGAAGATTTATGTTACCTCGGTCTACAATCTCTCGAATAAGATGAAACCGGTGCAGTATGTGCTTGGTGCGCTGATTGCTTGTGGTTCCTTTGCTTGAGCTATGGCACCAGTGCTGTCACTGTACAACAGGACTGGTCCATCTATGGAAGGTGCCACTCCAAGCTCGAAGATGAACTTTCGTAGCCACACAACTTCTTTTGCAGCATCTGATGCAGCGATGTACTCTGCCTTGCACACTGAATCTACCATTGTATGTTGCTTGAAACTTTTTTAGCAAACAGCTCCACTATTCAGGATAAACACGAAACCCGACACACTCTTGCTATCATCATGATTTGATTGGAAACTGGAATCAGTATATCCAACAAGTTTCAAATCAGATTCCCATAGACTAACCACTGGTCCTTAGTATTTCTCAAATACTTAAGGATTGTCTTAACAACTTGCCAGTGTTTTTCTCCTGGATCAGATTGGTATCTACTCACTACTCCTAGTGAGTATGCGACGTCTGGTCTTGTACATGTCATGGTGTATATAATCGATCCCACTGCCGAAGCATATGGAATTCGACTCATACGTTCTCTTTCATTAGGAGTTATCGGACAATCCTTCTTGAAAGATGAATTCCATGGCCTATCGGAAGATAGCCTTTCTTGGAATTCTCCATGCTAAACCTTTTTAGCATGATGTCAATGTACGTAGATTGGGATAGACCAAACATCCTCTTAGATCTATCTCTATAGATCTTCATTCTTAGGATGTAGGAGGCTTCTCCCAGATATTTCATGGAGAATTGTGATGATAACCATGTCTTTATTCCTTGTAATGCAGGGATATCATTCCTGATTAAGAGAATATCATCCATATATAATACAAGAAATACAATAACAGAACCGTTAGCACATTTATAAATGCAAGGTTCTTCTTTATTCTTAACAAAACCATAAGATTTGATCACATTATCAAATCATATGTTCCAACTCCTAGATGCTTACTTAAGTCCATAAATGGACTTCTGTAGCATGCACACTTTAGACTCGTCTTCAGATATAAAACCTTTAGGCTGTATCATATACACATGTTCTTCTAAATTACCATTTAGAAAAGCGGTTTTAACATCCATCTGCCAAATCTTATAATCTAAGTGTGTTGCTATAGCTAACATAATCCGAATGAATTTCAGCATTGCCACAGGAGAAAACATTTCGTCATAGTCAATACCATAACGTTGACGATACCCCTTGGCAACCAGACATGCTTTGTAGGTCTCTACCTTTTCATCTGCGCTTCTTTTTTTCTTGAAAACCCACTTATACCCTATGGGTTTTATCCCTTCGGGTGGGTCAACTAATGTCCATACATTATTTTTCTTCATGGAATCAAATTCGGATTTCATGGCATCAAGCCATTTATCAGAGTCAGTCCTTTGCATAACATCCATATAGGTGATCGGATCCTCGTTGTTCTCATCGAGCTCAATAGGATCCTTATTTTGGACTAAGAAACCTAAGTATCTATCCGATTGATGTGGTACTCTACCAGATCGCCTTAATGGTGCATCTAAAATGGGTTTTGAGTTTGATCTAATCAACTCAGATTCTAAGGGTTCAATGGGTTGTGTTGTTCCTTCTACTTGATGAACTTCCTCAAGTTCAATATTAGAGCTATTTGTTCCTTCACTAAGGAACTCTTTTTCAAGAAAAATTGCTCTATTACTAATGAACAACTTTTGTTCTTCAGTATTGTAAAAGTAATATCCTTTGGTTTCTTTCGGATAGCCGATAAAAAAATATTTATCAGATTTGGGTTCAAGTTTGTCTGATTTTGCACATTTCACATAAGCCGGACACCCCTAGACTCTCAGATAGGTGATAACCGGTTTAAGTCCATACCACATCTCATGTGGAGTTTTAGAAACAGACTTACTTGGAACCTTATTGAGAATATGACAAGCTGATTCTAATGCATATCCCCAAAATGATATTGACAAGCTTGCAAAACCCATCATGGACCGAACCATGTCTAATAGAGTTCGATTCCTTCTTTCCGACACACTGTTATGCTGCAGTGTTCCTAGAGGAGTCCATTGGGAGAGAATCCCATTATTCTTTAAATATATCACAAAGTCATTTGAAAGGTATTCTCTACCTCGATCTGATCGAAGAGTTTTAATACATTTTTCTTTTTATTTTTCTACTTCTTTATAATATAGTTTGAACATTTCAAACGATTCAGATTTATGTCGCATAAGATAGACATAACCGAACCTAGAAAGGTCGTCTGTAAAAGTAATGAAGTAGTAATATCCACCTTTGGCATAAGTGCTCATTGGTCCACATACATCAGTATGTACTAGACCCAATAGCTCTTTGGCTCTTTCACCTTTTTTAGTAAAAGATGACTTGATCATTTTACCAAGAAGACAGGATTCACAGGTAGTTAATGATTCACAATCATCAACTCAAAGGATGCCATCCTGGGTTAACCTGTTTAATCTATTCTTGTTGATATGACCCAGCCGATGGTGCCAAAGATAAATATCTATGACATCAGTTATTTTAGGGTGCTTACTTGATTTGTACACTACATTTACAGACTGTGATAATATATAAATGCCATTAGATAAATGCCCAATCATTACAGTGACTCCATTCATAATGATATTCAAAGTAACATCCTTTATTGAAATTTCATAATGACTTTTGGTCAGAAGGCCTACAGAAATTATGTTAAACAAGAACGTTGGGCAAAAATGACAATCATTTAGTACAATGACATTTCTATTGAAAACTATTTCAAGAAGTCCTAATGCCAGAACTAGAACTAATATTCCATCGCCGATATTAAGGAATCTTTCATTATCCTCAAATCTTCTATGACCTGTAGTCCCTGCAATGAATTGCAAATATTAAAAGACTCCCAGTATCCAATACCCAGGTTTGATTATTATATACAAAAAATTATAAGGTGTTATCATATAAATACCTTGTTGAGCAACATCTTGCCCCTTTTTCTTTTTTGGCCTGTTTGGATCAAGTGTGTTAATGTAAAGAGGACAGTTCATCTTCCAGTGCCCTTGCATCTTGCAGTAAAAACATTCAGCTTAACTTTTATCAACTTTCTTCTTCTGCATCTGACCCCTTATAGATGTCCTAGCATTTGTACCTTTTTCTTATTCTTTTTCTTTTTCCCTTTTCCAAAGGGTTGATGCCCTACCTTAGATCCTTCAACCACATTAACCAAACCCTTAGAGAGGTGGTTATCCTTCTCAAAGTTCTGTAACAACCCCAACAAACCGTGGTAGTTGACTGCAGGCTTTGTCATTCGAAAATGAGTAAGGAAAGGTCGGAAGGATGGAGGCAAGGAATTAAGGATCGCATCTTTTCCCAACTGCTAGTGTAGGGGAAAGCCGAGTTTGCTTTGGAGTTCTATCTTCTCAATCATGTACAATACATGATCAGTGACAGGAGATCCATCCCTCATTCGAGCATTAAAAATAGCCCAACTAGTCTTGTGCCTTTCAACACCGTCGGGTATGCCAAAAGATTCATTCAACGCTTGAATGATTTCTTTCGGCTAAGCATTCTCGAACCGGCGACCGAATTCATTGTTCATTGCTGCTAGCATGATGCAATGCATGCTAGTTCTATCACTGAGCTACTTCTGATAAGTGTCTCTCTCAAAACTTTGAGTGTTTGCATTAGGTATCTCTGGTGCAGGATTATTCAGAATATATAGAATTTTCTCATGCTCAAGGACGATCTTAAGTTTTCTAAACCAACTATTGAAATTTAAACCATTCAACTTGTCACTATCCAATAGGGACCTTAATGATAAATTAGTGGCCATGTTCTGCATAAGAAAAAACTAAAGTTTAGTAGTATATAAATTGATTCAATCTAAAGACTTGGACTTTAGTCTAAAGATTCTTCCACTATTTTGTTCAAATTGGCAGCCTCTACATCCCAATTCGAAGAATTATTCTTAATTCTTTAGTGGGCACTAAGATCTACATAGACTACATACATGCCCAAGTAAAGCTTGGCCAACACATATGCATCTAAGAGTAAGTTCAAAACCAATTGTTTTTCAAAATAATTTTTAGTGTTTAGTTTTGCCCCATGTACCTCTTCAGCAGGTATAGAGTGCCTTCACTGAAAGTTCTGGTTAGGTCCAACCATTAAATGATATAATTAGTGTAACCTATCAATAGACAACCAAGCCCGAGTGAAGCTCGACCTACCTGACTATCTATTTAATAGTTATGCTGACTTATCATATAATGAATGATAATTCTGATGGTTGACAAGCACCAGGCATGAGTGCCTCCAATGATTATCAAGACACTACAAAAAAAATGACTTATTATGACGAATTAATTCATCACAATAGGTACAAAAGTCATCGTAATAAATTATTACGATGATAAAAAATTCATCGTAATACATTACAAAATCGTCGTAGTAATATGTTGTCGTAATAACCTATTACGGCGCGTTATTTTCGTCGTAATAGCATCCTATTACGGCGATAACATATCATCGTTATATATTTTTTTAAAAATTTAATTTAATTAAAATATTATTACGGTGACTTTTCACCGTAATATAAACCTATTACGACAAAAATAAGTCACCGTAATAGGTTTTTATTTAAATTTTAAAATTTAATTAAAATATTATTACGACGACTTAGTTTCGCCGTGATATAAACCTATTATGGCGAAAACAAGTCATCGTAATAGGTTTTTATTTAAATTTTAAAAATATTAAAATATTATTACGATGACTTAGTTTTACCGTAATATAAACCTATTACGGCGAAAAAAAGTCATCGTAATAAGTTTTTTTATTTTTAAAATTTAAATAAAAACCTATTACGGCGACTTGTTTTCGCCGTAATAGGTTTATATTACGGCGAAACTAAGTCGCCGTAATAATATTTTAATTAAATTTTAAAAATATTAAAATTTTATTTTAATATTTTTTATTTTGCACCAGTTACAATAATATAATATAATATTAAAGCAACGATACTAGAAATAATTTTCTAATATAAAAGTTTCATAAAAAAATGTAATAAAAGTTTTCATTCATTTCAATAAAATCATCATATACAATGTTTCAAAAAATACATAATTTTAAAAAAATACATGTACTATGGAGGTGAAGTCTACTGGGATCCACTAGGACGATATCCAGGCACTAACTGTCGCATGAAAGCAGTGAGCTCAGCAGTCGTCGCCTTTAGATCCTGGATGGTCTTCTCTTGCTGAGTGAGTTTATCCTCTTGCTGAGCGAGCTTATCTTCTTGCTGAGCAAGCTTATTCTCTTGCTGAGCGATGAGCTCTCGGCACTCATGTAATTCACCCTTTAATTGTGTGTTTTCAGAAGATGATGAACTACCTCTAATTCTCGATGTACCCTTCGGTAATGGACCCCATCCTCTTTTATAACCAGATCTAGAGCCTAAAACCTCCTCAAAAATGACATCCTCATTGATTGGTTCTATTGTAGAGTCCTGTGAGGAAAGTCGCTCTATTAACTGTGCCGGCAATAAAAAAAACAAATTCAATATGTTTAGTATAAAACATTACATTCAATAATATTGTATTTTTAATTGATAAAACTTACATGGGTTTCTTCAGCTTTTTTATTTATCCATTGATTCTTCTTTTTATCAAAATAAATAGTATTCCATAGATGAAGTCTTGATGGCTCCTCTCTAGTAACAGGATCTCTCTGAAAAGAAACAATAATAATTTAAAACAATAATTTAAGACAATAATCTAATACAATTATCAATGTATCAATGGAATAATCTAATACAATTATCAATTGTTAACAAATAATCATTAAATTAAAGGTTTATATCCAAGTTTTTATTCAATCACAAGCTACATTTTTATAGTCCTTTAATCAACATGAGCACTTAAATATTAATAAGGACTAGGAGAAATTCATACATGTGGCAGCATTTTATTTCAAAGAATCAGAAGCTTGCTAAATATTCTTGATATTGTCAAGGAACTCATTGTATATAGGAGACCATAGCTCTAATGAACTTTGGCATTAGAAAAGAGGTGATCCAATGTTTTAATTTCTAAGTTGCATCTTTGATCGATTAGTTGTACGGTAGCTATGTTAGATGCTAAGTTTCCAAGGTAATTGTAATATAGATTCCTCTCTCTCTCAAACAAATGGACAGACTAACAACCCCTGTAATCATCCCGCATCTATCCATCTTAACGGCTGAACTTCATCCAGGAAAACGAACGCACGAAGGAGGTCCTTTGCCTAGAAGTGGTAAATGGGATGAGAAATGAAATTATAGCTGCCATTATACTATGGAGCCACAAAGAAACATCATTCTATTTTCTCCGCATGGAGAGGTAGATCATAGAGTTCGAAATTCAGCTTTCTTGGTCTCCACTTGCAATAACAGAGCCGTATGACTCCATGGCTTTTTATCTTTAGTCCATCCATCAGCATCTATGAAAATAAATACCCCAAAGTAGAAGCTATGCAAAAAAGTTAAGAATATAATTGATTCATTTTATAAATTTATCATGGCCTCGAACTTTTTAAAAATTTGGTAAGAAAAGCCTGCATCCTTAAAAAAGATGGAAGATATTTCTCTAGCTAGCCCTTCTTAATAAATTATATACTGATTTCTTTTTTAATTCGATATAAAAAGCCTGTATCACCAAAAAAAATAAAGATATTCTTCTAACTAATCCTTCTTAATAAATTATATATTGAAGATGTATTATTTAAAAAAAAAGTTGATCTGTGAATTTCAGATGTGTACTGTGTGGGACTCAACAGGAGACTGCAGAGCATTTGTTCTCCAAATGACTTTTCCCATGATCAAATCTGTGTCCCCTGCTCAGTTGTCTCAGTTTGAGCAAAAAGCCAAACAGCCTATAAAAGCTTTGGACAAAGTAGAGGAGAGAAAAAGTAAAGGCAAAAGCGAAGAACTATTGGAATCGACTAGTTATACATTTTTACGCGGCATGTATAGGACGAAAGAAATTCCAAACTACTCCATTAAAAGGAGTCTATGACTAGTTCCATCATTTGCAAGAAAAGGAAAAAAAATAATAATAATGACATTTGAGGCAGCAAACCATGGGGATATGGAGCTTTACAAAGAATTTTCAAGTAATTACTCATGAGCTGTCCACCTGAAGAGTCCCAGCTGCAAAGCTAGCTGAAGAAAGGTCATCTATGAAGCACCATCTATATTTTATATACGGTTACAACAGAAACAACGCTATGCTTAAGAAAGGCCAAGGAGTTGGCACAATCAAAACGTAGCAAATCACACATTAGAGTGTGAACATATGTATCAGTGGAAAGTAGCACTTAAATATTATTTGTAACAACAAGAGGAATACTCTTCTAAGGACATTATCTGCCAGAAACAATCTATCATTTTGTGCAAATAACACCTCCATATCTGATTTCTTCATAGTACAAGAGCCACTAATCAACTCCTTTCTCAACTAAGAGCTATTAACCTGATTTATGAAACATAAACTCTAGGTAAATTTACAGACACTTCAATTATTTGACCTTTTCATTCATATAGGTTAAAAGAACATGTGATCCTTCTACCACATTCTACAGAGAAGGACATGGGCATAAATAGAAACCAGAAAGCATGATCTAATAAGGAGATCAGATAAGACATACTATTACTCTTTAAACTGCAACTGAAGTTTTAAGATTTTCGATCTATAGCATGTGATGTACTTTATGTTGCATTCCTGTCCCTAAGTTTAGAACTGCTGCTTCTAGCCAACACAGCTCAAGGTGACCCCAAAAGCCTTAAAGTCTCCATTAAAAGGTTTTCTTTTTCACCTAGGTACAACTTTTTTAAAAGAAAACTAAATACAAAACTAATCAATGTGCAGTCATCACTTCAATGGATGGGATTACATGAAGATTGGATCAAATGGGTTCACAGTATTCTTACCATATCATAAGAGTGAGCCGGTATAGACTTCGATCCAGTGAGAGCAGCATATGGCTGCAATTCCCGATTAGATTTATTTGTTTCTAATTTTTATACATCAAAGAATTAATGAAAATGGTTACATGAGTTTATAAAAAATATAAACTATTAAAATATTTGTATGGATGTATTTACCTTATACTCATCTGAATAAAAGTAATCACATAGAAAGTCCCAGTCACTCTGTGAGACACGAGATGGCTTATTTTATTTTGCTAAGCTCACACTTGTGTCCCCACCGTGACTAATGAAGTGGATATGAAGCCGATATCTAAATTCTCGATAAACTTTATTCATTTGAAACTCAATACCTTTTTAATATGATCTAAATTCATATCAAGATCGAACTTCTCCTGCAAGTATATATATATATATATATTATAAAAGTTATAAGGTATATTAAGTACATTAAACATAATCTAAAGTAATCTAATACAATTATACTGACCTGAAGTCGATCGATCATAGATGCTTTCTGTGCATCAGTGATCTCACTCCACTTCCTGACCGCAAGTGGTGCCATGTCACGTACAACCACTCCTATCTCGGTCAGAAACTTAGAGCGAAACTCACCTAATGGTCGTCCAACCTCAGGTGGCAGAAGAATAGGCAACTTCTGTCCACGACGCGTATCAATCAGATGTGCGGACTTGTATCCGCGAGCAGGACCTCGGCTCTTCTTCTGATGATGTAGCTGCAAAACATAATGAACTAAATTAGTACAAAATAACATAAAGAAACATAGCCAAATAATATAAGTTTAAAGTAGAGTTATACATGATGCGCCGACAGATGACCCCTCTGTCAGAGCTGGAATGTAAGGAGAATCATCTCGCCTCGATGTAGCAGGAGTATCTCTCGAAGACATCTGCAAACAAACATACAAACTAGAATTAACAAATAAGAAAGTATAAGAACATATAGTTATAATAAGTAAAAAAAAAAAGAATGCTACCAAATTAATCACTGTCATCACTAATATGCTCATTTTCTTCATCATCCTCCATATCAAAACTATGTATAGATCCCTCACTGTCATAATCAGCTAGTGTGTCGTCCTCCTCAACATCTTCGCATATAAAGTTCTTGACCGACATCACTTTGACCTCTAATGTTTTCTTGAATTGCAACTATTTCAGCATCAGTGTCTGTACGCTGAGATGTTATGAAGTCCATGTCAGGTTGCTCACATGTGAATCGGAGGGCTGCTGAATCATCTTCTTGATATACTTCTTCCTGAACATCATCATCTTTTTTGGAATATCCCACAAATGACGATGACTAACCTTGTATACCACTTTCCAATTAGAATTGTTCTTCAAATCATCCAAGTAGAAAACCTTTTCAGCTTGTGATGCTAAAATGAATGGCTCATGTTTGTACCATTCTGAACTAATATTTATACTTGTAATATTATAATGCTGTTGCATTCTCCTGTGCTTTGGTTCAGTTTCAAACCATTTACACTTGAACATTATCGCCTTACAACCTTTAACAAAATGAAATTCAAGGACCTCTAATAATATACCATAAAAGTTAATTTCTTCTCCTAGATGAGTAGAGGGAACACAAATGCCACTATTCTGTGTTTTATGGCCGACATCCCGAGTAACAGTGATAAATTTAACGCCGTTCACCACACAGCCAGTATATGAGAACACACGACTGTCGGGACCAATAGCCAATGAATAAAGCTCATCAGTAGCTTCAGATGCCCCAGCAAAATGCTTATTTAACATCTGGATAAACCAAACATCAACATCATTTGAAATAAAGACATATGATATATTAATTGACAATATAAATGAATGTACGGGCTTACTTCATTTTTAAACCACTCCAAAAATCTTTCCTTTTGTAATTGGTCCAGTTGTTCGGTTTAGTTGGATTTAGCTGATCAATGTGTTGGCTATAGAGAACATTACGCTAATGAGCACTATAGAAAATTGCATGATATGAAGAAATAATTTTACAAGTATACTTACTTGAGAAATGGTTGCACCTCTGGACAATTATTGATGAGGTACCAATGTACTTGTTTTAAAGTTTTATCATCTAAATGCACCATTCTTCCTTTTCCAAGAGGCCGCCAACGAGTTGCAAATATATTTAATTGCTTGTCCAAATGGCTATCCGAATCAAAATTTTGTTCCGGACGATTGAATTTTGTTTCTATGCCTCGAAGATAAAAAAAATGTTAGAGACTCGTTGACAACATAAGCTTCTGCAATTGAACCTTCCAGACGAGCCTTATTACGTACGTATTGTTTATATGTACCAAGTGCCCTTTCGAAAGGATTCATCCATCTACTTTGAACAGGTCCGGCAAGTAAGGCCTCGTAAGGCAAATGAATTGATAAGTGCACCATAACGTCAAAAAATGCTGGTGGGAATATTTGTTCAAGCTTACATAAGATCACCACAATCTGCTCTTGTAACAACTCCAAATCCCTAACATACAATGTCCTTGAACAAAGTTGTTAGAAGAAATTAGAAAGCTCAATTAAAGTACTACTCTCATGTTTCTGCAAGAATGGTTGAATGCCAATAGGTAACAATCTTTGAAGTAGTACATGACAATCATGTGTCTTCAAGCCGGATATCTTTCCATCACCTTCATTTACGCACCTTGAAATATTGGAAGAATATCCATCGGGCACCTTCACAGATTTTAGCCACTTACAGAATTGTCTTCTTTCATCTAATGTTAAGGTGTAAGATGCAGGAGGCTTATAAACTCTATTACCTTGAGTTTGTAACCACAACTCCCTTCGGATCCCCATTGAAGCCAGGTCCTCTCTTGCTTTATATGTGTCTTTTGTCTTACCTTCGATGCTTAATAAAGTTCCCATGACATTGTCACAAATATTCTTCTCAATATGCATTACATCTAAGTTATGTCTCAATTTTAATGATGACCAATACTCCAACTCGAAGAAAATGCTCTTCTTATACCAATTCAACTCATTTGGTGCACGCTTTCGCTTTCGATGTTTATTGTCTGGATGCTTTCCGGACTGTTCAGCAGCTATGTGTTCTAATTGCATTAAAATTTCTTCTCCGGTCAATATTTTTGGTTTGACTCCATGCTCTCTACTTCCATCATGGAGTCTACTATTTCGCCACTTGTGATAAATAGGCAAGTAACGGCGATGTCCCATGTAGCAAATCTTGTCTTTCAGCTTTTTGGATGAGGTTTGCTCATTACAAACTGGACATGCCTTATAACCCTTTGTGCTCCAACAGATAATAATGAGTATGCTGAAAAATCATTTATAGTCCATAAAACAGCTACGTACATCCGAAAACTCTCTTTGGTAGATGCATCATATACATCAACACCTTCGGTCCATAAATGTTTAAGTTCATCCACTATTGGCCTTAAAAATATATCCATATCCCTTCCTGGAGATTTAGGACCGGGGATAAGCAACGACATCATAAAGAATGTCTCTTTCATATATTTCCATGGAGGCAAGTTATAAGGTACTAAAATGACGGGCCACATACTGTATGCATTACTCATGTTCCCAAATGGATTGAATCCGTCTGAAGCAAGACCTAACCTTACATTTCTTGGTTCACTGGCAAAATTAGGATACTTTTGATCAAAATCTTTCCATGCTTCTTCATCTGCTGGATGCCGTAACACCCCATCTGTGATTGGTCGCTTATCATAGTGCCACCTCATATCTTCAGCTATATATCTTGAGGCATATAGACGTTTCAAACGAGGTGTGAGTGGAAAATACAGCATAACTTTATAAGGTATCTTCTTACCTTTGTCTTCAACCACTTGGTACCTAGGCTCGTTGCATACCGGACATTTTTCTAAAGAGGCATTCTCCTTCCAAAAGATAGCACAATCATGCTTGCATACATGTATGTTCTCGTAGCCTAAACCCAACTCATTCATCTTCTTTTTGGCCTTATAGTGCGAAGATGGTATTCTAGTACCATTCGGAAATGCCTCTTTTAATAGTTCAAGCAACATATTGAAAGACTTATTTGTCCACCTATTGAGGACCTTAATGTGCATTAACTTCACTAAGAATGTCAAAGCAGAAAACTTTTCACATCCAGGATAAAGCTCGGATTCCACCTCATTGAAAAGATCATCTAATTTCTTAATGTGATCGGTCCTTCCATGGTCAAACATCATCGATTGTCATCATCATTGCCAACCTCAGTGTGAGCACCACTTGGGCCAGCGATGTCTTGCAATGCTTCGACCATCTCATCTTGTTCCCTTTCTGGGTCATCATCTCATTCTCATTTTCATCCGAGACATTGCTTCCAAACTGTTCTCCATGAAAATACCATGTCTGATACGTCTTCGAAAAATCCTTTAACATACAGTGTAATTTAACTAAATCAGGCTTATGCCATTTGCCATTATAACACCGCACACAAGGACAACGTATCTTCCCTTCTTCATTAACATGAAGCCTTGCCTTTTCTATGAACTTCTTAATACCGGCATCATATTCTGGACAATTTTGTTTCTTATGTATCCAACTCTTATCAATCGGCATCGTTGGATAACATCAAATCTGAGTAAAAATAGTGAACCTCATTTAAAGAAATTCAATTTATCCCAAAAATATCCTACTTGTTTAAAGAAAATCTATAAAACTCATGTAAACCATATATGGAGCTGCATAATATATAATTAGATTCAAAGTAATTATTGTTGTTGGTAATACAATGTAACATTTTAGAAGACATAAGCCTAACTTTCGTATCAAAATTTACAAGTATCAATATGACAAGTATCAAAATATTATTAATATAATAATCTAGTAAGACATTATTGTCTTTGTCTGTTCTATGTCATATCTAAATCAACAATTGGGATTTATTTTGAGAGAGAGAGAGAGAAATAAATAGCCTCTATTTGTATTTTAAATTATACCCAGCCTGTCCCAAATCTAAATGAAAACCCAATGTGAAACCGTATTCACATTCTATGAGCATAATTAAACAATACAAATTATTCAATTACAGATAAAAAGGTGAAATTAAAGAATGCTGCAAGGAAAAATTAAAGGTATCAAGTGTGTATGAATTACCATCTCCAGAAATGATCCTATATGTATGTATGTATGTATATAATTCAAAAAACCGTATTCACATTCTAAAACTAACAAGCACAATTTCATCAGCTCTAGTTAGCATCATCTCTTGGAAGTCATACTTGTTTAAGTCGTCTCGTATTTGCCTCTTCTTTCCTTAAGTACCTCTTTGATCTATATTAGTAAGTAGTAACTCATCAATGAACCATCAACCTAGCTTAATTGCATCTTAAGTTTCTTCATTAATGATTAGAAGATGCTAAAAAAACAACTAGCACACTAGCATGGTGACATATCTTTGCTTTATTTTGATTAAAACAAAGACTTTGCTTAGGACTTAAAGCCTTCACATGGAAATGTTGTACCTGGAGGCAATTGCATTGATCATAATGAAAAGCTATAGCATAACCTACCATAACTATGACCAGTAAGCTCTGTCCTCCTAAGAGCACTATGTAGCCTAACATAGGAATTCATATAATGGCCACATTCATATATAGCACCTATCAAAATTTTTGACATTTTTCTCACCAAGGTATTTGATAACACTTGAATGTCAAACCAAAGACTATCAAGATAGTAATTATCAATTATTTTAAGCAAATTTATTCTGAAGGAAGCTCCTAACATGAAGGTTTATCAATAAGGTATCATCACAAGAAAGATGAAGCTAAAAGTTATATTCTTGTGGTCAGTAAATCTGAATTAATAGTTCAGTGTTAAGAAGCAAATAAAAAGTTTCCCATACACAGATCCCATTAGTTCTAGACAAACATTCTCAATTCAAAATTCTTCGCTAGCTCCAATCTATTACCTCTAATCAGAAGCCAACAAACAACAGTTGTCTGATTTTCACCATTGCAAGAGTTCAATCTTCTTCCACTCATCTGTTGAGGATTAACAATGTATTATTGTCTAATACTTGCTTTCCAGTTGACTAGAATATACTGCTAGCAACCATAAATATAGATTTGGAGGATGTTAACATTGTCAAGACTTTTCTCTCTGCCAGGAACATTATAGTTGTTAAACTAGCATAAATCAATCGCTTTTCTCTAGGCCTTTAAGCTATGAATGTTTTCTTTTTAATAAAAAAAAGTACAACGTTTTTTTTGATAATGCCATCCAGATGATACTTTCAGGATATTATGGTCTTATATTATAAGTGATAGCCTAAGAATTATAAAATCCCCTGCTATCTTAATGTTTATATTGCTTACCATCTATTTTTGGATGTTCGTTATTTGAAATTGAAAATTTTGAATTACTAATGAGCAAGAAGGTCGTTGTTTGCTTTCTTAGATATTTTCTTCCACTTGTCCAACAGGACACAATGGTACCATAAATGGACAAGGTCAAGCATGGTGGACAAAATTTCGCAGGAGACTTCTCAACAACACTAGAGGGCCTCTTGTGCAGATCATGTGGTCTAAAGACATAGTTATTTCCAACATAACCCTTCGTGATTCTCCTTTTGGACACTTCATCCCTTTGACTGCAAGAATGTTACTGTCACAAATGTCACCATCTTGGCTCCTGTTACTGGAGCTCCTAACACAGATGGAATTGATCCAGGTTAGCATGCATTTTAAGGCTCTACCATCTTTATTTTTCTCAGTATGATGCAAACAGCCATTTGCAGAGATTAACAGATATATTTGATTTTTTGAAAGTATGAAATTCAGGCATATGCTTGTACATCTAGTTTATGCTATCATATACTTTATTTTTCTGGAAGGTTCTTAATATTTTCAACAAATTCACAAAGTGTGAAGCCATGCTGGAATTCTATCTTCTTGTCAACCAAACATTATTCGACACTGCCCACCCCCCCTCTTTTTCTGTTGCATGCTTTGTAAGATTCTTCAATAGAGCCATTACGTCAATAATTTATACTTCTACTACTCCTTGATGGATGAATATAGTTTGCATGGTGTAGGAATTATTTGATAGCTTTTTTCTTTTCTATCTGTTCAACTTTTCAAATCTTTATTACTGCTGATGGTCTATGCAGATTCATGTGAGGATGTGGTGATAGAGAACTGTTACATATGCGTAGGCGATGATGGAATAACCATAAAGAGTGGTTGGGATCAATATGGAATTGCTTATGGGCATCCATCTACTATCATCATAATCCGCAATCCAACAACATAGATCAAGAACTCCGAACGCACTAGCCAAAACCGAGCAATAGAAATAAAGCACACAGCGGAAAGAAGGGGAAAAAACCCATCAGAAAGAAGGGGAAAAAAGTAATCGACCGTAGAAGGGGNGCAAACACCCCTGAGCCAGTGTCGACCGATTTTCTCCATAACCCAATCCAACAACATAGATCAAGAACTCCGAACGCACTAGCCAAAACCGAGCAATAGAAATAAAGCACACAACGGAAAGAAGGGAAAAAAACCCATCAGAAAGAAGGGGAAAAAAGTAATCGACCGTAGAAGGGGAAAAAACCCATCGGAAAGAAGGGAAAAAAAGTAATCGACCGTGTATTTTTTTTTTAAACGAAATCAATCACAATTTCATTGAGATAAACTTACCTTTTAATTTCTCAGTGGTTTTGAGAAACAACCTCAAATCCTCTCCAAATCCTTTTCAAATCCTCTCCAAATCATTTCCTAATCCTTTTCAAATCCACTTCAACCTCTAAATCTGAAGAGATAACACCAGCATTACTAAGATTCTGGTTCCGGCACCTTCTCCTCTGGCTAAAATCAGATTAAAAAAAAAGATGTAGTTGGAAATCCACTGCACCTTCTCCTCTGGTTCCGGCGTTCGGGATGTGGCAGCGAAGAGGAGCTCCCGGGGTCAGCGGACGGACTCTCTTCTGGTTCTGACGTCTGATGGTGGGGGGGGTCGGCGGACGGAGTCTGGGTTTAGGGTTTCAGGAAGTCGCGCGTGCGAGAGAAAATTTCAATGGAGAGAGAGGGATTGACGAGGTGGAAATAAGTATTATCGTATTACGACAAAAATAATTTCATCGTAATACAAGTATATTACGGTGACAATTAACTTTCGCCGTATTATAATTATTTTTTTATTTTTATAAGTCCTTTTATTACGGCGAAAATAAATTTCACCGTAATAAAAGGAGAAGGAAAATAAAAAAAACTAACATATATCGTTAACATATTACGACGAAGATTTATTTTTATCGTAATAGGTCGGTTTATTACGGCGAAAATAAATTTCGCCGTAATAAAAGGAGAAGAAAAATAAAAAATAAAATCTAACAAATATGGGTGACCTATTTCTCCGTAATAAATAGTAAGAAAAATAAAAAAAATTAAAATCTTAAAATTTAACCTGGAGCTTTTACGATGAATTTTATAATTCATCGTAATACGTCTTTTTATTACGGTGAAAAATTATTTCACCGTAATAAATAGAAAGAAAAATAAAAAAATTAAAATCTTAAAATTTAACCTAGAGCTATTGCGATGAATTTTATAATTCGTCGTAATAAGTATATTTTATTACGGCGAACAATTATTTCACCATAATAAATAGAAAAAAAATAAAAAAATTAAAATCTTAAAATTTAACCTGGAGCTATTACGACGAATAATAAAATTCATCGTAATAAGTCTATTTTATTATGGCAAAAAAATATTTCGTCGTAATAAAACGAAAGGAAAATAAAAAAAATTAAAATCTTAAAATTTAACCTGGAGCTATTACGACGAATTATAAAATTCATCGTAATAAGTCTACTTTATTACGGTGCAATAATATTTCGCCGTAATAAATAGAAAGAAAAATAAAAAAATTAAAATCTTAAATTTTAAGCTGGAGCTATTACGATGAATTTTATAATTCATCGTAATAAGTCTATTTTATTACGATGAAAAATTATTTCGCCGTAATAAAATGAAAGGAAAATAAAAAAATTAAAATCTTAAAATTTAACCTGGAGCTATTACGATGAATTTTATAATTCGTCGTAATACGTCTTTTTATTACGACGAAAAATTATTTCGCCGTAATAAATAGAAAGAAAAATAAAAAAAATTAAAATCTTAAAATTTAACCTGGAGCTATTACGACGAATTATAAAATTCATCATAATAAGTCTACTTTATTACGGTGCAATAATATTTCACCATAATAAATAGAAAGAAAAATAAAAAAAATTAAAATCTTAAAATTTAAGCTGGAGCTATTACGACGAATTTTATAATTCATCGTAATAAGGCTTTTTATTACGGCAAAAATTATTTCGCCGTAATAAAATGAAAGGAAAATAAAAAAAATTAAAATCTTAAAATTTAACCTGGAGCTATTACGACGAATTATAAAATTCATCGTAATAAGTCTACTTTATTACGGTGCAATAATATTTCACCATAATAAATAGAAAGAAAAATAAAAAAAATTAAAATCTTAAAATTTAAGCTGGAGCTATTACGACGAATTTTATAATTCGTCGTAATAAGGCTTTTTATTACGGCGAAAAATTATTTCACCGTAATAAAACAAAAGGAAAATAAAAAAAATTAAAATCTTAAAATTTAACCTAGTGCTATTACGACGAATTATAAAATTCATCGTAAAAAGTCTATTTTATTACGGTGAAATAATATTTCGCCATAATAAATAAGTTTTACGACGAATTTGATTTTTATTTCGCCGTTATAAATAAACCTATAACGACAAAATATTTCACCATAATAGGTTCGCCATAAATATCATACTTTCTTGTAGTGATCCATCGTAGTAAGTCACATAGCTTAAGTGATTTATAAGGTCCTATTAATTGTATGTGTGATACAGGACCATGTTGAAATATTCTGCATCCATTTATAAAAGAAAAGCTTGATTGGAAAAGAAAGGACATAACAAATCTTTACAAGAATAAGGCTATACTTCCTTCCCTCTCCCTATTATAACCTATTTTTCTTCATAAATAAAAAAAGCTCTAAACTTTATTTTTAACAGCTCTTATCGTTCCTCTTCACTAACTTGAAGGTTGGCTTTTGTTTTTGGACTTTCAAATGTCAACGATCTCTTTTACAAATTATCATTTTTATTATTTATTCTGTTAGTGTGCAGACTTTTATATCAGATTTTGGCAATGGAGTTTTATAATATGTCAACTAACTAAGTTTATATTACCTTATAGAGTGACAAAAGATGCCTAGATTTTATGATTTTATCTCTTTTTTTTTTTGGCCTGAGCGAGGACTTTCAAAAATAGTCACTTATACTTTCTTTATTTTTAAAAAATATTAAATATTAAAGCTCATTCTTTGCAACATCTTATTATAATATCAATTTAGCTAAAACTATTTGAGTAGCTATGAAAAAGAGAAAATATCCTTTATGATGATATTAATTTAGTAATAATACTTGAATAGCTAAAACAAAAAAATTATGACAAGTATAGTCGCATTAGAATTACTTCAAGATAAACTCATCATGTCATCGGTCACCAATGACTTATGATGCATGTTTCAGAATAATGAATGGCCACTGATTAAACTACCAAAACAGATGACGTGAGCCTCACTTTCTTTGAGTTGCCATATTTCCCACCATCTTGATTGGTGCATTCAAAGTGGCATCCATACGCATATATTTTCTTGGCTTATTATGTTTTATACTCATATAAGTGATTTTTAAAAATTTGAAGAGAGGCAATTGCCTATCCTGAATGCATGTGAATTGCCTTCCCTCGTCCGCACGTAGATCCTCCCCAACTTATTTCAATATATGATTAGATGTCACCAACCAATTGCGGATAAAGACAAATATAAGTGGAGTTTCATGGAGCTCCAAGAAAAAATTACTTGCACAATCCACTGGATAAATGCTGCAGGAAATGATGCATAAATATTTATCGAGCCAAAATCGGAACCCATCATGTTGCGGCCGAATCACGTATGGGGAACGTCGGGCAGTTTGAGATCACTGGTTCTGCAAAAAGGTCACACCGTGCGTGCAGAGAGGTCACCGTCGTCCTCCGAGAGCCTGCAAAAAGTCCCGGGCCGGTGGTTCCGGCGGGGACCCTCCGACGCTCCAATTAGTGAGTCGTCCAACAGGAATTTTCTTCTATTGAATTGTATATGGATTTTTAGAGAGGGAAAAGGAGAGAGTCCCCTTGCCTGGAGCTCGGGTTCTCTCTTTATACCTGTTGGGGAAATCCCGTATACTTTGGTCAGTTGGAACGGTCGAATCCGCTTCGTCGAACGGTAAGCGGTTGGACTGTTGCGGGATAGGGGGCCGCTTATAGCGGCAACTGCTGATCAGGCCGGCACTTGCCCATGATCTTGGTAACCGGGCTGTTCGGCAACAAACCCTAGATCGCGGGGTTTGTTGCCTAAGACTAATCCTCGTATGATGGCTGACAATGAGGGCTCAGGCTGAGTGGCGGCGCTAGAGGTCGAAGCCGAAACCTCAGGATTGGGACTCACGAAGGCCGACGCTGAGGCTGGCCTTGATGACCGACGCCAGTTACGTAGTTGGTCTTTGATGCTGAAGCTGGAGGCCGACGCTAGTGGTCAACTCTGGAGACTGACGCTGGAGGCCGACGCTGGAGGCCGACGCGAGTGGTCAGTTTTGGAGATTGACGCTGCCGACGCTGGAGGCCGACGCTGGGGCCGACGCTGGTGGCCGACGCTGGGGGCCGGGGGCCGACGCTGGGGCCGACGCTGGTGGTCCACTCTGGAGACTGACGCTGGGGGCCGACGCTGGTGGCCGACGCTGGTGGCCCTGGGTTTTATTGTCACATCATTGCTTTCGAAGGTTGTGCCGAGATAATATCACCCCAGGGAAACCGCCATCCGTATCATATGCCCCCCCACCCCTGAGGTTGGTGAGTGTTTACTTACCTGCGAAAGGGGGTGTGAACATCATCTGGGGGCCGGTTTCCACATTATCGCTTTTGTTGGGATTAGGGAGGATTTCCCTCGGGCAGTGCAACGAAAAGGCGGACGGCATCATTGCGGTAAGGTTAACGCCCCCTTTTACATTGGCAGTCTTTTCGATCTTATCGTACCGTCGGGCCATCGAAGCGCCTCCCTCCTGAATATGGACGCGTGGTCGAATCGGACGGTTAGAGGGGGTTTCGAGATGGAGTAATGATGACGAACTGCCCTTATATTGCCATCTTCCCCCCTTTCTTCCTCCATTGCTTTCTTTTGAATCCGCCAGCGTCCGTCTTCTGTTCAGTCCTGTGCTCTGTATTTGGCTTACGTCCTTCTTTCCAGGTTAGTCCTTTATGGCTTCTTCTCCTTCTTGTTCCATCTCTGGTTCTTGGGGGGGCTCCCACCGCTCTTCTCAGTCTGAGTCCCCGCCCGTCCAGTGGTCTACTTCATCTTCTCACCATTCACAGGAGCCGCGACCAGGCGATCGTCCCCTAACCGGGACTCGCCCGGTTGGCGGGCGAACTTCTGTTCGGGCCCGGCCGGCGGTTGCCGGCCCCTCTAGGGTTACTAAGGAGTCCCCCGAAGGGGCTGCGTCATCTACGTCTGTCCAGGACATTGCAAACCTAGGGATTAGGTACGGCTTTCCTCAAGACCTTCACTTTTTTGTTCCCACTTCGGCCGACAGGGTAACCTCTTCTCGTCCCGGAAGAGTCGCCTTGTATGAGGCCTTTTTTAAGGCAGGGCTCCGGTTACCGATCCACCCCTTTATTCTCAATCTCATGGATCGGTATTCCTTGACCCCATCCCAACTGGTTCCCAATTCGTTTCGAACTATCGTTGGTTTTTTAGTGCTCTGCCATTTGCAGGGTATAGAGGCTAGCATTTCCTTGTTCCGCAGCTTCTACACCCTCCGTAAACAATCGGGGTGGTGGTCTTTTACTCCTAGACCGAATAGGATTCTTAGGCTGTGTCTTCCTTCTTCTGTCAAAGGGTGGAAAGACAAATTTTTCTTCGCGGACGTCAGTGGGGTTCGTGGAAGCTGGGGGGAGCCCAATATTGATGCTAACAGGGACGCCTCCATCCTTCCACGAGACCGGGTGGCGTTCGGGAAGCTCTTGACCGCCGATATTCCCAAGTGCAATAAATTGATAGCCGAAGAGAGTCTTCAACGCGCTGGTCTGGTTCCCGCGAGGGGTTAGCACTTGGACCATTCACCTCTCATTCTCTTTTTTTTTTTTTTTTTTTTTTTTTTTTTTTTAACTATTCTTTGCTTGTGTAGGGATGGCGCCGACTATTCATAAACTTAAACAAGTCGCTGCCAAGAAGAGGAAAGCCGCGGGGACCGCATCCCCTAACGAGGGAAGGGTTGCTGCCAAGGTTCCTAGGATGGCCGACGCTGCGAGGGTCGGCATTAAAGAGACCGACGCTGAGGCGGCCGACGCCAGTGGGACAGCGGTCGTGAAGCCCCCACGCACCAAGATCCTGAAGAAGGGCGGCCTCAAAAAGGCTGACACCGGGAGGCCGATGCCCCGAAGGCCCAGACGGTGGAGTCCGCGCGTATAGGCGAGGTGGCCCAGCCCCCCGCCGAAGAATCTGTGGCTGAGGCCGGGGCCGACAAGGGGGTGGAGCGAGGCCAGTTGGAGGGAGAATCTCCAGCTCCAGCTCCTTCGATCATTTTGCTTGATGTATCTCCTGAGGGACAGGCGTCGTCTCCCGGGCATAAGGAGAAGGGTAAAGCTCCGGCGGTATTACCGATGACTCCAGCCGCCGCCTTGCCCCCTACGGGGGCAACAACTGAAGTGCCTCTGCCCATTGGAGAGCCGGAGGCGGCAGGCTCTGGAGCAGGGTCAACCTCCACGGGTCCGGCGCCTAAGGAAGGGAGGAGCATCGATCCTTCCTTTCAGTCGCTGTTGGCGAACCATAGCCGCTGGGCTATGCGAGTCATTGAGGAGGCTTCAGTGGAGGAGATGCAGACGTACCTCCGAAGCCGGGGGCATGCCACCTTCTTTCGCGAAGCCTCGGTGGCGCATCTCTGGGTGAGTCTTTGCACTACCATTGTCCTTTTCCTTTCTCTTTTTCCCTTCTTTTTCTTTTATCAAGATGTCTTTTCCAGGCCTTGAACTCTCTGGTTGCCCTCAAAGATCTTTGGGCTATGAACGACGCTGCCGTCGAGCAAGCCCATGAGGAGATGTTGTCTCTTCAGATCAAGGCGGAGAGGGCGACGATGGCTCTGGAAGACACTCGGGCCACCTTGAAGGGCGAGATAGAGGCTATTCGGCTTAGAGCCGAAAAGGCTGAATACGCGCTGGAAGTTGCTCAGCGCCGTGCCGCCAACGAGCTGGAGAACGCTCAGGTGGCGGAAGAGAAGCAAAAGGCTGCCGAGGAGAAGCTGACGGCAGCTGAGCAGGAAGCCGATACGGCTAAGGAAGCCATCCGCCAACACATGGTTAGAATTGCGGATCTGGAGGTAGCAGTGGCGGAGGCCCAAGGAAAAGCCACCGAGGCGGAAGAGAAGGGAGCCCGCGCCATAGAAGACTATAAGAAGTCAGCAGCCTTTGATGACGAGGTAGCTGAGTCAGCGGCGTCAGCTTATGACGCCGGCTTCCAAGATTGCAAAAAGAAGATACAGGAACTTTACGACTTGGAAGATATCGAGGAGCTGCAGCCTGACGATGTCCCTGAGGACGGCATCCCGCCTTCGGATGTTCATTAACTGCTTGTTGTTTTTCTCTATTGGCAATTTTGTAAACTTCACGGTCAATGGATATTTTTGATTTCTTGAGCTTCGTTTGTTCGAACTGCTGTGAATTGCCAGTTGATAGGAAAAGGCATAGTAGGTTACGTTAGATTGGACCGCGAGCCATGATGCCGTCCCAGGCATTGACAAGGCGGATATTTGATGGTCTTTGTGCCAACAAAATTGGCCTTCAGTTGCCGGAGCGAATTCGTTCTTCTATTGCCGACGCTGGTCGCCGGTCTTAGGTGCCAACGCGGAGTTGGTTTTTAGTTGCCGGAACGGATCCAATGCCGACGCTGGGCGTCGGTCTTAGGTGCCAACACGGAGTTGGTTTTTAGTTGCCGGAACGGATCCGGTGTTCTGTTGCCGACGCTGGGCGGTCTTAGGTGCCAACACGGAGTTGGTCTTTAGTTGCCGGAACGGATCCGGTCTTCTGTTGCCGACGCTGGGCGTCGGTCTTAGGTGCCAACACGGAGTTGGTCTTTAAGACCGGAAGCGGATCCGGTCTTTGGGTGCCGGAGCGGATCCGGTCCGCCGACGGTCTTTGGTGCCGGAGCGGATCCGGTCGCCGAAGCGGATCCGGTCGGACCGGTCTTTGGGTGCCGGAGCGGATCCGGTCTTTGGGTGCCGGAGCGGATCCGGTCCGCCGACGGTCTTTGGTGCCGGAGCGGATCCGGTCTTTGGGTGCCGGAGCGGATCCGGTCCGCCGACGGTCTTTGGTGCCGGAGCGGATCCGGTCTTTGGGTGCCGGAGCGGATCCGGTCTTTGGGTGCCGGAGCGGATCCGGACGGTCTTTGGTGCCGGAGCGGATCCGGTCTTTGGGTGATCCGGACGACGCCGGTCTTTGGTGCCGGAGCGGATCCGGTCTTTGGGTGCCGGAGCGGATCCGGTCTTTAGTGCCGACGGTCTTTGGTGCCGGAGCGGATCCGGTCGCCGAGCCGGAGCGGATCCGGTCTTTGGTGGAGCGGATCCGGTCTTTGGGTGCCGGAGCGGATCCGGTCTTTGGGTGCCGGAGCGGATCCGGTCTTGTCTTTGGTGCCGGAGCGGATCCGGTCTTTGGGTGCCGGAGCGGATCCGGTCTTTGGGTGCCGGAGCGGATCCGGTCGGATAGGTGCCGGAGCGGATCCGGTCTTTGGGTGCCGGAGCGGATCCGGTCTTTTCCGGTCCGCCGAGCGGATCCGGTCTTTGGGTGCCGGAGCGGATCCGGTCGCCGACGCTGGGCGCCGGTCTTTGGTGCCGGAGCGGATCCGGTCTTTTTGGAGTGCCGGAGCGGATCCGGTCTTTGGGTGCCGGAGCGGATCCGGTCTTTGGGTGCCGGAGCGGATCCGGTCCGGACGCCGGTCTTTGGTGCCGGAGCGGATCCGGTCTTTTGCCGACGCTGGGCGCCGGTCTTTGGTGCCGGAGCGGATCCGGTCTTTGGGTTGGACGCCGGTCTTTGGTGCCGGAGCGGATCCGGTCTTTTTCCGGAGCGCCGAGGTGCCGGAGCGGATCCGGTCGCCGACGCGGAGCGGATCCGGTCGCCGACGCTGGACGCCGGTCTTTGGTGCCGGAGCGGATCCGGTCTTTTTGGACGCCGGTCTTTGGTGCCGGAGCGGATCCGGTCTTTAGTGCCGACGCTGGGCGCCGGTCTTTGGTGCCGGAGCGGATCCGGTCTTTGGGTGCCGACGCTGGACGCCGGTCTTTGGTGCCGGAGCGGATCCGGTCTTTGGGTGCCCGGATCCGGTCTGCCGACGCTGGGCGCCGGTCTTTGGCTAAACATACTCATTATAAAATAACAAGTCTATTATTCATGCATCAGACAAATTCAAGTTAATGACGATAGAATTCTATTGATAGTACCGTCGTAAATTGTCGGCATTCCAAGTTCGAGGAAGCAGCTTCCCGTCCAGTTCTTCGACTTTATATGCTCCATGGTGGAGTGCCTCTTTGACACGGTATGGTCCTTCCCATTTTGGTGCCAGCTTGCCCCCCTCCGTTGGCTTTGATACCTCAGCTCTTCGTAGGACCAAATCTCCAGGCCGGAACGTCTTGGGCCGTACCCGGGAGTTGTAGTGTTTGGCCACTCGTTGACGGAATGCTGCCATCCGAAGATGCGCTTGATCTCGCAATTCTTCCACCAAATCCAGATTGGCCCTCAGCTGGTTGGAGTTGTTTTCTTCGTGGTATAACTCCGTTCGGGGACTGGGAGTTCCTATTTCCACGGGAATGACCGCCTCGGTCCCAAAGACCAGGCTGAAGGGAGTTTCCCCTGTGGGTGCTCGCGGCGTCGTGTGGTAGGCCCATAACACACTGAAAGCTCTTCTACCCAGCGCCCTTTATAGCTATCCAGTCGAGTCCTGAGCCCTTGGAGGATGATGCGATTAGTTACCTCGGCTGCGCCGTTGGTTTGGGGATGTCCCACCGAGGTGAATCGGTGACGGATGCCCAGGCCCTCGCAGAACTCCCGGAAGGCCGCGTTATCAAACTGTCGGCCATTGTCTGTAACTAGGGTGTGTGGCAGCCCGAACCGGCACACCACGGATCTCCAAAAGAAAGCCCTTACTTTAGCTTCTGTGATTTTGGCGAGAGCTTCTGCTTCGATCCATTTAGTAAAATGATCGACGGCTACAACTAGGAACTTACGCTGTCCGGAGGCAGGTGGGAAGGGTCCCAGGATGTCCATGCCCCATTGCGCGAAGGGCCAAGGTGCAGTCAGAGGGGCTAGCTGAGACGCGGGTTGATGTTGGATGTTGGCGTGACGTTGGCAGCTGTCACACCTTTTTACCAGTTCAGATGCGTCTTCTTTCATTGTCAGCCAGTAATACCCTTGACGTAGAGCTTTGTATGCAAGAGCCCTGCCCCCCAGATGGCTTCCACATATCCCCTCGTGTATCTCTCGCAAAATATAATTGGCGTCGGTAGGACCGACGCACCTGAGGATAGGGTATGAGAATGACCTTCGATAGAGCCTCCCCTCCATGATGAAAAACTTCGGGACCGTTTCTTAAGCTTTCTGGCTTCGGCAGGGTCTTCGGGGAGGATACCTTCGGTAATGTATTGAACATAGGCATCCATCCAGGAAGGCTCCTGCTCCACTGGTAAAGTTTCTACTGGTGCATCAATGCTTGGGGCTTCTAGGTGCTCCACGTAAGCTTTTCCCAGCATCCCATCGACTGAGGTAGCGAGGTGGGATAGGGCGTCAGCTCTAGCATTCTCTTGTCGAGGAATGTAGCTAATGCTGAAGTGAGTGAACGAAGAAGTCATCGAGAACACCGCGTCCAAGTAACGGGCCATTATGGGATCTTTTGCCTCGTACTCCTTGGTGATCTGGCCAGCAACCAATTGGGAGTCAGTAAAAGCTCTAAGGCTTTTCACCCCAAGTTCCCGAGCCAGTCTTACTCCGGATAACAAAGCCTCATATTCCGCCTGGTTGTTAGTGGCCGGGAAGAGGAAACGAAGTGCACACTCAGTAACCACCCATCTGAGTTAGCCAAGATGAGGCCTGCTCCACTCCCTTGAGAGTTTGATGCCCCATCTACGTGCAGGACCCACTCCTCGTCACCAGCTTCCGAGGGTTGAGTGTCCGTCGGAAGTTCTTTGGATAATTCTGCTCCCCAAGTGCATTCGACCAAGAAATCTGCCAAGACTTGAGACTTCATGGCCGAACGGGGGCGGAAAGATAAATCGAACTCCCCCAGCTTGAGAGCCCACCTGGCCAACCGGCCAGAAGTGTCCGGGCGAGCTAGAATTGTCTTCAGAGGCTGGTCGGTGATTACTGCGATCGGGTGGGCTTGGAAGTATGGCCGCAGACGTTGGGCCGACACGATTAACGCAAAGATGATCTTTTCCATGTTTGAGTATCGAGTCTCAGCATCATGAAGTACCTTACTCGTATAGTATACTGGTCTTTGTGTGCCATCAGCGTCCATACGGATTAGCACGGAGCTAACGGCCTCAGGAGAGGCTGCAAGGTATAGAAGGAGCTCCTCTCCGTCCGTCGGCTTGGCTAGCAGTGGCGGGGTGGATAGGAACGTCTTTAACCCTTCGAACGCCTCCTGGCATTCTTTGGTCCATTCGAACTTATTGATTCTGCGAAGCGCCTTGAAGAAGGGCAAACACCTTTCCGCGGACTTGGATAGGAAGCGGCTTAAGGCAGCTATTCTTCCTGTCAGGCGTTGTACTTCCTTCTTGTTGGCGGGAGGCCTCATGTCCAAGATAGCTTGGACTTTGTCTGGGTTAGCTTCAATTCCTCTCCGGGTTACCATAAAACCCAAGAACTTCCCAGCTGTTACTCCGAATGCACACTTGCGGGGGTTCAGCTTCATCTGATATCGACGAAGATTGTCAAAGGTTTCTGCCAATCCGTGATGTGGTCAATGGCACGAACGCTTTTTGTCAGCATGTCATCCACATACACCTCCATATTACGCCCTATTTGTCCTTCAAAGACTTTGTTCATCAACCTTTGGTAAGTAGCCCCCGCATTTTTTAACCCGAAAGGCATCACCTTGTAGCAATATAGACCCTTTTCGGTTATGAAGGAAGTAGCTTCCTCATCCTCCGGGTTCATCCGGATCTGGTTATACCCGGAGAAAGCATCCATGAAACTAAGGACCTCGTGGCCGGATGTAGCATCCACCAATTGATCGATTCGAGGTAGCGGAAAGCTGTCTTTGGGGCACGCCTTGTTGAGGTCAGTGAAATCCACACACATTCTCCAGCTCCCGTTGGCCTTGCGGACTAAGACTACATTAGCTAGCCATTCAGGGTAGTGGACTTCCCGAATGTGGTCCGCAGCTATGAGCTTGCGGATTTCCTCGTCGATGGCTTTCTGTCTGTCCGGAGCGAAGTTTCTCTTCTTCTGTCGGATTGGCCGACACTCTGGCTGGAGGTTAAGCCGATGGGTGATTACTTCTTCAGGGACGCCTGGCATATCGGAGGAAGACCATGCGAAGACGTCAACGTTGGCGCGTAGAAATGCGAGGAGTTGACTACGTGCCTCCTCCGGGAGTGATGCCCCCAGTTGAACAGTCCTTGCCGGGTTATCGTCCAAGGGGAAGGATAGAAGGTGCTCCGCCGGCTCTCCCCTTCTTCCCAACTCCCTAGGATCGAGCGACCCAGGGGCTGTTGTTGACTCTGCGTTCAGCGGACTGGGTGACAGATGATAACAGGGCAGAAGTGGGCTTTGCTCCCCCTTCATTTCTCCGATCCCTTCGTTGGTAGGGAACCTTACTAGCAGTCTCTTGGTGGAGATCACAGCATCCAGCAGGTTCAGCCCCGGTCTTCCCAGGATGGCGTTATAGGCCAGCGGGACCCGGACCACCAGGAAATTTATGACAACTGTACTCTGACACGGAGGAGTTCCAGCCGTGACCGGGAGAGCAATTTCGCCTTCGACGTTCACTGAGTCTCCCGTGAAGCCCATTAGTGGTGTGGCCACGGGTCGAAGCAAGGACCTTGATAAATTCATTCGAACAAAAGCCTCATAACTCAAGACATCCACAGAGCTCCCACTATCAATTAAAATTCTTTTTACAGGGTGTTTAGCTATAGTCATAGAAACCACGACGCTGTCGTCGTGTTTGTTAGCTACCCCGTCTAGATCCTTTCCGAAAAAAGGTATTACAGAGT
The DNA here is from genome assembly GCA_900491605.1 of Calamus simplicifolius. Taxonomy (NCBI): domain Eukaryota; kingdom Viridiplantae; phylum Streptophyta; class Magnoliopsida; order Arecales; family Arecaceae; genus Calamus; species Calamus simplicifolius. The sequence goes on along the minus strand of UESW01003922.1, from coordinate 1,001,497 downwards.
CCATTCCCTCGCGCGGCCTTTTCGAACCACCATCCGTTCCCCAAGAGACCATAGCTATGGTTTTTTCAGTCGGGGCATTATCCACGCCAGCCGTACGACCTGTGGGCGCCATGGGGCCCACCGCGGGGAGATTCCCCCTTCGAACAAACTTGCCCAGGTGGCCCTGCTGAACCAGCTCCTCAATGGCCCTTTTCAAATTGCGGCAGTCTTCGGTGTCGTGGCCATAGTCCCGATGGTACCGGCAGTAGAACTCCTTGTTACGAGTGCTTCCGGGCTTCAAGGGAGCCGGACGCTTGAAGTATGGTTCTTCCTCGATCTCCAATAGGATGTGGGATATGGGGGCCATGAGGGGAGTGAACTGCTCCTTAGGAATCAGCGTTGTGGCCGGCGATCCGAGCGTCGTGGAGGCTCGGACTTCCTAGGTTGTGCACCAGCGCGGTCAGGAGGTTGTGGTTTGTTACTGGAGTTCTTGTCGACGTCTCTCCGGGAAGAATCCGCCTCGTCAGCGCGGATGTATTTCTGTGCCCGGCTCAGAAGCTCGGCGTAGGAACGCGGAGGCTTCTTATCCAGAGAGTAGGCGAATCTGGACGGGCGAAGTCCTCTCTTTAGGGCCAAGGTGGCAACAGAGTCCTCCAGGTTGTATACTTCCAGCGCTGCTTCTTTAAATCGAGCGACGAAATCCTTTAAGGTCTCGCCACTTTTCTGCTGGACAGCAAAGAGGCTATCGGCAACTCGCGGGATCTTTCGACAGGCGTCAAAATGAGCCAGGAATGACCGCTCAAGTTGCCGAAAGGAGTTGATGCTGCGTGGAAGTAAACGGGAGTACCACGCGCGTGCCGCCTTACGGAGCGTCGCTGGGAAGGCGACGCATAATAAGGAATCCGTCGCTCCCTGGACCTGCATGAGGACTTTGTAACTTTCGAGATGGTCCATGGGGTCCGTCGTTCCATCATAGGGATCCAATTGAGGGAGACGGAACCGGGGAGGGATCGGTTCCTCCATGATATGGCGAGAAAGCGGGGGGCGGCGTTCATACTCCGCTGCATAGGGATCGGCGATCCGTCGGCTGAGTTCGTCCAACCGCCGATGGTATTCGTCAAGCCTCTGCTCGGCCCGCCGAGTGGTTTTCCGGGGAGCGTTACTTCGGGATGAGTCGGAAGAAGAAGATCGCCGGCACGAAGAATGTGCCCGCTTGGACTCCTTTTCTTCTGGTCGGTGGTGGGGACGACTGGAGCGACGGAAGGAAGACTGTCGTCGCTTCGGGGTCCCTTGGGAAGAATCGGAGGAAGAAAGTCGACGTCGCAGAGAAGGTGCCCGCTTGGACTCCTTTCCTTCCGGTCGATGGCGGGGACGACCGGAGCGACGGGAAGGAGACCGTCGTCGCTTCGAGGTCCCTTGACGATGAGGTTCGGGGGGTGAGCGGTGAGAGACCTCAAGCGGGGTCCCTCCTTGATGAGACTGCACTGTTGCTCGCACCCCTTCACCCATGCCAGGGGGTTGAGTTGCAGCAGTCACATAACGCTCTTGCAGACCCCGGACCATCGTCGTCAGATCCTGGACCTGATGGGCTAGGTTATCAAGCCGGTCAGGTTGGCTCGTCGGTGCAGGGGGTGGAGCATGAGGGTTGGCCTCCGAATGCTCCACTCGCGGGATATGACCGGCTGCCTGGCTAGATGAAGCCTCTTGTGCTCGCGTGGTCACCATCGCTTCCTTTGCAAAATTGGAGGGACTTCAGAGGGAACTTTCGACTTGATGTCCCCCCTACCTGGCGCGCCAATCTGTTGCGGCCGAATCACGTATGGGGAACGTCGGGCAGTTTGAGATCACGGTTCTGCAAAAAGGTCACACCGTGCGTGCAGAGAGGTCACCGTCTTCCTCCGAGAGCCTGCAAAAAGTCCCGGGCCGGTGGTTCCGGCGGGGACCCTCCGACGCTCCAATTAGTGAGTCGTCCAACAGGAAATTTCTTCTATTGAATTGTATATGGATTTTTTAGAGAGGGAAAAGGAGAGAGTCCCCTTGCCTGGAGCTCGGGTTCTCTCTTTATACCTGTTGGGGAAATCCCGTATACTTTGGTCAGTTGGAACGGTCGAATCCGCTTCGTCGAACGGTAAGCGGTTGGACTGTTGCGGGATAGGGGCCGCTTATAGCGGCAACTGCTGATCAGGCCGGCACTTGCCCATGATCTTGGTAACCGGGCTGTTCGGCAACAAACCCTAGATCGCGGGGTTTGTTGCCTAAGACTAATCCTCGTATGATGGCTGACAATGAGGGCTCAGGCTGAGTGGCGGCGCTAGAGGTCGAAGCCGAAACCTCAGGATTGGGACTCACGAAGGCCGACGCTGAGGCTGGCCTTGATGACCGACGCCAGTTACGTAGTTGGTCTTTGATGCTGAAGCTGGAGGCCGACGCTAGTGGTCAACTCTGGAGACTGACGCTGGAGGCCGACGCTGGAGGCCGACGCGAGTGGTCAGTTTTGGAGATTGACGCTAGGGGCCGACGCTGGAGGCCGACGCTGGGGGCCGACGCTGGTGGCCGACGCTGGGGGCCGACACTGGGGGCCGACGCTGGAGGCCGACGCTGGTGGTCCACTCTGGAGACTGACGCTGGGGGCCGACGCTGGTGGCCGACGCTGGTGGCCCTGGGTTTTATTGTCACATCATTGCTTTCGAAGGTTGTGCCTGATATAATATCACCCCAGGGAAACCGCCATCCGTATCCTTATCCTCCCACTAGATAGGCCTTATCCCTGCTGCCGCCCACATTGGATAAGCTCCATCTTATCCAACCAGCTGCCGCCCTTCTTAGAGATAATCCTCATCATCTATCCTGAATGCATGTGAATTGCCTTCCCTCGTCCGCACGTAGATCCTCCCCAACTTATTTCAATATATGATTAGATGTCACCAACCAATTGCGGATAAAGACAAATATAAGTGGAGTTTCATGGAGCTCCAAGAAAAAATTACTTGCACAATCCACTGGATAAATGCTGCAGGAAATGATGCATAAAATATTTATCGAGCCAAAATCGGAACCCATCATATAACCCTGAAGGATGCCTCTTGTCCTCGGTGGCTGTCGCCTGTTGTAAAGTCATATCACTAAAGGACCAATTATTTGAATTCAAGATGCCAACCTCTCAGCTACCCACATTAATTTTCGTAGTTTATAATTATTTCTATCATGTGGCCTACACAAGATTCTCACCATAAAATTCCATGCCTTCTAGGATGATATATGTTGTCTTTTGCTCTAATTATAATGGACGGACTACTGGCATCCAGGGAAAGAGACGTGGACTTGATGCCTTGTAGCTCCATCGACCACTTTGCATGCAAAGTTCTTCCAGAGAACTCTTTTTAACCGCAGCCAGGCCTCATCTCGAGGACCGAATCTTACTCCCCCCTCCGCACTGAAAGATTCCGGCCATCCCATTCGTCAACTCTCCCGTCCCCTCTGTCTTCCCTTTTTTTTTTTAATTAATAATTTACTAAATTAAAACGCCTTTTTAGGAAATCGGCAGTCCACTTTTTTTTTTTCTGAATAAGTATTATTTAGATAAAAAAATTTACTCATATTATTTTAAAAATAATTATATTATTTATTACTCATATTCTTTTAAACCACTATGAATAAGTTATTAAGATTTTTTCATCTTTTTATAATATTCTTTATGTTATCATATTTACTTTACATTTTATTCATATGCTATCGTTGTATGATTGATGCCCAATTTATTCATATTAAATTATATTTTAAATAATATATTTATAATATTACTTATATATAAATTTTAAGTTTTAAAAATAAAAATTTATTTTTATAATTATTATTATTATTATATTGATTCGTAAAATATCAATTATATCATAAGGGATTGGAAGGAGGTTAAGCAAGGGGTGGCGCCTGAAGCATTAGAAGGAGAGGCCGTGCACTTTTCGGGGGTAGTGTTGGGTATGAGCGGAAGTTAAATGGGATGATTGGAGACGCTATGGGAGCATGGACCATTTTTTTTTTATTCCATCCTTTATTGAATGCATCCAAAGTTCTCAATGAAAGAAAACAAGATAAGATAGAGAGAATAATAATAATAATAATAATAATATAAAAGAAATTAATGAGGTCAAAAATTAGGTAGTGGGCGATGCCTGAGGCTATACACGTGGAAAAAGAAATAATCTTTTTGCTTTTATTTCTTATTATAGATTATATTTTTAAAATAAAAAGTAAATATATTTAATTCTGATTCATAGAAATTAATTGCATTTTTAAAATAAGAAGTAGACTGCATTTATGTAATAAAAAGTAAATATATTTAATTTTGATTTATAAGGATTTGATGTAATTAATTTTTTTCTAACATAGGATTTATAGCTTGTATATATACCTAAGAGATTAATGAATAAAAATACACAGAAATTACTTTTTTGTTCCTCTTTTACATAGTTCTTGTTGTGTTTCATGGTATCAGAACCTTCGGACTTATAATCCTGAAATATGTAAACAATGGGGTTTTAGGGTTTTCTTGGATTTTTATTTTTGGTAATTTTTTGTTCTCACTGCTTACACCTGGAGAAGCACCACACGCCGATTAGCCTTCGCCCAGAGTTTTGTTGCCAAAATCTGATCCTTTTTCGTTCGTTCTGTTCGCCTTAACTTTCATAACAAGTTTATTACTGTTTGGGTCAGCATCTATTCGGTGTTGGATCTACTTTGGAACAGGTTCTGATTTTTTGAGTATTTTTAACTTTGTTATGATTTTGGATCTATTATTTGGCTGATATTTGATAATATGAAGGAAAAGAAGTCTTGTTGTGTCTGATATGGTTCCTATGATATCAAAAATCACAAAACATAAACTTAATAGATATAATTATTTAGATTGGAGTAAAACTGTTAGACTTTATTTGCGGAATATTGCTATGGATAATTATTTAACTGATGATCCACCTAGCGATGACTGAAAAACCTCATGGTTAAGAGAGAATGTTCGTCTATTTTTGCAAATACATAATTCTATTGATGGTGAAGTGGTTGGTTTGATAAATCATCATGAATTTATGAATTATTTGAAATTTATGTATTCTGGCAAGGAAAATATCAAACGCATTTATGAGGTATGCCAAGCCTTTTATCATACAGAAAAAGGTGATAGATCCCTTACCGACTACTTCCATTTAGTACTGATGCAAAAGTTCAGCAAGCTCGAAGAGAAAAGATGGCGATTATAAGCTTTTTTGCTGGTCTTCCTTTTGAGTTTAAGGCTGCTAAATTTTAAATTTTTTCTATCCCTGAGATATTCTCTTTGGAAGAAGCTTTTAGTAGGGTACTTTGCATAAAAATTTAGCTCCTGCTTAGTCTAATAGTGCTCTTATCAGCTGCACTTCTAAATCTGGGAGACAACTATATAGACATGGCAATAGATGGGGAAAACTCAAGTAGTTATGATCAAAATCTTGGTACTCGAGGACAAGATATGGAAGGTGTTGTATGTTACTATTGTCATAAGCTAGGACATTTGAAGAAAGATTGTAGAAAGTTGTAGTGCAAAAATCAATCGAGCCAGTCAGTCCATGTTGCCTTTACTAATGTTGCTTCTGAGTCTATTTTAATATATGCAGATGAGTATGCCAAGTTCTCACAGTATCAAAAATCTTTAAAGTTTTTATCTACTCCTATTACTGTCATCGTTAATTCAGATAAAATAAACACATGTTTTGTTTCTCATCTTCTAAATGGATTATTGATTCTGGTGCCATAGATCACATGTCCGGTAATTCTAGTCTATTTTCTTCTTTTAATTCACATGCTTCTAGTTCTAGAGTTACTTTAGTAGATGGGTCTACATCTCATATTTTAGGGTCCTGCACAATTATTCCAACATTCTCAATTTCTTTGAAATCTATTTTAAGTTTACCTAACTTATCTTTTAATTTAGTTTCCATCAATAAACTTACTCGTTCTCTTAATTGTTGTATCATATTTTATCCTGATTTTTGTATATTTAAAGATCTTATGACGAAGTGGATTATTGATAAAGGATATGAGTCTGAAGGCTCTATATTCTTGATACATAAGTACCAAAGTCTGTTGCTTGTTCTGGATTTGTAACCCCTTTTGAAGCATATTATTGGTTGGGTCATCCTTCATTGTCTATGTTAAAGAAATTTTATCCTCAGTTTTTTAGCTTATCTTTATTAAATTATGAGTCTTGTCAATTCGCCAAACATCATCGTTTGAGTTTTAGCCCCAGAGTCAATAAAAGAGCTAGTGCTCCTTTTGAGTTAGTTCACTCTAATGTTTAGGGTCCTTGTCCTGTTGAATCTTAAAGTGGGTTTAAATATTTTGTTATCTTTGTTAATGATTATTTTTAAATGATACGGTTATTTTTAATGAAAAATCGTTCAGAATTGTTTTCTCATTTTACTACTTTTTGTGCTGAAATTAAAACTCAATTTAATGTCTCTACAAATTTTGAGAAATGATAATGCTAAGGAATATTTATCAGAATATTTTTAAAATTATATGGTTCAACATGACATTATTCATCAAACTTTTCATGTAGATATACCATCTCAGAATGAAGTTGCTGAACGAAAAAATAGACATCATCTTGAGATTGCTAGAGCTTTGTTATTTCAAATGCAAGTCTCCAAACAATTTTGGGCTGATGCAGTTTCTATAGCCTGTTTTCTGATTAATCATATGTCTTCCTCTATTCTTTCTGATGAGACTTCCTTTTATATCCTCTTTTTTAATAAGTCATTATTTTCTATTGAACTTAGGATATTCGGTTGTACTTATTTTGTTCGGGATGTTCGACCTCAGATTACAAAACTTGATCCTAAATCTCTAAAGTGTATCTTTCTTAGATATTCTCGTGTGCAAAAAAGGATATAGATGTTATTGTCTTAGTTTTAATAAGTACCTTATATCAGTTGATGTTACGTTTCATCTTTAGGTTCTATCAGTCAAGAAGAGAAAGATGATTTACTAATCTATACTATTACATTACCTAATTCTGATCTTCTTCTCTCTAAACCTCCTATTCCTGATCCAGTTTCTGTTCCTATGCCTCCTGCTCCATGTCCTATACCAATTCCTTCGTCATCGGATCTAGTTCTCAGTTCTAGTGATGATCTTCTTATTGCTCTTCGCAAAGGTAAACGTTAATGTACTTATCCAGTATCTTATTTTGTGTCATATAACCATTTATCATCATCCTATTATTCTTTTATTGCATCTATTGATTTTGTCACTATTTCTAAGACTGTTCATGAAGCTCTATCTCATCCTGGATGCATAATGCTATGATTGAAGAAATGAATGCTTTAGATAATAATGATACTTGGACCTTAGTATAGTTATCTGCAGATAAAAAGGCTATTGGATGTAAATGGATGTTTACAGTTAAAGTCAACCCTAATGGGACATTGCTAGATTAAAAGCTCGACTAGTTGCTAAGGGATATGCTCAAACATATGGAGTTGATGTTGGGATATGTGCCCATAAACAAATGACATTTATTATTTTACTGAATAATTTGAGAAATTTTTTAATATTATACTTGCATGCATGTTTTGATGCTTTATAAATATAAAAAATCCTTGGATTATTTAAATGTGACTTTAAATATTGCATATAAGTGTTATATACAGAGGATAATATTTAAAGTAAAATAATCTAAATTTGTCTGTAATTATAAATTAAAGTTGCAATCAGGATCTTTAATTTAAAATTACTAGCGCGATTCATTACATTCTGAATGAAACGATCTTATCCGGATTGTTGATAATGAGATTATCGGAATGAAAGCGCTTTATATAATTTGATTATATAGGACTGGAATGCGATTAATTATGAATCTCTAATAAATTCCATTGTTAAAATAGAGTATTCAAAATTAATTCATATATGAATCGATCTTAATTCTGAGTAATTAATAGACTCCTATTTATTGTATTATATTTTTTGACATAGCGAATAATGACACAGAAACATAGTGTCAAATTCTTGGTATATTAAAAATATATTAACATAAGTAGCCAGGAATATTAATATACAAGATGAAATCCATTCCTTCATAAAGAAGTCACATGGACGGTTCCCATAAGTGTTGATTCGGGACTTGAATAATAAGAGCGTTCAATTTATGATTGGATCATAAATATATTATTCATTATAGAATCAATGGTACTTATGGATAAAGATGTGATTAAAGAGGTTAACGCAAAAGGCCTAGCTTTAATCATGAACCGTTTATGGAGGATTGATTTATATGTAGTGACATATCAATGGACGATTCAAATCCTTTTGAATATAATTAATTTTATAATTTTAAGAGTGCAGTTCTAAATTTTTAGTGGAGTAATTTGGAATTAATAATTTTAATATTTTAATTAAGGTGTTAATTGAATGTAAAAATTATTGGAGCTTAAATTATAATGTCCATAGTTCCTCTGGATGGCTCCATTAAATTATGTGAACTTTATGATATGTTAGGTTGAGTTATTAATTTGGAATCGAGAATTCTAAATTAATTTTTATATAGAAATTAATTGGATTAATTTTATTTTAAATAATATAATTATTTAAAAATAAATTTAAAATTATTTTTAAATTTAAGAATATACAGTGTGCTAGAAAACACATCGTGTAGGCATATTCCACGAGAAGAGTCTATGTAGAAATTATTTAGTTGTTGGAAAAATATATATGGGATCGTGAGAGAGCTTTCTCTCTCTCGTAGCGTCCCATGATAAGTATATCAAAACTAACCAACAATTGTTGTTGGATTGATATAAGTTAAAGTAATTCTAAGAGTTGAAAGTGATCTTTAAATTTTAATTAATTAATTAATTAATTAAAAAGGTTGGTAGTTATTATTCTCTCAGAATATAAGATTCACGAGAGAAAAATAACATAGAAGAACATCGGAAGACAATGATCAACCACAGAGAGTTCTTTCCTTCAACCTCACTTTATCTCATAAGTTGAAAATATAAAGTGAATAAAACTCAGTTGTGTGATCTCAACTCAAATCAAAAGGAACATCCACTCGTTCGCGTTCATCATAATTTGGAGAACGTTTGGAAAGATCCGTGGTGATCAAAAGGATTTGGTGATTCCAAGGTAGTGTTGGTGGAGAACAAAAGGTCAATTTCTTAATCTCCTTATTGTTCTTGTTATTAAATTAATATGGGTATAGATCGCTAACTCAATTTTTTTTAAGACATGTGATTTGATCCTTATCTCGCTTTCGCAAACATCTCAAAGTATGGCTTGAAACAAAGTCCTCGAGCCTGGTTTGAAAAGTTTAGCTAGGATATTGAAAAGTTTGGCATGAAGAAGAGTAAGTCCGATCATTCTGTTTTCTATAAGCAGTCTACAATTGGTATCATCCTATTAGTTGTCTATGTTGATGACATTGTTATTACTGAGAGTGATATTGATGGTATTTTATATCTCAAATCTTTTCTTCACAATCAGTTTCATACAAAGGATTTAGGAACACTAAAGTATTTCTTGGGTGTTGAAGTGACAAGAAGTAAAAAAGGGATCTTCTTATCTCAAAGAAAGTATGTGCTTGACTTGTTGTCTGAAACAAAAAAATTGGGGGTTAAATCATGTAGCACTCTAATGGTTCCTAATTTGCAGCTTACAAAAGATAATAAATTGTTTGAAGATCCTAAAAAATACATAAGATTGATTGGGAAGTTGAACTATCTTATTGTGACTCGTTCAGATATTGCCTATTAGTTAGTGTGATAAGTCAATATATGTCTTCTCCAACTATTAATCATTGGAGAGCCGTAGAACAAGTTTTATACTACTTAAAAGGAGCTCCTAGGAGAGAAATCATGTATGGCAATCATGGTAATACTAGGATTGAATGTTTTTCATATGCTGACGGAGCAGGATTCAAAGAAGATCGAAGATCTACTTCAGGCTATTGTGTATTTATTGGAGGAAATTTAGTTTTATGGAAAAGCAAGAAACAAAATATGATTTTACGTTCAAGTGCAGAATCAGAATATAAAGCTATGGCTAAGTCTATGTGTGAAATAATGTGGATATATCAACTCTTCACTGAAGTGGGCCTTAAGATTTCAATACCAGCTAAGTTATGGTGTGACAATCAAGCTGCACTTCATATTGCATCTAATTCAGTCTTTCATGAACGAACTAAGCATACTGAGATTGGTTGTCATTTTGTTCGTGAGAAGATTTAGTAAGTTTAATTTTTACAGGATATGTGAAAACAGGAGATCAATTAGGAGATATCTTCACAAAGACTCTAAATAGAGTTCGGATTGATTATCTTTGTAACAAGCTAGGCATGATAAATATTTATACTCCAGCTCGAGGGAAAATTACATATTATATTTCTAAAATAGGAAGTAAATATATTTGATTTTGATTCATAGGGATTGCTATAGATTGTATTTCTAGAATAAAAAGTAGACTACATTTATATAATAGGAAGTAAATATATTTGATTCTGATTTATAGGGATTTGATGTAATTAGTTTTCCTTCCTAACATAGAATTTGTAGCTTATATATATATATACCTAAGAGATTGATGAATAAAAATACATAGATATTACTTTTTTTCCTCTTTTTTAGAGTTTTAGTTGTGTTTCATTCCTCATCGAACGCAACTAAAGATTAGGATGAAAGAAAAAATTTAAAGTATAAAAATATAAAAACAAAATCTATTGGACTTGTAGGTATTCACCTATCTTTTGATCAAAAATTAAATGAAGATTATTGTAGCGCTGCCTATATTAGGGTTTCTTGCAATAAAGATAATAAGTGAGAATAGTAAGAGAAGACAAAGTGTTTCAGAATTAAAATTAAAAAAAGTAAAAAATAGGAGATCAATTGGACGATATTTTCACAAAGGTTCTAAATGGAGTTCGGATTGATTATCTTTGTAACAAGCTGGATATGATAAACATTTATGCTCTAGCTTGAGGGAACCGATTATATTTTTAAAATAAAAAGTAAATATATTTGATTCTGATTTATAGGTTTGCTACAGATTGCATATCTAGAATAAGAAGTAGACTACATTTATATAATAGGAAGTAAATATATTTGATTCTGATTCATAGGGATTTAATATAATTAGTTTCCCTTCCTAACATAGGATTTGTAGCTTGTATATATACCGAAGAGATTGATGAATAAAAATACATAGAAATTACTTTCTTTTTTCTCTTTTTCAGAGTTCTAGTTGTGTTTCATTCCTCATCGAATGCAACTAAAGATTAGGATGAAAGAAAAAAATTAAGATAAAAAAAATATAAAACAAAATCTATTGGACTTGTAGGTATTCACCTATCTTTTGACCAAAAATTAAATAAAGATTATTGTAACGCTGCCTATATTAGGGTTGCTTGCAATAAAGATGGTAAGTGAGAATAGTAAGAGAAGACAAAAGTTTTTCATAATTAAAATTAAAAAAAAAGTGAAAATAGGATATCAATTGGAAGATATCTTCACAAAGGCTCTAAATGGAGTTCGGATTCATTATTTTGTAACAAGCTGATAAACATTTATGAGGGAAAGTATTACAGATTATATTTCTAAAATAAGAAATAAATATATTTGATTCTGATTCATAGGGATTGCTACATATTGCATTTTTAGAATAAGAAATAGACTATATTTATATATAGGAAGTAAATATATTTGATTCTGAATTATAGGGATTTGATGTAATTAGTTTTCCTTCCTAACATAGGATTTGTAGCTTGTATATATACCTAAAAGATTGATGAATAAAAATATATAGAAAATACTTTTTCTTTTCTTTTTCAGAGTTCTAGTTGTATTTCATTCCTCATCGAACGCAACTAAAGATTAGAATGAAAGAAAAAAATTAAGATAAAAAATATAAAAACAAAATCTATTGGACTTATAGGTATTCACTTATCTTTTGACCAAAAATTAAATGACGACGTTGCCTACATTAGGGTTGCTTGCAATAAAAATAGTAAGTGAGAATAGTAAGAGAAGACAAAAGTGTTTCAGAATTAAAATAAAAAAATATTAGACCTATTGATTAAAAATTAATTTATTCATTCTTTTATGGATAAATCTTTTCTTCTATTTCATAGGTAATAATGCTATAGAAATTTAACTTATCTATTCAATTTCTTTGAACGAAGCAAAATAAGAGTAAGTTAATAAAAAAGTGAACCAAAATACGAGTAGGTTAATAAAAAGTGAACCGGCTTTCATATGAAACCAAAGATTATTTATGTCCAACAAATTACTGCACTCTGATAACATGTTTAAAAAAATTTATATATATATATTTGGAAGGAATCAAAATTCTAAAGTTTACCCGCGGGTAAGAAGAACGAAATCCTGCCATTTAATAAAATCCATCCAGCCTCCCCCATTCTTCCCCTCGAAAGGCGTTTCTAAATTCACCCTCCCTCCCTACCACCGCCAATGGCAGCGCCAGATGACGACCTTCCCGCCGGGCCCCCATGCTGTTCCGCCTCCCACGCCGCCAGGCTCCGCCAGCGCTGCCTCATCGGCGCAGGAAGATCGCGGTGGTCCGGCTGGGCGACCGCCGGGGGCGGCGCAGCGGCCGGAGCTTCCTCGTGGGCTTCCTCCGGCGGCTGCGATTGAGATGGCTGGTGGTGCAGTTCCGGAAGGCATTGAAGCAGGTGAGGGGAAGCTACGTAATGCTGCTGCGAGATCAGATCGATAGCGCGGCGACGATCGAGGCCGTCCATGCCGGGATGATAATGGTAGCCTACTTTGCGGCCCCTATGGTGCCCATCAACGTCGCCAATCGCCCCATTATAATAAATTCTTAATATAGGTATTATAGTTCTCTCTCCTACTCCCTCGAAAAAGCCGTCAGTATATGTAGTAAGAAAAGCTAAATAAAATTAATGGGAGAGAAATACCTTTTTTTTTTGTCTTATATAATATTATATGTATGGCTCTGCTTCTTCTTTTCCATTTGGACCATTTCTCATGATACTATATATATATATATATATATATATATATATATATATATATATATATTCATTTTTTTTTAGATAATTAAAAATATAGGCATATTACTGGACTTTGCTGGCACCAAATAAAAGTATTACTAAATTTAGGTTATATTAAATTAATGCCATAATCACTTATTTCTTTTATTTTCTTATATATTTTTAAGTTAAATCAAAAGCCTTTTTCTTTTTAATCGCTCGCCTCTCTAGATTTATCGAAGTAAACAACAATGAGGCATTTTTGTTTTATAGACGAGAGAAGGCTAGCATTTTCTTTTCTCACCTATTTTTCTCACCTATTTTTCTTTCATAGATTGACGACTACCTAATAGTTGATATTTGGTTAATCTAATGAGCCCTAAGATAGGAGCAATGGTCTTCTTTACACTCAGAATTGGTAATATAAAAGGAAGTAAAATGATTACTTCATAAAAAAATCTTGAATATTGTAATGGTAAAAGGATTACTTCATAACATCCTATTATTGAATTAATGGTGGTCCTAAAAAATTTACCTTTTTTTTGCAAATGATTTGAAATCAAGCCACAAATAAACATATTTCTGCATTAAAAAACCTAAAGAAAAAAAAGGAAAAAAAAAAGACTTTTTGCAAGAAACCTGCAAAACTTTTATAAAGGTTTCACAGATATCTTCATCCATTATGGCCTTGAGCCAATTAATAAGTGAAGGTAGAACAAAAGTACAGTTCTCTAAGTCTTAAGCCAATTAATCAGTGAAGATAGAATAAAAGTATAGTTCTCTAAGTCTCAATTAAAATTTTAAAACTACTTGACCTACATAAGTGAGTTACAAACTCACCTAATTATTTAAATTCATGAGCTTTTGCAATTATTTATCTACACAAAACATGTTCACCAACCTCACTGAACTCCAACTCTATACTCTTTCATGATACCTTGTTATAGGTTAAAGATATTTTTCTCTCAATATCTTCTTGTAGGTCAAAGCTCTTTTTCCTCTCAATTGAACACCTCTTTTATTCACATACAGTAGCGGTTTCCTTTCCTCATTAATTTACTCCAATAAATTTTATCTTAATTTCATATTCTAATAGAATTGATATGTTATCTTTTTTGATGAATATAAGGAAGGTGAGTGACCAAAAAAAGAAATACAAGGTAGTATTTGATTTAAGTTAAAAATATAAAGGATTTTGATTTTTTCCTCTAAAAATTGCATTATAAGTATAATTTAAATAAGGATAGGAAATTGCCAACCTATATTCTTATCCATATATATATATATATATATATATATATATATATACACACACATAAAGGATATAAGAGGGTGTTTGGTAAGTGTTAATCCATCTTGGTAATCTAAAATTATCATACATATTATTATATTTGGCATTTAGACATAATAATCTCTTTAGTAGTATTTGATTTTTGGTAATCTTTGATTAGAAAAATCATAGTAATTTAATTCCCTTATGAAAGGTGGGTGACCAAGATTACTAAAATTCAACAATCTCATATTACATTATTGATTTCCATGTAAATATTTAATAATATCTAATATGATTATATATTTTAATATAAATATTAAATATTATTTATATTTAATATTAAATATATATATATTAATATTAAATTTCTTATTTTAAACACTATTATTTAATAATAATATATACTAAATTTAAAGTTATTAATATTTATGACCTCCTTGGATATTAAATTATTTTATTTAAATAATTTATAATATATAATATTATTGTGATTATACATTTAGATAATTTAATATATACTATATTTAATCTATAAAATATTATTATAGAATTGCATATATATATTAGATATTTGTAATATTTAAGCATATAATATTTCTAAAATGATTTAATGAAGAATCCTTGTTTTTTATTAAATCATTTTATATATTAGCAAAAAAAAGGCAACCACTTAAAAGACAATATATATATATACATATAACTAAATACAAATAGAATTTAAGAATATGATAAAATACAATCTTACATTTTTTAAAATTGAGCTATCATTAGTAAGGCAAACCAAATATAATTATCTAACATTCCTATTAATTTAATTATCCAAGGCAAGATTAATAAAAATGAAAGACTTCTGCTAATATTACATTCAAATATATATCTATATCGATAGATTTAAATAAGGAATTAGATGTAGATAAATATTAATTGAATAGATTATGATCCAAGGGTGAAATTTAGTTGAAAGTTCAAAAACGTTGAAGAATCAAGGATCACTTCG
Source organism: Calamus simplicifolius (assembly GCA_900491605.1). NCBI lineage: Eukaryota > Viridiplantae > Streptophyta > Magnoliopsida > Arecales > Arecaceae > Calamus > Calamus simplicifolius. The sequence goes on along the minus strand of UESW01003922.1, from coordinate 986,218 downwards.
ACCCCTTCCGTTCCAGGACTTGTGCCGCGGGCGTAATTTCCGTAGCTCGGTTATCCAACCGTGCGGACGCGCTTCAGAAATTTTTTGAATTTCTTTATTATGTTAGTGCACATGTACAATGGTGTAACGGGAAAATCTTGGGCATCACCTTCAATGCATAAAGCATTTATTGAACACATAAATTAGTTGAGCTATTATGCAACCGTTCATGTGATGCATGTTTCAATCTATTGGATCGTGACCAATGAATCGGAGCTAATCTGAGTGCTTAATGCATATTTTATGCTTCAAGGTTAATGCACAAAGATTTTTTTCATGGTGTAACTTGCAGCGGTCCATGTGTACCCAGCTAAGAGCTAATGTATTAAGATTGGACAACTTAGCTCGATGGGACTTTGGGTCCCATATCTGGTAACTAGGACTTAAGGCGTCCGAGGGCTCGCATGCGCTCACCAATTGACCTTTGGCTTATACCATGTTAGATTTAGCTGTGGTGCACTGCCATTGTGCGAATTGGGATCCTCTCCAGTTAGAGGCTGAAGGAGAGAGGACGTCGTCTAGTCACATTGCACAACAGTTATCATTAGTGGGCTCCATATGATGTCATAACATGCAATTAGTATCAGTTCTACGCTCGCGACCCTTCTTCAATTCAAGCGTACACGCTCGCACGCCTTCCGCGCACGAGATTTCAGTGCACCTTCGGAGTCACACCGCTGTCGTATATTATCACCATGCAACTCTCCGTATGTAATTGGCCCGCGGACGCCATTCATGTCGTAAAAGCGCACCCGAAGAAAATGCCAAAGAAACTGCCGTGCTTCCCATCGTTCTGTGCGAATGGTAGTAACTTCTTTTGTTTTTTTCATCCTCTCCACCTGAGATCTCAGCAGCAGCAAAGCAAATTCTCAGAGGACGCTGCAAGGTATGACTTATTATGAACCCCGTTGATGCCCGATCACTTTGAGCTGGTGTCTCTAAGCATCAACGGTTCCTCCATAGAAATATCGGGGCCCTTCCTTCGTCTTCAAAGCCTGCAAGAAGTCCCACGGCCGGACATTCCAGCGGGGACCTTCGACGCTCAAGTTAGTGCTCTGGGCAAGAGCCGTAAGCTTGAGAAAGCTCGAAAGAGAAAGAGAGAGCAGCTCAGAATGAGCTGTTGAGTTTTTTTAGAGTTTCCTCTTCTTACTTAATTTATTTACCTTTATACTCTGTGTAACTTGCTTGAGAAGTTTGGGTTCTTGTCCTCTAGTGGAAAGGAGTCACGTAGAGCCTTATGATGGACCATGACTTTTGGGGGCTCATTTAGTCTGAGTGGCTGAAGTATCATTATGACTGAGGACTTTTGGTGGGTAAAATGTCAGAGCTGACATCTGTGAGGCTCAAAATGCTGCCACTTGTCAAGACTTTTATGATAAATGATAACTTTTAATAAAGCTTATCTCTTAGTGGAATGTCAGAGCTACAGGTGCTGTCACATCCTTCATCACTTTTCTCTTTTCTTATTTTGAGACTTGTGTTCACCTTGACTCGGCGAATCTAACGCCGAATTATGGTAATCTGTTGAAGATACTCGGCTGATCCGTAGTTCTGAATCAATCTATCGCCAGCTGTCATTTATAATTATGAACTGTGGCGGTGCCCTATCCTTTGACAAGCTCTTAAGGGCCCTATAAATACTTTAGATCATGATGCCAGTGTCCCTCCTTTCTTTTTATTGGGTCTTTGAGTCATCTTGGAAGGACCATGACAGGTCCTTCACCTCCCTGTTATCCTCCACGTCACTTTTCATTGTTTTGTGGCTGGAGTCCTTCTCCCTCCCGGAGCCATCCATGCAGCCTGGAGCCCAAACCAGGGGAGCCCCGGATGCTCGAAGTCATGAAGTTCAAAGAGTTAGAAGTCCATGGAAGACCTGGGGCCTCCGTGGGATTCGCTCGGACCGCCAGGGGCCGTCTAGGATGAACGGAAGGCCGCTGTGACAGAGGCCGTTGCAGAAAGGCCGGAAGCTGTCATGGAAGGGCCGGACGCTGCCTAGGATTTGCCAGGGGCCGCCTAGGATGGACGAAAGGCCGCTATGACAGGGGCCGTTGCAGAAAGGCCGAAAGCCATCATGGAAGGCCGGAGGCCGTCTAGGATTTACCAGGGCAGCTTAGGATGGACGGAAGGCCGCTGTGACAGGGGCCATTGCAGAAAGGCCGAAAGCCGTCATGGAAGGGCCGGAGGCCGCCTAGGATTTGCCAGGGGCCGCTTAGGATGGACTTAAGGCCGCTGTGACAGGGGCCGTTGCAGAAAGGCCGGAAGCCATCATGGAAGGTCCGAAGGCCGCCTAGGATTTGCCAGGGGCCACTTAGGATTCGCTCGGACCGCCTGGGGCCGCCTAGGATGGACAAAAGGCCGCTGTGACAGGGGCCGTTGCAGAAAGGCCGGAAGCCGTCATGGAAGGGCCGGAGGCCGCCTAGGATTTGACAGGGCTGCCTAGGATGGACGGAAGGCCATTGTGACAGGGGCCATTGTAGAAAGGCCGGAAGCCATCACGAAAGGGCCGGAGGCCACCTAGGATTTGCTAGGGGCCGCTTAGGATTCGCTCGGACCGCCTGGGGCGCCTAGGATGGACGGAAGGCCGCTGTGATAGGGGCCATTGCAGAAAGGCCGGAAGCCATCATGGAAGGGCCGGAGGCCGTCTAGGATTTGCCAGGGGCCGCTTAGGATTCGCTCGGACCGCCTGTGGCCGCCTAGGATGGACGGAAGGCCGCTGTGACAGAGGCCATTGCAGAAAGGCCGAAAGCCATCGTGGAAGGGCCAGAGGCCGCCTGGACTTGGGAACCGTAAGCCGTTGTGGTAGCCAGAGGCCGTTGGGGATGGCCGGCTGGGAGAAGGCCGCTGTGGGAGATGGGTGCCACATTGGAAGAGACAGTCGGCCGCGGTGGAGGACCTCGGGCCGCCTTGGGCCGCTGTGAACTTAGCGGTCATCGTGGAAGACTCGGCATGAGGCCATTTAGGATGGATCAGCCGTTGGAGAGCTAGGAGTCGAGAACCTACGACTCTCTGTTTAGGAAGCAGAGACCGCCGTGAAGATGGAGCCATGAGGACGAAGCCGCTGCAGGGGACCGTTGAGGATGGAGTTGAGAAATCGGGACGGCCAGGAATCCCTCCCTCACCTTGAGCTCTGGCTCATCCTTTCGCAGTTGCCCGAAGCCGAGAGACGCGGATCAGAAGATGCGGAAGGTCCTGGGCTTAGTTCACTTATAGGGATGTAGCAGAGAGAGGTGGCGACCTTTTCACCATTCTGCCATCTAAACTTTGCTGCCATCTGAACCTTGAGAAAGAGAGAGATGGGAAGCATGGTAAAATGAACCCCTCTACCCTTCTCACCGTCTTTTCTCACTCCTTCTCTTGTCAAAGCCATTATAAGCTCTCTATCCTAACCCGTTCTTTTTGCTCATGAGAACCTCCTACATCCACATGTTAGATATAGAAAGATGAGGAGCTTGCTGTGGCTAGGAGTGGAGCCGTGACGATAATTAAGGCAGAGCGGAGAGAAAAAAAAACCGCGGGCTCTTGTGAACCGGAGGTCGCCTAGAACCGGACCATTTCACTCTGAGCCCGGCCGATGTTGTTTTTATTGCCATGGGCTGTTGACTGACCCCATCAAATGCCTCCTACACTTTTTGAGCTTGTAGGTTCTGTAACCACCAAGCTAAAGGACTGTAGAACTCTCTTTTTTTTTCTTTTTTTTTCTTTTTTTTTTTTTTTTTACTTCGCATGGATTTGTGATAACGTCTGTGTGTTATCTAAAGTTGTGCCCGTACCTTCTTAAAGACTTTAGAGTAGGAGGTTAGTTACCTTAGGCCGGCTAGGGCAGCTAGTAATTCTCTCCTGACACAGGGTCTGAAAGTGATGCTCGTCAACTGACTGGCCGTTATGGAATCGCCGAGGGGCTGCCTAGGATTCTCGGGGGCCACCGGGTACTACCTAGGACGCTCGGGCCACCATGGATGACGAGGATAGCCAGAGAGTTAGGATCAGGGTCTTTCTTTTGGATTATATAACCTCCGTTACGTGCATGCAACTTCATGCACCTAATTGGCCGTCGTGGAATAGAAAGTTCCTGGCTGTATTCCAAGGATGGTGCTCCATAGTGACTGCTTCATGCTTGCAGACAAGGAGCCTCTTGCAGTCCATGGCTTCAAGGTGGGAATCGCATTTGCTCTAGTGTCGCTCCTCTACTATACTCGGCCTTTGTATGATGGGGTTGGAAGAAATGCTAGGTGGGCCGATGTGACAGTTGGTTGTATTCGTCTTCCGCCCACCTCTTTGGGTACATGTTACTGTTGAGCTACAGTGGGGCTCTAGCTATGAGCTGAACCATACAGAAGCTGGGCCAGAAGTCGGGCCGTCAAAGCTACCCTAATCTAGATAACCGTATGGATGATGAGCCAGTGGGTGACTACTTATACAAAGCATAAGGAGTGTTGAAGGTAGGTTGGTCACCTTAGGTTGACTGGGGCAGCCAGCAATTCCCTCCCGACACAGGGTCTGGAAGTGGTGCCCGTCAACTATGAATCCAAGATGTGGGTTGACTTGGGGTTTAATTGGCCAATTAAGAGTGGCCAGTATTATCAACCTGTTTCAAATGCATAGTTTAAGTAAAGGTTTTACCTAGTTGTCCACTAGCCGCAGAAAATCGCTGAGGCTAGGAGGGCTGAAGAGGCAAAGCGATAGATGGAGCTACAATAGTGTTGTTGAGGCTGATAGATAGAGCTGGTGCCGATTCCAAAAGTATTAGGTGCCGAGATAGCCTCGGGCCTTGGCTCAGGGCCACATAGAATCCAAGTTTAAACCTTCAGGAATTTCTTATGCTGGCTCAGGGCGCCCATGCCCTTTTTGGGTTATATGTGAGGCTGCTCGAAGCAAGCCCGAGGGGCGGCTAGGGGCCAGAAATGACGTGTGGCCGCCTAAGACCGGCCCGAGGGCTGGTTAGGGGCCTAACATAACTGTGGCCGTCCAGGACCAGCCCAAGGGCTGGCTAGGGGCCTGATATAACTGTGGCCGTCCAGGACCAGCCTGAGGGCCGGCTGGGGGCCTGACATAACTGTGGCCGCCCAGGACCAGCCTGAGGGCCAGCTGGGGGCCTGACATAACTGTGGCCGCCCAGGACCAGCCCGAGAGCCAGCTGGGGGCCTAACATACCTGTGGCCGCCCAGGACCAGCCCGAGGGCCGGCTGGGGGCCTATCATATCTGTGGCCGCCCAGCACCAACCTGAGGGCCGGCTGGGGGCCTAACATAACTGTGGCCGCCCAGGACCAGCCCGAGGGTCGGCTGGGGCCAGACATAACTATGAATGACCAGGACCAGTCCAAGGACCGGCTGGGGGCCAGACATAACTGTGGCCGCCCAGGACCAGCCCGAGGGCCGGCTGGGGGCCTATCATAACTGTGGCCGCCCAGGACCAACCCGAGGGCCGGTTGGGGGCCAGACATATCTGTGGCCGCCCAAGATCAGCCCGAGGGCCGACTGGGGGCCTAACATACCTGTGGCCATCCAGGACCAGCCCGAGGGCCGGCTGGGGTCTAACATACTTATGGCCACCCAGGATCAGCCGGAAGGCCGGCTGGGGGCCAGACATATCTGTGGCCACCCAGGACCAGCCCGAGGGCCGGCTGGGGGCCTAACATAACTGTGGCCACCCAGGACTAGCCCGAGGGTCAGCTGGGGCCAGACATAACTGTGAACGCCCAGGGCCAGTCTGAGGACCGGCTGGGGGTCAGACATAGCTGCCTCGGGGGTTTCTCGTGTCGATCTAGGAGTTTGACTCGGTGCCGCCTAAAGCACAAGACTTGAACCTCCGGAGGTTTCTCGCGCCGGTCCGGGGTGTCTGTGTCTTTTGGGCTGCCGAGGTCCTTTTGAAGCCCAGAGGGATGACCCGAGAGTCGCTGTGGTGGGACCATGCTCGGGAGCCTTTAACCCCGGAGGGTGACCTGAGGGCACTTTGACCTGGCTCAGAGTCCTTTTCTGAAATCCCGAAGGGTGACCTGAGAGTCGCTGTGGTGGGACCATGCTCGGGAGCCTTTAATCCCGAAGGGTGACCTGAGGGCACTTTGACCTAGCTCAGGGTCCTTTTCTGAAACCCCAAAGGGTCACCCGAGAATTGCTGTGGTGGGACCATGCTCGAGAGCCTTTATTGATGGGGCAAAAATAAAACCTTCTCGAGAGTTTTGCGACCGGTCCGGGCATTGACTTGGGGCCTCCGAGACCACAGGGCTTGAACCATTGGAGGTTTCTCACACCGGTCTGGGTATCTATGATCTCGGGACCACTAAAGTCATTTTGAAAATATCTCGGGGGTCGCTCGGCCGGTCCGAGAGTTTGACTCGGAGCCACCGAGACCATAGGACTTGAACCGCCTTAGAGGTTTCTTGCACCGGTCCGGGGGTGTCCTTATGATCGCGGGGCTACCGAAAAACTACCTCGGCAGTCGCTTGGCCGGCCCGAGTTGTTTTTGAGAAATTGAATAAAAAACTTTTTTTCTTATAAAACATTGCCGTAGGGTTCAGCTCAGGGCCACTTAGGACACAGGGCTTGAACCTCCGGAGGTTTCTTGTGCCGGTCCGGGGTGTCTGTGTCCCTTGGGCCGCTGAGGGGTTAGGAAGTCAAATAGAAATCTATTGGATTATATGAAAAGAAACTTTGTTCTCAGAGTGTGGTATACTTAGCTTTTGAGGCTTTTTGCCTTTGCATCATGTTTAGTGTCAGCGTCGATTAAGGGCTTGGGAGCTTTTCTTTGGAGAAATTGGTCTCCTGCTGCTGACCTGGGTATTTCAGCCCGCTAGTGGTCTGCCCTCAGGAAATTGGGTTCACTGGAACGGAGGTGCCGTTGTCCTTGCTTGGGCGTCATCGCTTGTCCATTGTTGAGGATGCTAACTCTTCCCTCATCAGATGTCCACCAGCATCATTTAGTATATGAGAGTTTTTTTTCTTCTGGATGCTGAGGCTCTACCACTTGCGGTCGCTTTGTTTCCCTACTTTTGGATGCCAGTTTTTTCTTCTGGACACTCTCCCTGTTAGTTTCTTCTTTCTCTGAAATCTGGTTCCCCTCCTCAGGTAACTGGGAACAATCCTCAGAAACCTTCAATTGTTCAAAATCTTCTTCAACGTTATGCGTCTGGGGTAAATCCTTTGCAAGCTCTCCCACCTCCTCTACAAGCTTGTGTCTACGTACACATGATCTGAGCTCATCCCGCTTTCGATCCAGAGTATCGCGTCCTGACTCCTCTTTCATGGTTCTTCCCTTGCCCAGTATTTTTCCTTTGAGAGAATTGGTCACCCTCAGTGCTGAATCTGAGAGCAGCTGGAACCGAATCTGCCAGAGGGCTCGGGCTCGGTTTGGCTCTTGGGTGCAATAGATAGGAAGAGAGAGAGACAAAGAGGGCTTTGGTAGAGTCAGTAGTCAAAGCCTTTTGTCTTCATATTTCATATTGCATTAATTGCATCAACACCTCTTGGCCTACTACCACCAGAAATCAAAATGCCTACAAATGCTTGAAGTGACGTGCCATGGATAATGTCCCAAGTTTCCCCCTTTTTGGAAATTATTCTGCTGACCATGTTGCAATCCACCTCCGGCTGTCTGTTAAGCCTTTAATTGAGCTCCTCTGGCTGCTGGTGTTGTCCATCCAGATGCTTCTTTAGGATTAAGATCTTTCCCATATGGCTCAGAAGATGAGCAATGAGAGGAGCGGCAGCTTGAGTGGGGGGGTAGGAGACTGCAATCTCCTGAAAGCTTTACGATGGTCTTTGCTGCTCAGTGCGATGTGGATGCCCCCCAGCATGAATGGTGAGGACCTTCGGCACGTGCGTCACCACCATGGCTATTTTAGAGGGGACAAATACTTACAGATCAGGGAGACAGAGCTCTCTTTCCTTTAGCACAGCCGCCCCCTACCTGGCGCGCCAATCTATTGATGCCCGATCACTTTGAGCTGGCGTCCCTGAGCGTCGACCGTTCCTCCATAGAAATATCAGGGCCCTTCCTTTGTCTTCAAAGCCTGCAAGAAGTCCCACGGCCGAGCATTCCGGTGGGGACCCTCCGACGCTCAAGTTAGTGCTCTGGGCAATAGCCGTGAGCTTGAAAAAGGTCGAAAGAGAGAGAGAGTGGCTCAGAATGAGCATGTTGAGTTTTTTTAGAGTTCACTCTTCTTACCTAATTTATTTACCTTTATACTCTGTGTAACTTGCTTGAGAAGTTTGGGTTCTTGTCCTCTAGTAGGAAGGAGTCACGTGGAGCCTTATGATGGACCATGACTTTTGGGGGCTCATTTAGTCTGAGTGGCTGAAGTGTCATGATGACTGAGGACTTTTGGTGGGTGAAATGTCAGGGCTGACATCTGTGAGGCTCAAAATGCTGCCACTTGTCAAGACTTTTATAATAAATAATAACTTTCAATAAAGCTTACCTCTTAGTGGAATGTCAGACCTACAAGCGCTGTCACATCCTTCATCACTTTTCTCTTTTCTTATTTTGAGACTTGTGTTCACCTTGACTCGGCGAATCTAACGCCGAATTATGGTAATCTGTTGAAGATACTCGGCTGATCCGTAGTTCTGAATCAATCTATCGCCAGCTGTCATTTATAATTATGAATTGTGGCGGTGCCCTATCTTTTGACAAGCTCTTAAGGGCCCTATAAATACTTTAGATCATGATGCCAGTGTCCCTCCTTTCTTTTTATTGGGTCTTTGAGTCATCTTGGAAGGACCATGACTCGTCCTTCACCTCCCTGTTATCCTCCAAGTCACTTTTCATTGTTTTGTGGCTGGAGTCCTACTCCCTCCCAGAGCCATCCATGCAGCCTGGAGCCCGAACCAGGAGAGCCCCAGATGCTTGAAGTCATGAAGTTCAGAGAGTTAGAAGTCCATGGAAGACCTAGGGCCACCATGGGATTCGTTCGGACCACCAGGGGCCGCCTAGGATGGACGAAAGGCCGCTATGATAGAGGCCGCTGCAGAAAGGCCGGAAGCTGTCATGGAAGGGCCGGAGGCCGGCTAGGATTTGCCAGAGGCTGCCTAGGATGGACGGAAGGCCGCTGTGACAGGGGCGTTGCAGAAAGGCCGGAAGCCGTCATGGAAGGGCCGGAGGCCGTCTAGGATTTACCAGGGGCCGCTTAGGATGGACGGAAGGCCGCTGTGACATGGGCTATTGCAGAAAGGCCGAAAGCCGTCATGGAAGGGCCGGAGGCCGCCTAGGATTTGCCAGGGGTCACTTAGGATGGACGGAAGGCCGCTATGACAGGGGTAGTTGCAAAAAGGCCGGAAGTCGTCATGGAAGGGCCGGAGGCCGCCTAGGATTTGCTAGGGGCTGCTTAGGATTCGCTTGGACCGCCTAGGGCCGCCTAGGATGGACAGAAGGCCGCTGTTATAGGGGCCATTGCAGAAAGGCCGAAAGCCGTCATGGAAGGGCCGGAGGCCGCCTAGGATTTGCCAAGGACCGCCAAGGATGGATGGAAGGCCGCTGTGATAGGGGCCATTGCAGAAAGGCCGGAAGCCGTCATGGAAGGGCCGGAGGCCGCCTAGGATTTCCCAGGGGCCGCTTAGGATTCGCTCGGACCACCTGGGGCCGCCTAGGATGGACGGAAGGCCGCTGTGACAGGGGCCATTACAGAAAGACCGGAAGCCGTCATGGAAGGGCCGGAGGCCATCTAGGATTTGCCAGGGGCTGCTTAGGATTCGCTCGGACCGCCTGTGGCTGCTTAGGATGGACGAAAGGCTGCTGTGACAGAGGTCATTGCAGAAAGGTCGGAAGCCATCGTGGAAGGGCCAGAGGCCGCCTGGACTTGGGAACCGTAAGCTGTTGTGGAAGCCAGAGGCCGTTGGGGATGGCCGACTGGGAGAAGGCCGCTGTGGGGATGGGTGCCACCTTGGAAGAGACCGTCAGCCGCTGTGGAGGACCCCGGGCCACCTTGGGCCGCTGTGAACTTGGCGGTCGCTGTGGAAGACTCGGCATGAGGCCGTTTAGGATGGATCGGCCGTTGGAGAGCTAGGAGTCGAGAACCTATACGACTCTCTGTTTAGGAAGCAGAGACCGCCATGAAGATGGAGCCATGAGGACGAAGCCGCTGCGGGGGACCGTTGAGGATGGGTGGAGAAATCGGGATGGCCAGGAATCCCTCCCTCACCTTGAGCTCTGGCTCATCCTTTCACAGTTGCCCGAAGCCGAGGGACGTGTCACGCCCCAGGCCCAAATATCGGGCTAGGGTGACAACCCGCCGCGTGCCGAGCACGCAAGGCGTCACAAATTTTCCACACATATAACACCATTATAAAAAAAACCAAGTCAAATACAATACTTAAGTTTTGGGCTAACACCCTTACACACCACAATAATAAAGTCTGGGCATCAAGCCCTACACATATGTAATATTGGGGTTACAACAAAATAATGGTCTTGTTTTATTTAATAGAAGATCCATCACCCCACCAATCCATCTTCAACCTCGTGGCTCTGATAAAAACATTGTAAGATTTTTGTGAGCTTACACTCAGTAAGTAAGCCACGTTATACAGTCAAATCATAGCATAACAATCAATAAGTATATAAATGATCTGCATGCTTAAACATTCCACAAATACTCAAACATGCAATGTAAGTAAACCCACTATTATACTCTCAATGGTAACTATAAATGTGACCTACGGCCTTGCAATATCTCAATAGTGTACCAACAAGCATCCCCCTACTGAAAGGGTCCAGATACCAGGGTCACGCTATGTCAAAATCCACCAGAACACATACTCTATATGTGTGATGCCACAACGAACCAAGCAGAACACGTCCTCTAGATGTGTGATGCCACCTCATAGAACTCAGAACACATCCTCTAGATGCGTGATGCCATAGCGAACCCAAGCAGAACACGTCCTCTAGACGTGTGATGGCATAAACAAGCAGAACACGTCCTCTAGACGTGTAGGTGGCATAAACAAGTAGAACACATCCTCTAGACGTGTAGGTGGCATAACAAGCAGAACACGTCCTCTAGATGTGTGTGGTATGACATGATAAAGGAGAACCGCGGCGACATAAACAAGCAGAACACATCCTCTAGACGTGTAGGTGGCATAAACAAGCAGAACACATCCTCTAGACGTGTTGGTGGCATAAACAAGCAGAATACGTCCTCTAGACGTGTGTGGTATGACATGATAAAGGAGAACCGCGGCGACACATAACAGTACCTCACATCACATGCACTCATCATATCAATAACAACTCTTTATTGCATAAACAGTGGATTATACTTACTGAACAATTGCATATAATATATCACATCAATATCATAATAACTGCATCTCTAATGCATAGCATCCACATATGAAATCATAGCACATAAACAACTATGTGTTCATAATATTCATCTATTTACAATTTAGCCAATAACAATTCTTTATGTCACAATTTACACATTCATATAATGAATAATTTATTAATACTGATAACTGGCTTACTTACCTCAGTACGCAACCCAACAGATATAAATCAGCTAGTCAGATGTCTGAGCACCTACAGGATCATTTACACAATTAATTTATTAGAATACGAATATCAAAATGACCCTTAGAATTTCTACCCAGACTAGTTCACGGGCCCTACTTTGGGCTCGAATATCTCCTACTATACACACCCAATTGGGGAAGTAAAAATACCCTATGAAACTAGAATTCACTCAGATTCTAGTCATATAAATATTTTGCTAATCTCGTTCCGTTACAGGGCCCACAAACCAGCCCAAACATCCAATGCTTCACGGCCCAAAAGGCCTGAACCGGCCGGCCCAGCCGGCCGATTCAACACAAAGCCGCCTGATCCCCTGTTTCACCGAATATGGGACGGGAACTTAGCCGGTGGCCAGGGCCGCCGCCGGCCAAATTGAGGGCGGCCCGGCCTCCGGTGGCCGGGCCAGAGCCGGCCGCCGCCGCGGCCGGCCGCCAATCTCCCGATGTCTCCCTCAATTTCTTCGTCTTCCTCTCTCACATCCGCGCGGCATGGTGCTGTGCCGGTGGCACGGCCGGCCACCTTGGCCGGCCGGACCTCCATCGGACGCATGCCCGGCGCCGGTGGAGGCGACAGGCCAAAGCTCGGGCCCAGCGAGGCGGCGAGCACGCCGCCGGGCCCGAACCAACCGACGGAAGTTGAACCGGCTTCCGCCACTGCGCGAGAGGAGGGCCAATTGGCCCTCTCTCTCCTCTCTCTCTCCACCACCACCCCACCGGACGCCTCCCCCGGTGCCGGCGGAGTCGTCGGCCGAATCTCAGGCCCGGCGAGGCAGCGAGCACGCCGTTGGGCCTGAACCGAGGGATGGACCGGGTTGATATCCTCTCTCTGCCTCCCGTGCTCTCTCTCTCTGTCTCTTTCTCTCTCTCACGCTCTCTCTGTTTCACGCTCTCTCTGGCTCTCTCTCTCTCGCTCTCTCTCTCTCTCTCTCCCGCTCGCTCTCTCTCTCTCTGAGAGGCAGGGGATTACATGATGGATGAAGCGCACCCGTCTGAAGGAAGGAGTCCTCTTCCTCTCTATTTATTCCTCATACGCCGCCTCGTAAAGAGACTCCGGAAACCCATTCGTTACGCGGAATTGTAAACATAATCGCCACGTGAAACCGCAGGAATCCCAAGCACCACCCGTTCTAGGGATCCTACGCTAAATCTTACGAACTAAGTAATTAAGGTCTCGAAAGTTATAGGATGCGGATCAGAAGATGCGGAAGGTCCTGGGCTTAGTTCACTTACAGGGATGTAGCATAGCGAGGTGGCGACCTTTTCACCGTTCCGCCATCTAAACTTTGCTGCCATCTGAACCTTGAGAAAGAGAGAGATGGGAAGCATGGTAAAATGGACCCCTCTACCCTTCTCACCATCTTTTCTCACTCCTCCTGTCAGAGCCATTATAAGCTCTCTATCCTAACCCGTTCTTTTTGCTCATGAGAACCTCCTACATCCACTTGTCAGATAAAGAGAGATGAGGAGCTTGCTGTGGCCGGGAGCGGAGCCGTGACGATAATTAAGGCAGAGCAGAGAGAGAAAAAAAAAAAAACCGCGGCTCTTGTGAACCGGAGGCCGCCTAAAACCGGACCGTTTCACTTGAGCCCGGCCGATGTTGTTTTATTGCCATGGGCTGTTGACTGGCCCTATCAAACTCAACCCTTGGAGCAATGAGATTGCTTATGCTACCAGGTGTTGACGCAAAATGCTCTTGGAAACATCCACAAATATTATTGTTGCGTCCGAATCACGTATGATGAACGTCGGGCAGGCTAGGATCACTGTGCGCGCAGAGAGGCCGCCGTCTTCCTCCTGGAGCCTGCAAAAAGTCCCGGACCGGTGGTTCCGGCGGGGACCCTCCGACGCCCAAGTTAGTGAGTCGTCGAACAGGGATATGATTTTTGTAGAATTTTCTAGAGGAAGTTTCAGAGAGAGTCCCCTTGCATGGAGCTCGGGTCCTCTTTTTATACCTGTTGGGGATCCCGTTTACCTCGGTCTGTTGGAACCGTCGAATCCGTCCTGTTGTGATGTTTCATCGAACGGCAAGTCGTTGGACTGTTGCTGGATAAGGGCCGCTTATAGCGGTAACTGCCTATCAGGCTAACACTTGCCCGTGATTTTGGTGAGCGAGGTGCTTAGATTGCGGGTCGGCTGTAGATTACATTGTGTATGTGGGAGATACTACAAGGCCGACGCTGGAGGCCGGCGCTGGAGGCCGGCTGGAGGCCGAGCTGGAGGCCACGCTGGAGGCCGGCTGGAGGCCGACGCTGGAGGCCGACGCTGAGGCCGACGCTCTGGAGGCCGACACTGGAGGCACTGGAGGCCGACGCTGGAGGCCGACGCTGGAGGCCGGGAGGCCGACGCTGGAGGCCGACACTGGAGGCCGAGGCCGTGCTGGAGGCCGACGCTGGCCTTGGGTTTTGTTGTCACATCATTGCTTTCGAAAACCGCGCAGAAGATAATACTACCCCGGGGAAACGGCCAGCCGTATCAGATGCCCCCCGCCCCTGAGATGGGTGAGCGTTTACTTACCCGCGAAAGGGGTGTGAATATCCTCTAGGTGGCCGGTTTTCGCGCCATTATTTCGCCTTTGTTGGGATTAGGGAGGATTTCCCTCGGGCAGTGCTACGAAAAGGCGAACGGTATCATTGCGATAAGGTTAATGCCCCCTTTTCATTGGTGGTCTTTTCGAGCTTATCGCATTGGCAGGTCGTCGAAACGCCTCCCAACTGAAGACGGACGCGTGGTCAGATCGGACGATTGTGGGGTGTTTCGAGATGGCGTCATGAGGACAAATAGCCCTTATCTTCCTATCTTCCCCACTTCTTCCGCCATTGCCCCCTTTTGAGTCCGCCAGCGTTTCTATCTCTCGTTCATTCTCTCCGTGCTCTGTTCTTGGCTCGAGTTTTTCTTTTCAGGTTAGTTCCCATGGCTTCCTCTCCTTCTTGCTCCATTTCTGGTTCCTGGGGGGGTTCCCACATCCTTCCCAGACTTCCGATTCCCTGTCCAGCCAATGGTCCACCCTTCTTCTAACCACTCACCGGAGCCACGACCAGTCAATCGTCCCCTAACCGGGATTCGTCCGGCCGGCGGGCGGACTTCCGTCCGGAACCGGTCGGTGGCTGCCGGTCCTTCTAGGGTTGCCAAGGAGTCCCCCGAAGGGACTGCGTCCTCCATGTCTGCTCAAGACATAGCAAACTTAAGGGCCAGGTATGGCTTCCCTCCAGACCTTCATCTGTTCTTTCCTACCCCTAACGACAGGGTAACCTCTTCCCGTTCCGGAAGGGTTGCTTTGTACGGAGCCTTTTTTAAGGCCGGGCTCCGGTTACCGATCCACCCTTTCATTCTTAATCTTCTAGACCGGTACTCCTTGACCCCTTCCCAACTAGTTCCCAACTCCATCCGAACCATTGTTGGTTTTTTAGTACTCTGCCACCTGCAGGGCATTGAGGCTAGTATTTCTTTATTCCGCAGCTTCTATACCCTTCGCAAACAGTCGGGTTGGTGGTCCTTCACCCCTAGGTCCAATAGGATTCTTAAACTGTGCCTTCCTTCCTCCGTTAAAGGGTGGAAGGACAAGTTTTTCTTTGCGGACATCAGCGGGGTTCGTGGAAGCTGGGGGATACCCAACATCGACGCCAATAGGGACCCTCCATCCTTCCACGAGACCGGATGGCGTTTGGGCAGCTTCTGACTGCCGACATTCCTCGGTGTAATAAGCTTTAGCCGAGGAGAATCTTCACCGTGCCGGTTAATTCCCGCGAGGGGTGAGCATTAGTCACTCGCCTCTCTTCTCCTCTGCTTTCTTTTCTTCTTTTTTTTTTTTTTAACTATCCTTTGCTTGTGTAGGGATGGCGCCGACGCTGCATAAGCTTAAACAGGTGGCCGCCAAGAAGAGGAAGGCTGCGGGGACTGCGCCCCTGCCGAAGGAAGGGCCGCCGCTAAAGTTCCCAGGAGGGCCGACACTGGGAGGGTTGGCGCTAGGGAGACCGACGCTGGGGAGGCCGACACCGGAGGGGCTAAAGTCGTGAAGCCCCTACGTGCCAAGGTCTTGAAGAAGGGCGGCCCCAAAAGGGCCGACGCTGAGGAGGCCGAGGCCCAGGGGGCCAAAACAGTGGAATCCTTGCGCGTAGGCGAGGCGGCCAAACCCAAGCCGACGAACCCGTCACGGCAGACGCGGGAAGGCCGAGGCCGGGAGGTGGAACGGAACCCACCGGAGGGAGAATCTCCAGCTTCGGCTCCTCCATTATTTGCTTGACTTATCTCCCGAGGGGGAGACGCCGTCTCCCCTTCAAAGAGATGGACAAAACTTTGGCGACTCCAATCGCTGCCTGCCCCCCGGGGGCGACAGCTGAAGCGCCTCCGCCAGCAAAGAGCCGGAGGCGGCAGGCTCAGAGGCGGAATCAGCCTCTGTAGGCCCGACGCCAGGGAAGAGAGGGGCGTCGATCCTTCCTTCCAGTCGCTGCTGGCAAACCACAGCCGCTGGGCTGCACGGGTCATAGAGGAAGCCTCGGTGGATGAGGTGCAAGAATACCTCCGAGGTCAAGGGAGTGTTACCTTTTTCGTGAAGCTCGGTGGCGCATCTCTGGGTGAGTTTCTGTGCCATTATTGTCCTTTTTCTTCCCCTTTTTTTTTTCTTTTTTATCCAGGCCTTGAATTCTCTTGTCGCCCTTAAAAACCTCTGGACCTGAGCGACACCGCCATTGAACAAGCGCGGGAGGAGATGGTCTCCCTCCAAGTCAAAGCAGAAGGCGGCAATGGCTCTAGAGGATACTCGGGCCACCCTGAAGGGTGAATCGATGTTTCGGCTTAGAGCCGAAAAGGCTGAATATGCGCTGGAGGTTGCTCAGCGCCGTGCCGCCAATGAGCTGGACAATGCTCAGGTGGCAGAGGAAAAACAAAGAGCGGCCGAGGAGAAGCTGAAGGCGGCAGAACTGGAGGTATGTGTTTTAAAGACTCAACTGAGTTCTGCCTTCGCTGAGACAAATGCGGCCAAGGAAGCCACCCGCCAATACATAACTAAAATTGCGGATCTGGAGGCGGCAGTGGCGGAGGCCCAGAGGAGGGCCATCGAGGCTGAAAAGAAGGGGGCCGATGCCGTAGAAGATTATAAGAAATCCGAAGCCTTCGACAATGAGGTAGCCGAGTCAGCGGCGCTAGCTTATGACGCCGGCTTCCAAGACTGTAAAGATAAAATCCAGGAGCTTTACGACCTGGAGGATATCGAGGGCTGAAGCCCGACGATGTCCCTGAGGATGACGCCCCGGCTTCGGATGGTCATTAACAGCTTTTGGTTTTTCTCCTTGTATCGGTTGTGCCTGACCTGAGTCGGCAATTTTGTAACCTTTACTATCAATGAATGTTTTAATCTCTTTCACCCCTTCGATTATGATTAACTTCATTTGTTCAAACTGCTGTGAACCACCAATTGATAGGATTATGTACAGTAGGTTACGCTAAATAGGACCGTGAGCCGTGACGCTGTCCTAAGTGTTGACAAGGCCAATATTCGGTGGTAACGCGGGTGTCAGTTGCTATTGCCAACGCGGGGCGCTGGTCCTTAGTGTCAACGCCTTTGCCGACGCCGGTCTTGGTGCCAACGGAGTTGGTCTTTTGTTGCCGACGCTGGCGCCGGTCTTGGTGCCAACGCGAGTTGGTCCGACGCTGGCGCCGGTCTTAGGTGCCAACGCGGAGTTGGTCTTTTGTTGCCGACGATGCCGACGCTGGGCGCCGGTCTTTGGTGCCAACGCGGAGTTGGTCTTTTTGCCGACGCTGTCTTTGGTGCCGACGCTGGCGGTCTTTGGTGCCAACGCGGAGTTGGTCTTTTGTGCCAACGCGGAGTTGGTCTTTTGCCGACGCGCGCCGGTCTTTGGTGCCAACGCGGAGTTGGTCTTTTGTGCCGACGCGGACCGGTCTTTGGTGCCGACGCTGGCGGTCTTTGGTGCCAACGCGGAGTTGGTCGCGGAGTTGGTCTTTTGCGACGCTGGGCGCCGGTCTTTGGTGCCAACGCGGAGTTGGTGAGTTGGTCTTTGTGCCGACGCTGGGCGCCGGTCTTTTGTGCCAACGCGAGTTGGTCCGACGCTGGGCGCCGGTCTTTGGTGCCAACGGTCTTTTGTTGCCGACGCTGGGCGCCGGTCTTTGGTGCCAACGCGGAGTTGGTCTTTTGTGCCAACGCGGTCTGCCGACGCTGGCGCCGGTCTTTGTGCCAACGCGGAGTTGGTCTTTTGTTAAACATACTCATTCAAAAATAAGAACATGTTTATTATTCATGCATCAAACAGATTCAAATTAATAACGATAGAGTTCTATTGATAGTACCGGCGTAAGTTGTCGGCATTCCAAGTTCGAGGGAGCGGTTTCCCGTCTAGCTCTTCGACTTTATACGCCCCATGGTGGAGTACCTCCTTGACACGGTATGGTCCTTCCCATTTTGGTGCTAGCTTGCCCCCTTCCGTCGGCTTTGATACTTCAGCTCTTCGTAGGACAAGGTCTCCTGGCCGGAATGTCTTGGGTCGCACCCGAGAGTTGTAGTGCTTGGCCACTCGCTGACGGAACGCTGCCATGCGAAGCTGCGCTTGATCTCGCAATTCTTCCACCAAATCCAGATCAGCCCTCAGCTGGTTTGAGTTGCTTTCTTCGTGGTATAATTCCGTCCGGGGACTAGGAGCTCCTATTTCCACGGGGATGACCGCCTCGGTCCCAAAGACCAAGCTGAAAGGGGTTTCCCCTGTAGGTGCTCGCGGCGTCGTGTGGTAGGCCCACAGCACACTGGAAAGTTCTTCCACCCAGCGCCCTTTGCAGCTATCTAGCCGAGCCCTGAGTCCTTGGAGGATGATGCGATTGGTCACCTCGGCTGCGCCGTTGGTTTGGGGATGCCCTACTGAGGTGAATCGATGATGGATGCCCAGGCCATCACAGAATTCTCGGAAGGCCGTGTTATCAAACTGTCGGCCGTTGTCTGTAACGAGGGTGTGCGGTAGCCCGAACCGGCACACCACGGATTTCCAGAAGAAAGTCCTTACTTTGGCTTCCGTGATCTTAGCAAGAGCTTCCGCCTCGATCCACTTAGTAAAATGGTCGACGGCCACCACTAGGAACTTGCGTTGTCCGGAGGCAGGAGGGAAGGTCCCAGGATGTCCATGCCCCACTGTGCGAAGGGCCATGGTGCAGCTAGAGGGGTCAGCTGGGACGCCGGTTGATGTTGGATGTTGGCATGACGCTGGCAGCTGTCACATCTTTTAACGAGTTCGGATGCATCCTCCTTCATTGTCAGCCAATAATACCCCTGACGTAGAGCTTTATATGCAAGAGCCCTGCCCCCCAGATGGCTTCCGCATATCCCTTCGTGTATCTCCCGCAAATATAATTGGCGTCGGTGGGACCGACACACCTGAGGATAGGGTATGAGAACGACCTTCGGTAGAGCTTTCCCTCCATAATGAAAAACTTTGGGGCCCGTCTTTTAAGTTTCCTAGCTTCGGCAGGGTCTTCTGGGAGGGTGCCCTCAGTAAAGTACCGGACATAGGCGTCCATCCAGGAGGGCTCCTGCTCCACTGGTAAAGTTTCTCTTGGTACATCAATACTCGGGGCTTCTAAGTGCTCCACATAAGCCTTTCCCAACATCCCATCAGCTGAGGCGGCAAGACGGGATAAGGCGTCGGCTCTAGCATTCTCCTGTCGAGGAATGTAGCTGACGCTGAAGTGAGTGAAGGGGGAAATTGAGTGCACCATTTCTAAGTAGCGGGCCATGATGGGATCCCTTGCCTCGTATTCCTTTGTAATCTGGCCGGCAACCAGTTGGGAGTCGGTGAATGCCCTAAGGCGTTTCACCCCAAGCTCTCGAGCCAACCTACGCCGGATAACAAAGCTTCATATTCCGCCTGATTATTAGTGGCTGGAAAGAGGAAGCGAAGTGCACATTCGGTCACAACCCCATCCGAGTTGGCCAAGATGAGGCCTGCTCCGCTCCCTTGAGAGTTCGATGCCCCATCCACATGAAGGAACCCACTCATCATCACTGGTTCCGAGGGGCTGAGTGTCCGTAGGAGGTTCTTTAGGTGGCTCATTCCCCAAGTACATTCAACCAAAAAATCTGCCAAGACTTGAGACTTCATGGCCGAACGGGGGCGGAAAGATAGATCAAACTCCCCCAGCTTGAGGGCCCACCTTGCCAGCCGGCCGGAAGTATCTGGACGAGCCAGAACTGTCTTCAGAGGCTGGTCTGTGATCACCGCGATCGGGTGGGCTTGGAAGTACGGCCGCAGACGCTGGGCAGACACGATCAATGCAAAGATGATTTTTTCCATGTTTGAGTATCGGGTCTCTGCATCATGAAGCACCTTACTCGTATAGTATACTGGCCTTTGTGTGCCATTAGTGTCCACACGGACTAGCACAGAGCTAACAGCTTCAGGAGAGGCCGCAAGGTATAGAAGGAGTTCTTCTCCACCCGTCGGCTTGGCTAGCAGTGGCGGGGTAGATAAGAATTCCTTTAACCCTTCGAACGCCTCCTGGCATTCTTTCGTCCATTCGAACTCGTTGATTCTGCGAAGCGCCTTGAAGAAAGGCAGACACCTTTCAGCGGACTTGGATAGGAAGCGGCTTAGGGCGGCTACTCTTCCTGTCAGGCGCTGTACTTCCTTCTTATTGGCAGGAGGCCTCATGTCCAAGATGGCTTGGACTTTGTCCGGGTTTGCTTCGATCCCCCTCCGGGTCACCATGAAACCCAAAAACTTCCCAGCTGTCACCCCAAATGCACACTTGCGAGGGTTCAGCTTCATCTGGTACCGACGAAGGCTGTCAAAAGTTTCTGCTAGGTCCGCGATGTGGTCATGGCATGAACGCTTTTTGTCAGCATGTCATCCACGTACACTTCCATGTTACGCCCTATCTGACCTTCAAAGACCTTGTTCATCAGCCTCTGGTAAGTGGCTCCCGCATTCTTTAACCCGAAAGGCATTACCTTGTAGCAATATAGCCCCTTTTCAGTTATGAAGGAGGTAGCTTCTTCATCCGCCGGATTCATCCGGATCTGGTTGTATCCAGAGAAAGCATCCATGAAGCTAAGGACCTCATGGCCGGATGTAGCGTCCACCAGTTGATCGATTCGAGGCAGGGGAAAGCTGTCTTTGGGGCATGCCTTGTTGAGGTCGGTGAAATCTACGCACATTCTCCAGCTTCCGTTGGCCTTGCGGACTAGCACCACATTAGCCAACCATTCGGGGTAGTGGACCTCCCGAATATGGCCCGCAGCCATTAACTTGCGGATCTCCTCGTCGATAGCTTTCTGTCTGTCTGGAGCAAAGTTTCTCTTTTTCTGTCGGACCGGCCGACACCCTGGCTTGAGGTTAAGTCGATGGGTGATTACTTCTTCAGGGACGCCCGGCATGTCTGAGGATGACCATGCGAAGACGTCAGTGTTGGCACGCAGGAAAGTAAGAAGTTGATGGCGTACTTCCTCTGGGAGCGATGCCCCCAGCTGAACAGTCCTTGCCGGGTCATCACCCAAGGGGAGGGTTAGAAGGTGCTCTGCCGGCTCTCCCTTCTTCCCAACTCCCTAGGATCGAGTGACTCAGAGGCTGTCGCTGACTCCGCGTTCAGCGGGCTGGGAGACAGATGGTAGCAAGGCGGAAGTGGGCTTTGCTCCCCCTTCATTTCTCCGATCCCTTCATTGGTGGGGAACCTTACCAATAATCTCTTAGTGGAGATCACGGCATCCAGCAGATTCAACCCGGTCTTCCCAAGATGGCGTTATAAGCCAGCGGGACCCGGACCACCAAGAAGTTTATGACCACGGTGCTCTGACATGGAGGAGTTCCAGCCGTGACCGGGAGAGCAATTTCGCCTTCGACGCTCACTGAGTCTCCCGTGAAGCCCATTAGCGGTGTGGCAACGGGTCGGAGTAAAGACCTTGATAAGTTCATCCGAACAAAAGCCTCATAACTCAAGACATCCACAGAGCTCCCACTATCAATTAAAATTCTTTTTACAGGGTGTTTGGCTATAGTCATGGACACCACGACGCTGTCGTCATGTTTATTAACTACCCCATCTAGATCCTTTCCGAAGAAAGGTATTACAGAGTCTATTCCCTCTCGCGGCCTCTTCGAACCACCATCCGCTCCCCAGGAGATCATAGCTATGGTCTTTTCAGTTGGGGTATTATCCACGCCAGCCGGGCGACTCGGAGGCACCGGGGGCCCGACGCGGGGAGATTTCCCCTTCGAACAAATTTGCCCAGGTGGCCTTGCTGAACCAGCTCCTCGATGGCCTTTTTTAGATGGCGGCAGTCCTCGGTGTCGTGGCCGTAGTCTCGGTGGTACCGGCAGTAAAACTCCTTGTTGCGGGGGCCCCGGACTTCAAGGGAGCCGGACGCTTGAAATAGGTTCCTCCTCGATCTCCAGTAGGATGTGAGAGATGGGAGCCATGAGGGGAGTGAACTGCTCTTTAGGAACCAGCGCCTGTGGTCGGCGATCTGAGCGTCGTGGAGGCTCGGGCTTCCGAGGTTGTGCACCAGCGCGGTCAGAAGGCGGCGGTTTATTACCGGGGTTCTTGTCAACTTCTCTCCTGGAAGAATCTGCTTCGTCAGCGCGGATGTACTTCTGTGCCCGGCTCAGAAGCTCGGCGTAGGAACGCGGAGGCTTCTTATCCAGGGAGTAAGCGAATCTGGATGGGCGAAGTCCTCTCTTCAGGGCCAAGGTGGCGACGGAGTCTTCCAGGTTGTACACCTCCAGCGCTGCTTCCTTAAATCGAGCGACGAAATCCTTTAAGGTCTCGCCACTCTTCTGCTGAACAGCAAAGAGGCTATCTGCAACTCGTGGGATCTTTCGACAGGCATCAAAATGAGCCAGGAAGGATCGCTCAAGTTGCCGAAATGAGTTGATGCTGCGTGGGGGCAGACGGGAGTACCACGCGCGTGCGCCTTACGGAGCGTGGCCGGGAAGGCGACGCATAAAAGGAATCCGTCGCTCCCTGGACCTGCATGAGGACCTTGTAGCTTTCCAGATGGTCCAAGGGGTCCGTCGTTCCATCATATGGATCCAATTGAGGGAGACGGAACCGGGGGGGGACCGGTTCCTCCATGATATGGCGAGAAAGCGGGGGCGACGCTCATACTCCGTCGCGTAAGGATCGGCGATCCGGCGGCTGAGCTCGTCCAACCGTCGATGATACTCGTCAAGCCTTTGCTCGGCCCGACGGGTGGTTTTCCGGGGAGTGTTACCTCGGGATGAATCGGAAGAAGAAGATCGCCGGCGCAAAGAACGCGCCCGCTTGGACTCCTTTTCTCCGGTCGGTGGTGGGAACGACCGGAGCGGGGAGGGAGACCGTCGTCGCTTCGAGGTCCCTTGGTGATGAGGTTCGGGGGTGAGCGGTGGGAGACCTCAGGCGGGGTCCCTCCTTGGTGAGACTGGACTGTTCCTCGCACCCCTTCGTCCAGCATAGGGGGTTGAGTTACAGCAGCCAAATAACGCTCTTGCAGCCCCCGGACCATCGTCGTCAGATCCTGGACCTGGTGGGCTAGGACATCAAGCCGGTCGGGTTGGCTTGTGGTGCAAGGGGCGGAACATGGAGATTGGCCTCCGAATGCTCAGCTCGTGGGATGCGCCCGGCTGCCTGGCTGGAGGAAGCCTCTTGTGCTCGCGTAGTCACCATCGCTTCCTTTGCAAAATGGAGGGGTTCCAGGGAGAATTTTTGACCTGGTCCCCTTCCTGGCGCGCCAATCTGTTGCGGCCGAATCACGTATGATGAACGTCGGGCAGGCTAGGATCACCGTGCGTGCAGAGAGGCCGCCGTCTTCCTCCTAGAGCCTGCAAAAAGTCCCGGACCGGTGGTTCCGGCGGGGACCCTCCGACGCCCAAGTTAGTGAGTCGTCGAACAGGGATATGATTTTTGTAGAATTGTTCTAGAGGAAGTTTCAGAGAGAGTCCCCCTGCATGGAGCTCGGGTCCTCTTTTTATACCTGTTGGGGATCCCGTTTACCTCGGTCTGTTGGAACCGTCGAATCCGTCCTGTTGTGATGTTTCATCGAACGGCAAGTCGTTGGACTGTTGCTGGATAAGGGCCGCTTATAGCGGTAACTGCCTATCAGGCTAACACTTGCCCGTGATTTTGGTGAGCGAGGTGCTTAGATTGCGGAGTCGGATGTATGGAATTACATTGTGTATGTGGGAGATACTGGAGGCCGACGCTGGAGGCCGGCGCTGGAAACCCATTCGTTACGCAAAATTGTAAACATAATCGTTACATAAAATCGCAAGAATCTCAAGCACCATCCGTCCCAAAGATCTTATGCTAATCTTACGAACCAAGTAATTAAGGTCTTGGAAGTTACAGGACACGGATCAGAAGATGCGAAGGTCCTGGGCTTAGTTCACTTATAGGGATGTAGGATAGAGAGGTGGCGACCTTTTCACCGTTCCGCCATCTAAACTTTGCTGCCATCTGAACCTTGAGAAAGAGAGAGATGGGAAGCATGGTAAAATGGACCCCTCTACCCTTCTCACCATCTTTTCTCACTCCTCCTGTCAGAGCCATTATAAGCTCTCTATCCTAACCCGTTCTTTTTGCTCATGAGAACCTCCTACATCCACTTGTCAGATAAAGAGAGATGAGGAGCTTGCTGTGGCCGGGAGCGGAGCCGTGACGATAATTAAGGCAGAGCAGAGAGAGAAAAAAAAACCGCGGGCTCTTGTGAACCGGAGGCCGTCTAGAACCGGACCGTTTCACTCTGAGCCCGGCCGATGTTGTTTTTATTGCCATGGGCTGTTGACTGGCCCCATCAAACCCAACCCTTGGAGCAATGAGATTGCTTATGCTACCGAGGTGTTGACGCAAAATGCTCTTGGAAACATCCACAAATATTATGTTAGGATAAAAACTTCGATTGTTGTTTGCTCATGGAACCATCTTATGTCCCATCAAAACACAGGCCCTAGGATTCATTTGATATGCATGTATGTTAAACAATGCCACATGGGATCATCGAATGGTAGAATGAGACCCGACTGTTCCGTTTCGGTAGATCCGGATCCGGATGCTGTCTACCTTGCGATCGTGGACTGTGAGAGAAAGAAGGAGAGAGAGCGTGAGATAGGGAGAGATGTGGCCGTTTAACAGGAAGGGGCCTTCTGTGTTCTCGTGATATTCGACCGCAGAGGAAGTCAAAGGACTGGATGGCTCTGGCCTCACCGCCATCGTCACAGGTCTGTCCCCCTATTTTACCGATTAAATAAAACGATTCTTATTAGCTCAGTTTATGTTATTAGTTTTTTTTTTAATATAAAATTTGTAGCATGTATATACTTAAGATTAATAAATAAAATATATAAAATTTTTTTTTTTTTTTTAGAGTTCTGATTGTGTTTCATTTTTCATCGTGCGTAACTAAATATTAGGATGAAAGAAAAAAAATTAAGATAAAAAAAATAAAAATAAAATCTATTGGACTTATAGGTATTCATCTATCTTTTGATCAAAAATTAAATAAAGATTATTGTAATGCTATCTATATTAAAATTAAAAAAAAAATATTATACCTATTGATAAAAATTAAAGTATCCATTTCTTTTATGGATAAATCTTTTCTTCTATTTCATAGGTAATAATGATATAGAAATTTAACTTATCTATTCAATTTCTTTGAACGAAGCAAAATACAAGTAAGTTAATAAAAAAGTGAACCAAAATACGAGTAAGTTAATAAAAAGTGAATCGGCTTTCATATGAAACCAAAGATTATTTATGTCCAACAAATTACTGCACTCTGATAACATGTTTAAAAAAATAACAAAAAATATTTGGAACGAATCAAAATTCTAAAGTTACCCGCGGGTAAGCAGAATGAGATCCTGCCATTTAATAAAATCCCATCCGGCCTCCCCCATTCTGCCTCTCGAAAGGCGTTTCTAAATTCACCCTCCCTCCCTGCCACCGCCAATGGCACCGCCAGATGACGACCTTCCCCGCCGGGCCCCCATGCTGTTCCGCCTCCCACGCCGCTGCCTCATCGGCGCAGAAAGATCGCGGTTGTCCGGCTGGGCGACCGCCGGGGGCGGCGCAGCGGCCGGAGCTTTCTCGTGGGCTTCCTCCGGTGGCTGCGGTTGAGATGGCTGGTGGTGCAGTTCCGGAACCGCCAGCGCTGCCTCATCGGCGCAGGAAGATCGCGGTTGTCCGGCTGGGCGACCGCCGGGGGCGGCGCAGCGGCCGGAGCTTTCTCGTGGGCTTCCTCCGGTGGCTGCGGTTGAGATGGCTGGTGGTGCAGTTCCGGAAGGCGTTGAAGCAGGCGAGGGGGAGCTACGTAACGCTACTGCGAGATCAGATCGATAGCGCGGCGACGATCGAGGCCGTCCATGCCGGGATGATAATGGTAGCCTACTTTGCGGCCCCTATGGTTCCCATCAACGTCGCCAATCGCCCCAATTATAATAAATTCTTAATATAGGTATTATAATTCTCTCTCTTGCTCGCTCGAAAAAGCCGTCAGTATATGTAGTAAGAAAAGCTAAATAAAATTAACGGGAGAGAAATACCTCTCTCTCTCTTTCCCCACGATTCTTAGTTTTTTTCCAAATAAGAAGTATTACTAAATTTAGGGTATATTAAATTAATGCCATAATCACTTATTTCTTTATTTTTCTTAAAATTTTATGAGTATTATATAAAATTAACGTTAAGACATTCTATATTTTTAAGTTAAATCAAATCCTTTTTCTTTTTAATCGCTCGTCTTCTCTAGATTTATCGAAATAAACAACAAATGAGGCATTTTTTTTCTTTACTACATATTTGGTTAATCTAATGAGCCCGTAAGATAGGAGCAATGATCTCCTTTACACTCAGAATTGGTAATATAAAAAGAAGTAAAATGATTACTTCATAAAAAATTTTGAATATTGTAATAGAAAAAAAGAAAGGAACATCTATTGCATTAATGGTGGTCCTGAAAATTTTACTTATTTTGCAAAAGATTTGATATCAAGCCACAAATAAACATATTTCTGCATTAAAAAAACTAAAGAAAAAAAAGGAAAAAAAAAGACTTTTGCAAGAACATGCAAAACTTTATAAAGGTTTCACAGATATCTTCATCCATTATGGCCTTGAGCCAATTAGAACAAAAGTACAGTTCTCTAAGTCTTAAGCCAATTAATCAGTGAAGATAGAATAAAAGTATAGTTCTCTAAGTCCCAGTTAAAATTTAAAACTACTTGACCTACATAAGTGAGTTACAAACTCACCTAATTATTAAATTCATGAGCTTTTGCAATTATTTATCTACACAAAACATGTTCACCAACCTCACTGAACTCTTTCATGATACCTTGTTATAGGTCAAAGATCTTTTTTCTATCAATATCTTCTTGCAGGTCAAAGCTCTTTTTTCTCTCAATTGAACACCTCTTTTATTCACATACAGTAGCGGTTTCCTTTCCTCATTAATTTACTCCAATTAATTTTATCTTAACATCATATTCTAATAGAATTGATATGTTATCTTTTTTGATGAATATAAGGAAGGTGAGTGATGAAAAAAGAAATACAAGGTAGTATTTGATTTAAGTTAAAAATATAAAGGATTTTGATTTTTTTACTTCTAAAATTAAATTGCAGTATAAGTATAATTTAAATAAGGATTAGGTAATTGCCAACCTATATTATATATATATATATATATATATATATATATATATATATATATATACATACATAAAGGATATAAGAGGGTGTTTGGTAAGTGTTAATCCATCTTCGTAATCTAAAATTATCATACATATTATTATATTTAGCATTTAGATATAATAATTTCTCTAGTAGTATTTGATTTTTGGTAATCTTTAATTAGAAAAATCATAGTAATTTAATTTCCATATGAAAGGTGGGTGACCAAGATTACTAAAATTCAACAATCTCATATTACATTATTGATTGCCATGTAAATATTAATAATATCTAATATGATTATATTTTAATATAATATTAAATATTAAATATATATATTAATATTAAATATTGTTGCCGCCGAGATCCGTCCTCCGACTCGGGCGCGGTCGATCCTCAGGGAGTGGGGTGCGGCGGACCTGCAAAACAGGAAGCCCACACGCGGAGGGACGCCGGGGGTGGTCCTCCGCGGAAGGCCCTCCGATGCTCAAGTCAGTGAGGAAGGAATCGGCGATCAACCAGATAATGGGGAGGTGGATCTCTCCGGAAGACCTCTCCAGGGGGCGGCCAATCGGAAGCTCTAGGAGGGGCAGAGCACCGACGAGCTGCCGGAAGAGAGGAATGATTCCAGAGTTTTTTTTGTGCGTCAAGAGTCGCGTACCTGAGGGAATCTGCCAATCTGATATTATAGACTGTCACCTGGGGACTTGAGCATCTTCTGGAAGGTTCTGAGGTTGTTACGATACGGGGGTAGACAGAATCATGCCGTTGTGGGGCCGTTAGAATCCACGCCTATTGTTAAGGGATCGACGGCTGAGAGAGCTCCTTGATGTCTTGGGATCTGGGTGAGTAGACCTGGGGCGGTTACAATAGGTCTTAGGCCACGTCTCAACATGATTCCCTGCCTAAGGTGCTGCTCGGGTAAGCTTGAGCTCTTCCGCATCAGGTTTCGCGGAGGTAGACGTCAGGGCGTGGATCGCTAGGTAGTAGCGGGCTACGGAAGCCCGGAAGAGGCCGAGCTACGGAGGCCCGGAAGAGGCTGAGCTAGGGAAGCCCGGAAGAGGCCGAGCTAGGAAGCCCGGAAGAGGCCGAGCTACGGAAGCCCGAAAGAGGCCGAGCTACGGAAGCCCGGAAGAGGCCGAGCTAGGGAAGCCCGGAAGAGGCCGAGCTACGGAAGCCCGGAAGGAGACGGCGGGAGGAGGTCAGCCTTAGCCGCCTTGCACAGATATCATGCAATGACAATTTTACCCCCCAACACATGCCCTCCACTCCCTAGTTCGAAGCGTAGGTTCGGGCGTAGGGAGTATAAGCTCAAGTGGCGCGTCCTGGACGGGTTGTCTTGGCCTAAACAGTTCATGCAATGATGCCCTAATTAATGCGATAGGGCTATCGTACCTTCGGAGGTAAGGTTCCTCCACTAGCGACGGTTGAGATTGTGCCGTGCCGTGAATCCCGATCGATATGGAGGTTTGTCGAGGCGATTCCGGACGCCTCGAATGGGACGTCCCGCCTCCCTAGGGCGGTTCCTTGGTGGGGAAGCGAAGTGACAGCCGCCCTATATATATATACACTTATGCACATGTGCGCATGCTCGCGGCGTCTTCTCACCTTGTTTTCAGAAGAGTATTGGTCTCTCGTCCTCTCCAGCGTTCATCGTTTTCGCCCAGGATTTCCCTCAACCGAGATGGCGATGAGCCCTGAAGATGTGGCCTCAGAAATTGTTGCTGAGGATTTGGGGAGGATTCACCAGAGGTATGGTCTGCCCCTGGATGTAGTTTTGCGAGTGCCGGAACCCGAAGATAGGGTTACTCGGGGATTAGAGTCTGGAGTCTTTATCTATGAGGATAGTTTTAAGGTGGGTCTTCGTTTTCCTCCATCCCTTGGTGAAGGAGATCATGACCCACTACAACATCTTTCCCTCGATGGTGGCTCCAAATAGTTGGCGGAATATCGTCGGATTCATTTCGATGTGTCACCAGATTCAAGTCGTTGCACTCTCCCCCTTTTCCGCACCTGTTACCACTTAACTCCCGGAGAAATCAGAGTGGACCTCCATCGGGCCCCGGAGATCTTTTAATGTTATCGCGGATAAGCCTTCTTCCATCAAGGGGTGAAGAGCCGATTCGTGATTGCGGAGGGGAACGTCGGTTCCGATTTCCCTCGACGATGGGGGAAGTTGCGAGAGATACGGAGACGCATCCGGCCTTATCGGCGCAGGAGGAGAGGGACCTGGATGTCCTTCGTAATGGACGGGTATTTTCGGCTAACGACCTATTATCGGAGGGGGCCCTCTTCGCAGCCGGGCTCAGCCCTCTGGATCCACAAGGTGAGTCCCTTTTTGTGCTGTGTATTTCTCTCGATTACCGTGCTTGAGTCTGAGAATGTAAATTCCGTTTGACAGCCACGAGGTTGGCGTTGTCGAGCCTCTCCAAGAGGAAGAGGGGGAAGCGCCCAGGGGAAGGTAGCGGCGCGGATAGCGGCCGGCCCGAGAAAAGGGCCCATACCTCTGCCAAAAACCCGCCGGACGTCGGAGCAATCCCCATAGGGCCGCTGGGGCGAAGGAGGATCCGGGGAGAATGGCCACGGCACCTGGCGCCCCGTACTAGAGATATCGGACAGTTCGGATGAAGCTCCGCTGGCTCGTCCGACCGCGTCCCCCTTGAAAGAGGAACCTGCGACGGGTCCAGCGGAGGCGGCCGTAGTAGAGGGGTCCATTGTCCCCGCGGGATTACCACTGGCTCCAGCGGGAGCGGGGGAGGAGATAGCCGCAGCGGAGGAAGTTCAGGGGGAGCCCCTACTTGGTCTGTCCGCCGGGGAGTCTGGTAGCAGTGAGGTTGGGCCGCCCATGGGTCAAGAGGCGGGTCAGACCGAAGCCTCGGGGGAGCCCACGGAGGAGACGCAGGTGGTGGCGACTGGAAAGGACATCGGTGGAGGGAGCACAACAAAATGGGGGTCCCACGATCGGGGCCCCCTCGAAGAAGATTTTGGGGAGGCTGGCGCTTGGGCTGGCCGAGCTATCTGAAGAGGCCCAAGCCAGGGCCCTGATGGAGGAGGCTGGGAGGTTGAAGGCTTCTCAGCTGGGGGTCGTCCAGGCCGGTCCCTCAGGCGGGGCCGGTCAACCCAGCAGCTCGGAGACTAGCATTGATGAGGCGTTTTCCGCCATGATAAGGTCGGTCCTGCATCCGGGTGCGGATCCATCGACGGACAAGTTTGCCGACCTGGGATTGGTCGATGCTGCATTCGGGCAGCAAGGTGTAGCTGAGAGTATCCATCTCCTTCCTGCCATTGATAACACGACTTTGATGAGGATGACCCGGGACTACGCTTCGCGGGTGAGTCACTTTTCCTGTGTGACAGTGTTTCCTGATGGATCCCGTCGTGGGCGCTGATTTAGTTTTTTGTCTTTGCAGAGCGTTTTGCTTTCCCGGGCGATTTGCTGGCGCCTGAGTTTGGCGACGGGGGCCAGCGTCCAGGCCCGGAGGGAGAATGTCGAGCTCCAGTCGCGGCTGAAGGTGTCTGAGCAGTTCGAAGAGCTCATGGACACAATGGACAGGAACTCGAAGGCGGAAAGGGCGGCACATCAGGCTGCCGTGGACGAGGTGTCCAAGCAGAAACGCAGGGTGGAGGAGTTACAGGGACTCCTGGCGAAGAGCGACGACGCATGCCGGGAGCTGGCCAGGATCGAATCAAAACACTCCGCGGAGGTGGCGGCGATGCGGCGGGAACACGGCGAGAGTTTGAGCCGGATTGAGGAGAGAGGCCGACGATGAAAGAAGGCGCCTGGCAAGAATGCTGGATGAAGTGGAGGAGAAATTGAAACGGCGTGATGGTGAAATCGCCGATTTGAAGGAGAATGCTAGGTGGCATCAAGGGATGATGACTCGAGTGAGTGACGAGTTGTCGCAAGCTCGTGGGGAGATTGAAGCCGGACAATCGAAGATCAGTACCCTGCAAGAGAGGGTCGAGCTGGTCGGCGCTGACAGGACAAGGGCCCGGAGTGAGGCCGAGGAGCTGGCAAAAGGTTGGCCAGGCGAGAGGGGGAGGTATGCTCCCATTTTACCCTCTTTATTTTCTACTGGCTCCCTGTGACGCCGATTGATCTTGACTTTTTCAGATGGCGAGGATGGGATCGGAGATTCGGGCTCTCCAAAGTGTGCTCGCGTCCACTCGCAACAGGGGTTCGGAACTCGAGATATGGGCTAGCGAGCTTGAGGAACAGAATGTCATTTTGAAGGCCCAAGTGATCGAGGCTGAGAAGCAGACCGCGGAATTCAAAACGCAGCACGCCATTCTCAGGGTAGGTAGGACGCTATCAGCGTTGATGCCTTCCATCATGGGATAGAAGAGTGTAAACAGAGGATTCTCAGTGAGCATCCAGAGTGGGATCTTTCTTTCCTGAGCGCCCACGATCCTGACGATGGCGAGTCTGAAGAAGAAGAAGATGAGGATGAATACGCTGACGTGTCTGACGCCGAACCTGGTGCCGCCCCTAGCCCCAACGAAGCTGCAGTTTCTGAGGGACGATCGCAAACTGCCGCCGAGGGGGCGAGAACATCGGAGAAGGTGAGCCTAGCATGCCTCCGCAGGCGCAACTGAAGGCTCCTCGAAGGCTGGTGCGGCTCCTGGTTCGTAGGAGCTGTTATTGTATCTTACTTGTCCGTCGTTCCTTAATAAAAGAACTTTCTGTTTGGACTTAAGTGTGTCCTAGTTTGGCCTCATCGTCGCCCAGTCTCGCCTTGAGCGGTCTGCGGCTCGCTGGCGATCTTGGGTTATCTTTATTCCAAGACTAGGCAAATGCGTTAGCTCAGACTGATAGGCGAAATAGGCCGGCCAGGGCGACAGATAAAACGGGTCGGCTGGGGCTGACGGACGAAAATAGGTCGGCGTGGGCCGACAGGAGAAATAGGTCGGCTAGGGCCGACATGCAAAATAGGTCGGCTGGGGCTGACGGATAAATGGGTCGGCTGGGGCCGACGGACGAAAATAGGTCGGCGTGGGCCGACAGGAGAAATAGGTCGGCTAGGGCCGACAGGCAAAAATAGGTCGGCGTGGGCCGACAGAAGAAATAGGTCGGCTAGGGCCGACAGGCAAAAATAGGTCGGCTGGGGCCGACGGATAAAATGGGTCGGCTGGGGCCGACGGACAAAAATAGGTCGGCATGGGCCGACAGAAGAAATAGGTCGGCTAGGGCCGACGGATAAAATGGGTTTTCGCGCTTTCTGCCATCTTGCCAGTGCCCTGCTGCTCCGCAGGCAATTCCGTTTTTACTTTACTAGAAGCAATGATACGGCACAGTGGGGGGCATAAGCTGCATCAGAGTTTTTCGAAAGGTGCTCTTTTCCCATGCAGACTACCCCGTCGTGACGCGCACGCAACCGTCTACTATTGGACAGTATCTTTTCAAAGGACGATTTTCTGAGCCCGTCGATTTTCGAAGTGTCAGCGGACGATTTCCTGTATTTACTGGCCGTGATTCGGGATCAGAAAGGGATCTCCGTACACGTCACAACTAAGGCGGTGGGCTTGGCGCGCAGTGGGGTGCTGCGTTTATCCTGAGGGGCCATGTGGAGGCGTGGGACAGGTGTTTGAATTCCGGGACTCTCAGCTCTGATGGCTCATCCCGAGTCTTTCCTGCCTATAAAAAGGAAAAAGGGGGTTTCATCTGGTTATCCCCAAAGTTTCTTTCTTGTTGGAACTTTTACCATGCTCATTTCTCTGTTGCTACGAGTGGGAGGATCGACTTTTCCTTTCATGGGCTCCTTGCCGCCGGATAGTTGGGGCGACCAGGGAGCAGCTGAAGGATGGCTCGTCCTTAAGGGATGAGTCCCGAAGATCACATGGAGAGCGCACATGGGGGGCGCAGAGATCGTTCGGCGAAATACGCTCCTTGCTTAGGTCAGGAGTCTGGTATTTTTGCGTTCCGCTTTTATTGGAGCTCGGAGTATCGTGAGTCGACCGTGGCCGAAGCTCAGGGAATTCACACCCCTTCTCATCATGGTTTAAGGAATCAGTCACTCGAGATAGTCGAGTTTCGGGGAACGTCTTACCTGGCCCTGCCAAGGTTCGAAGGATTTTATAGCTCGACGCTACCGAGGTTCGGAGGACTTTGTAGCTCGGACCCGCCGAGGTTCGGAGAAAATTTCACTTGGCCCCACCAAGGTTCGGAGAACTTTATAGCTCGGCCTTGCCGAGGTTCGGAGAACATTTTACTTGGCCCTGCCAAGGTTCGGAGAATTGGTAGCTCGGCCCTGCCGAGGTTCGAAGAAAATTTCACTTGGCCCCGCCAAGGTTCGGAGAACTTTGTAGCTCGGCCCTGCCGAGGTTCGGAGAACATTTTACTTGGCCCTGCCAAGGTTCGAAGAATTGGTAGCTCGGCCCTGCCGAGGTTCGGAGAAAATTCACTTGGCCCCGCCAAGGTTCGGGGAATTGGTAGCTCGGCCCTGCCGAGGTTCGGAGAAAATTTCACTTGGCCTCGCCAAGGTTCGGAGAACTTTGTAGCTCGGACCTGCTGAGGTTCGGAGAATTGGTAGCTCGGCCTGCCGAGGTTCGGAGAACATTTTACTTGGCCCTGCCAAGGTTCGGAGAATTGGTAGCTCGGCCCTGCCGAGGTTCGGAGAAAATTTTACTTGGCCACGCCAAGGTTCAGAGAACTTTGTAGCTCGGCCCTGCCGAGGTTCGGAGAACATTTTACTTGGCCCTGCCAAGGTTCGGAGAATTGGTAGCTCGGCCCTGCCGAGGTTCGGAGAAAATTTCACTTGGCCCCGCCAAGGTTCGGAGAACTTTGTAGCTCGGCCCTGCCGAGGTTCGGAGAACATTTACTTGGCCCTGCCAAGGTTCGGAGAATTGGTAGCTCGGCCCTGCCGAGGTTCGGAGAAAATTTCACTTGGCCCCGCCAAGGTTCGGAGAACTTTGTAGCTCGGCCCTGCCGAGATTCGGAGAACATTTTACTTGGCCCTGCCAAGGTTCGGAGAATGGGTAGCTCGGCCCTGCCGAGGTTCGGAGAAAATTTCACTTGGCCCCGCCAAGGTTCGGAGAACTGGTAGCTCGGCCCTGCCGAGGTTCAGAGAACATTTTACTTGGCCCTGCCAAGGTTCGGAGAATGGGTAGCTCGGCCCTGCCGAGGTTCGGAGAAAATTTCACTTGGCCCCGCCAAGGTTTGGGGAACTGGTAGCTCGGCCCTGCCGAGGTTCGGAGAACATTTTACTTGGCCCGCCAAGGTTCGGGGAGCTGGTAGCTCGGCCCTGCCAAGGTTCGGATAATTGATAGCTCGGCCCTGCCGAGGTTCGGAGATTATTGTAGCTCGGAGGGAGCGAACCAGCCGCCGTTGCAGGCCACGGCGTTAGGTCCACGTGGCGCTTAATAAAAGGGGGCGCCGAGCGGAACGGGTGGCGTGTTGTTACGCTTTTATTGGCGATGCTGCTCTTTCCGAGGGGGCAATTTATTGACCGAGCGACGGACTTCCACGTTTTCTGAGGAAGAGGGGCGTATTAAGCAGCCTGGGGAAGCGCCAATGTATTTAATGCGGGGGGCGACAGATTGGAAAGTGTTCGTCTGGGGAACCTCCGAACAATCTGTTCGCGCTTATCGATCTTACTCGGGATAGGGCGCGACTCTTTGGATTCCTCACGCATTAGAATGACGACACGTGGCAAACTCTCGTGGGTCGGCGTTTGCGGTGCGGCCGATCGGAATACCTGCCTGGCGGGTATAAATATGACCGAGGGGAATTGGTTTCGGCCATCCCTCGGTCTGAGCTTCGAAAAGAATGGCCTCTCCAGCGCGATCGTCAAGTGACTCGCATTCCTCGGTTAGCAGCCCGCCGTACTCGGAGGGGAGGAGCACCTCCGTGACTGTCGATGGCTGACCCTCGCGTCGGGCCTTGCAATCAATGAGCAGCTTGCTAGGATTGACGAGGAGTTCTTGGATTTTCAGTCCGGGAGGCAGAGGCCTCACGTCGGGTGATGGATCGGCAGGAGGAGGAGATTCGGTTGCTTCGTTAGCAGGTGGCTGATCTGACAGCATGCCTGGAGGAGTTGCTGGCCTCTGGGGGCAACTGACTCCAGGGCCTCTGCCCGTTCTTATTTTTGCTTTTTGCAGTCTCTCTGTAGTCCTCCTCTTTTTATGAATGAAAAATGGACATTGTTTATCTGTGAAGTCCCTTCCTTTTTTGAGAACGATTACCTTGATACGCTTGATGGACTTGGGCATCGGCCTGGTCCCATCGTCCCGCGCATCAATCGTAGATATTTCGAATGACGAGTTACAGGGGGGTTGCCCAAAGGTTTTCTACTGCTAGGGAGGATTTTCCGGCCCAGCCTGGGCCCCTTGGCCGGTTACGTGAGGCTTTATAGCCTCTTAGGGGAATTCTGCCGATGGTGGCATTTTTTCGTATGCCGATGGTTTTCGTTCAACGCCCGTTTTCAAATCGGGCGAATCCTCCGGGGACTATTTGGGGGCCGTTCGGCTTTGGTCGAGGCTTGTAGGCTTAGACTTTTTGCTGGGGTCTCAGCCCGAATGATTTTTACCTTGCCTCGTCATGGCTCGGGGATTCATCGCTCGGCCCTGCCGAGGTTCGGGGAAACATTTTACTTGGCCTGCCAAGGTTCGGGATTTTGTTTTACTTGGCCCTGCCAAGGTTCGGAGATTTGTTGCTCGGCCCAGCCGAGGCTCGGAGACTTTGTTTTACTTGGCCCTGCCAAGGTTCGGAGATTTGTTGCTCGGCCCGCCGAGGTTCGGAGATTTGTTTTACTTGGCCCTGCCAAGGTTCGGAGATTTGTTGCTCGGCCCAACCGAGGTTCGGAGATTTGTTGCTCGGGCCCGGCCGAGGTTCGGAGACTTGTTTTACTTGGCCCTGCCAAGGTTCGGAGATTTGTTGCTCGGCCCAGCCGAGGTTCGGAGACTTTTATTTTACTTGGCCCTGCCAAGGTTCGGAGATTTTGTTTTACTTGGCCCTGCAAGGTTCGGAGATTTGTTGCTCGGCCCAGCCGAGGTTCGGAGATTTTGTTTTACTTGGCCCTGCCAAGGTTCGGAGACTTTGTTTTACTTGGCCCTGCCAAGGTTCGGAGACTTTGTTTTACTTGGCCCTGCCAAGGCTCGGAGATTTGTTGCTCGACCCAGCCGAGGTTCGAGATTTGTTTTACTTGGCTCTGCCAAGGTTCGGAGATTTGTTTTACTTGGCCCTGCCAAGGTTCGGAGATTTTGTTTTACTTGGCCCTGCCAAGGTTCGGAGACTTTGTTTACTTGACCCTGCCAAGGTTCGGAGATTTCCTGTCCAGGCAGATAACTCGGTTGTACCGAGGATTGGTAAGCAGCATCTATTTCCTTTTACGATTTATGGCAATATGGTGCATAATCGATTCACACAGCAAGTTGCAGGAAATAGATAATGGTGAAGCATAAGGGACGTACCCTATTGATAGTATCTGCGGAGGTTGTCCGAGTTCCACGTTCGGGGGATGGATTTTCCATCGAGATCCTGCAGCTTGTAGGTTCCCGGCCCAATGATCTCTGTGATTGGTACGGGCCCTCCCAGTTCGGCGCCAGCTTTCCTGCTCCAGCGGTTTGGATACAGAAGCTTTTCGGAGGACGAGGTCGCCGGGTAGGAAGGTTTTCCCCTTGACCCTGGAGGCATGGTACCGAGCCACCCTCTGTTGATATGCGGCCGTTCTGATTCGGGCCTTCTCTCTGACTTCCTCTAACCAAGTCGAGGTTGGTGCGGAGTTGCTCGTTGCTGGCTTCCTCTGAATAACTCTTTACCCGCAAAGATGGGAGGCCTATTTCCACAGGGATGACGGCCTCCGTGCCAAAAGCCATTCGAAATAGAGTCTCGCCCGTCGGAATTCTCGGGGTGGTGCGATAGGCCCATAAGACATGGTGTAGCTCATCCGCCCATCTGCCTTGGGCTCTGGAGAGGCGAGCTTTGATTCCTTGGAGGAGAGTCCTGTTGGTCACTTCGGCCGCTCCATTGGCTTGCGGGTGTCCGACCGAAGTAAGGCGGTGACGGATTCCGTGTTCCTCGCAGAATTGGCGAAACTTGGAGTTGTCGAACTGCTTACCGTTATCGGTGATTATGGTGTGGGGGAGGCCGAACCGGCAGACGATGGCCTCCATACAAAGTCTTTGGCCCGTGCTTCGGTGATTTGCGCAACTGCTTCCGCTTCAACCCACTTGGTGAAGTAGTCAATGGCGACAAATAAGAATTTCCGCTGTCCCGTCGCCAGCGGGAATGGGCCGAGGATGTCCATCCCCCACTTGGCAAAGGGCCAGGCGGAGGATATAGAAACTAGCTCGGCGGAAGGGAGCCTCTGGATGCGTGAATGTCTCTGGCAGCGTCACAGGCTCGGACTAGATCGTCCGCGTCTTTCTGCATGGTCGGCCAGTAATAGCCCTGCCGCAGCACCTTGTGGCATAGGGATCGGCCTCCCAGATGGTTGCCGCAAATCCCTTCATGTACCTC
>UESW01003922.1:922227-943143 GCA_900491605.1 Calamus simplicifolius | reverse complement strand
TAAAAAATTATTATAGAATTGCATATTATATTAGATATTTGTAATATTTAAGCATATAATATTTCTAAAATGATTTAATGAAGAATCCTTGTTTTTATTAAATCATTTTATATTTTAGCAAAAAAAAGGCAACCACTTAAAAGACAAATATATATATATACATATAACTAAATACAAATAGAATTTAAGAATATGATAAAATACAATCTTACATTTTTAAAAATTGAGTTATCATTACTAAGGCAAACCAAATATAATTATCTTACATTCTATTAATTTATTATCCGAGGCAAGATTAATAAAAATGAAAGACTTCTGCTAATATTACATTCAAATATATATCTATATCGATAGATTTAAACAAGGAATTAGATATAGATAAATATTAATTGAGTAGATTATGATTCAAGGATGAAATTTAGTTGAAAGTTCAAAAGACCTTGAAGAATCAAGGATCATGAAATTTAGTTGACCTCTGTCCCTTTGCTCTTTAATAAATTTGTATTTTAATATTTTTGGACTGACTCGTACTAGATTAGTGTGATCGTCCGTTTGTAAAAAAAATAAAAAATCACTCCGACCCCCTGTCATTTTTGTAAGGAGTTGGGGCACATGAAGTTCAATTGTCCTGCCAAACGGAAGAAATCATTCTCACCTCGCTCATCCCCAACTCAAGGTATAGCTAGAATGGCGCGTAGGAACCGGTCGGATTCGAACCGGCGAATAGAAGTTTTGCAGACTTCTGCCTTAGCCACTTGGCTATGGTTCCCTATCAATTCCATGTCTTTCTCCCTTGTCTGACTTTGCTTCACAGGGTGATACCAGTACATATATCAGACGAATGCCTTGGTTCAGATCTCAAAACATCGACATCGGTTGGTTAGAAAAGAAGGATTCGAGCAGCGGTAAGAGCGGTAAGAAAGTCGATGTAAGGCAGAAAGATGATAGTTGAGTATAGCTTGCGTCCCTAACAGATGTAAGGCAGTTAGAAAAGATCTCCCTTTTGGCAGTTCAGCCACTAGTCAAAAATGCTATCTCGGTATCGGTAAGCTCTTTCCTGGCTAAGACGGAACAAATACCATACCATACCCAACAGCGAACCAAGAAGGGAATGAAAATGTGGGGCTAGCTTCACAATGGCATTCCACTCCTCTACTAACTTCTCATTGCCAACCGGATTGAATGCTTCAATCTGCTTCTTCACTTGATTAGTGGGTAGGTCATCACGCAGCTCTTCTCCCCCCTCGACCCGGTCAACGACTTTTCTATCTCATGCCGGAATGAGAAGGAGAGACCAGACAACCAACCATTTCGGTTAGACATCCATGATCGAATTCAACAGTTGGCTATTCCGTTCCAGGACTTGTTCCGCGAGCGCAATTTCTGTGGCTCGGTTATCCAACCGTGTCGTCGCGCTTTAGAAAATTTTCGATTTTCTTTATCATGTTAGTGCACATGTACAATGATGTAACGGGAAAGTCTTACGCATCACCTTCAATGCATAAAACATGCATTGAACGCATAAATTAGTTACGCTCTTATGCAACCGTTCATGTGATGCATGTTTCGATCTGTTGGATCGTGACCAATGAATCTGAGCTAATCTGAGTGCTTAATGCATATTTTATGCTTTAAGGTTAATGCACAAAGATTTTTTTTCATGGTGTAACTTGCAGCGGTCCATGTGTACCCAGCTAAGAGCTAATGTATTAAGATTGTACAACTTAGCTCGATGGGACTTTGGGTCCCATATCTGGTAACTAGGACTTAAGGCGTCCGAGGGCTCGCATGCGCTCACCAATTGACCTTTGGCTTATACCATGTTAGATTTAGCTGTGGTGCACTGCCATTGTGCGAATTGGGATCCTCTCCAGTTGAGGCTGAAGCAGAGAGGACGTCGTCTAGTCACATTGCACAACAGTTATCATTAGTGGGCTCCATATGATGTCATAACATGCAATTAGAATCAGTTCTACGCTCGCGACCCTTCTTCAATTCAAGCGTACACGCTCGCACGCCTTCCGCACGAGATTTCAGTGCACCTTCGGAGTCACACCGCTGTCGTATATTATCACCATGCAACTCTCCGTATGTAATTGGCCCGCGGACGCCATTCATGTCGTAAAAGCGCACCCGAAGAAAATGCCAAAGAAACTGCCGTGCTTCCCATCGTTCTGTGCGAGTGGTAGTAACTTCTTTTGTTTTTTTCATCCTCCCCACCTGAGATCTCAGCAGCAGCAAAGCAAATTCTCAGATGACGCTGCAAGGTATGACTTATTATAAACCCTGTAGATGCCCGATCACTTTGAGCTGGTTTCTGAGCGTCGTTCCTTCATAAAAATATCGGGGCCCTTCCTTTATCTTCAAAGCCTGCAAGAAGTTCCATGCCGGGCATTCGGGGGACCCTCCGACGCTCAAGTTAGTGCTCTGGGTAACAGCCGTGAGCTTGAAAAGCTCGAAAGAGAAAGAAGAGCGGCTTAGAATGAGCATGTTGAGTTTTTTAGAGTTCCCTCTTCTTACCTAATTTATTTACCTTTATATTCTATGTAACTTGCCTGCGAAGTTTGGGTTCTTATCCTCTAGTGGGAAGGAGTCACGTGGAGCCTTATGATGGACCATGACTTTTGAGGGCTCATTTAGTCTGAGTGGCTGAAGTGTCATGATGACTGAGGACTTTTGGTGGGTAACATCTGTGAGGCTCAAAATGCTGCCACTTGTCAAGACTTTTATGATAAATGATAACTTTCAATAAAGCTTATCTCTTAGTGGAATGTCAGAGCTACAGGCGCTGTCACATCCTTCATCACTTTTTCTTTCTTATTTTGAGACTTGTGTTCACCTTGACTCGGCGAATCTGACGCCGAATTATGGTAATCTGTTGAAGATACTCAGCTGATCCGTAGTTCCAAATCAATCTATCGCCAGCTGTCATTTATAATTATGAACTGTGGCGGTACCCTGTCCTTTTGACAAGCTCCTGAGGGCCCTATAAATACTTTAGATCATGATGCCAGTGTCCCTCCTTTCTTTTTATTGGGTCTTTGAGTCATCTTGAAAGGACCATGATAGGTCCTTCACCTCCCTGTTATCCTCCACGTCACTTTTCATTGTTTTGTGGCTGAGTCCTTCTCCCTCCCGGAGCCATCCATGCAGCCTGGAGCCCAAACCAGGGGAGCCCCGGATGCTCGAAGTCATGAAGTTCAAAGAGTTAGAAGTCCATGGAAGACCTGGGGCCACCGTGGGATTCGCTCGGACCGCCAGGGGCCGTCTAGGATGAACGGAAGGCCGCTGTGACAGAGGCCGTTGCAGAAAGGCCGGAAGCTGTCATGGAAGGGCCGGAGGCTGCCTAGGATTTGCCAGGGGCCGCCTAGGATGGACGGAAGGCCGCTGTGACAGGGCCGTTGCAGAAAGGCCGGAAGCCGTCATGGAAGGCCGGAGGCCGTCTAGGATTTACCAAGGGCCGCTTAGGATGGACGGAAGGCCGCTGTGACAGGGGCCGTTGCAGAAAGGCCGAAAGCCGTCATGGAAGGGCCGGAGGCCGCCTAGGATTTGCCAGGGGCCGCTTAGGATGGACTTAAGGCCGCTGTGACAGGGGCCGTTGCAGAAAGGCCGGAAGCCGTCATGGAAGGTCCGGAGGCCGCCTAGGATTTGCCAGGGGCCGCTTAGGATTCGCTCGGACCGCCTGGGCCGCCTAGGATGGACAAAAGGCCGTTGTGACAGGGGCCGTTGCAGAAAGGCCGGAAGCCGTCATGGAAGGGCCGGAGGCCGCCTAGGATTTGCCAGGGGCTGCCTAGGATGGACGGAAGGCCATTGTGACAGGGGCCATTGTAGAAAGGCCGAAGCCATCATGGAAGGGCCGGAGGCCACCTAGGATTTGCCAGGGGCCGCTTAGGATTCGCTCGGACCGCCTGGGGCCGCCTAGGATGGACGGAAGGCCGCTGTGATAGGGGCCATTGCAGAAAGGCCGGAAGCCATCATGGAAGGGCCGGAGGCCGTCTAGGATTTGCCAGGGGCCGCTTAGATTCGCTCGGACCGCCTGTGGCCGCCTAGGATGGACGGAAGGCCGCGACAGAGGCCGTTGCAGAAAGGCCGAAAGCCATCGTGGAAGGGCCAGAGGCCGCCTGGACTTGGGATGGCCGGCTGGGAGAAGGCCGCTGTGGGAGATGGGTGCCACATTGGAAGAGACAGTCGGCCGCTGTGGAGGACCTCGGGCCGCCTTGGGCCGCTGTGAACTTAGCGGTCGTCGTGGAAGACTCGGCATGAGGCCATTTAGGATGGATCGGCCGTTGGAGAGCTAGGAGTCGAGAACCTACGACTCTCTGTTTAGGAAGCAGAGACCGCCGTGAAGATGGAGCCATGAGGACGAAGCCGCTGCAGGGGACCGTTGAGGATGGAGTTGAGAAATCGGGACGGCCAGGAATCCCTCCCTCACCTTGAGCTCTGGCTCATCCTTTCGCAGTTGCCCGAAGCCGAGAGACGCGGATCAGAAGATGCGGAAGGTCCTGGGCTTAGTTCACTTATAGGGATGTAGCAGAGAGAGGTGGCGACCTTTTCACCATTCTGCCATCTAAACTTTGCTGCCATCTGAACCTTGAGAAAGAGAGAGATGGGAAGCATGGTAAAATGAACCCCTCTACCCTTCTCACCGTCTTTTCTCACTCCTTCTCTTGTCAAAGCCATTATAAGCTCTCTATCCTAACCCGTTCTTTTTGCTCATGAGAACCTCCTACATCCACATGTTAGATATAGAAAGATGAGGAGCTTGCTGTGGCTAGGAGTGGAGCCGTGACGATAATTAAGGCAGAGCGGAGAGAAAAAAAAACCGCGGGCTCTTGTGAACCGGAGGTCGCCTAGAACCGGACCATTTCACTCTGAGCCCGGCCGATGTTGTTTTTATTGCCATGGGCTGTTGACTGGCCCCATCAAATGCCTCCTACACTTTTTGAGCTTGTAGGTTCTGTAACCACCAAGCTAAAGGAGTGAGAACTCTCTTTTTTTTTCTTTTTTCTTTCTTTTTTTTTTTTACTTCGCATGGATTTGTGATAACGTCTGTGTGTTATCTAAAGTTGTGCCCGTACCTTCTTAAAGACTTTAGAGTAGGAGGTTAGTTACCTTAGGCCGGCTAGGGCAGCTAGTAATTCTCTCCTGACACAGGGTCTGAAAGTGATGCTCGTCAACTGACTGGCCGTTATGGAATCGCCGAGGGGCCGCCTGGGATTCTCGGGGGCCACCGGGTACTACCTAGGACGCTCGGGCCACCATGGATGACGAGGATAGCCAGAGAGTTAGGATCAGGGTCTTTCTTTTGGATTCTATAACCTCCGTTACGTGCATGCAACTTCATGCACCTAATCGGCCGTCGTGGAATAGAAAGTTCCTGGCTGTATTCCAAGGATGGTGCTCCATAGTGACTGCTTCATGCTTGCAGACAAGGAGCCTCTTGCAGTCCATGGCTTCAAGGTGGGAATCGCATTTGCTCTAGTGTCGCTCCTCTACTATACTCGGCCTTTGTATGATGGGTTGGAAGAAATGCTAGGTGGGCCGTTGTGACAGTTGGTTGTATTCGTCTTCCGCCCACCTCTTTGGGTACATGTTACTGTTGAGCTACAGTGGGGCTCTAGCTATGAGCTGAACCATACAGAAGCTGGGCCAGAAGTCGGGCCGTCAAAGCTACCCTAATCTAGATAACCGTATGGATGATGAGCCAGTGGGTGACTACTTATACAAAGCATAAGGAGTGTTGAAGGTAGGTTGGTCACCTTAGGTTGACTGGGGCAGCCAGCAATTCCCTCCCGACACAGGGTCTGGAAGTGGTGCCCGTCAACTATGAATCCAAGATGTGGGTTGACTTGGGGTTTAATTGGCCAATTAAGAGTGGCCAGTATTATCAACCTGTTTCAAATGCATAGTTTAAGTAAAGGTTTTACCTAGTTGTCCACTAGCCGCAGAAAATCGCTGAGGCTAGGAGGGCTGAAGAGGCAAAGCATAGATGGAGCTACAATAGTGTTGTTGAGGCTGAAAGATAGAGCTGGTGCCGATTC
The DNA here is from genome assembly GCA_900491605.1 of Calamus simplicifolius. Lineage (NCBI taxonomy): Eukaryota > Viridiplantae > Streptophyta > Magnoliopsida > Arecales > Arecaceae > Calamus > Calamus simplicifolius. The sequence continues at coordinate 937,102 of UESW01003922.1, read as the reverse complement.
CAAAAGTATTAGGTGCCGAGATGGCCTCGGGCCTTGGCTCAGGGCCACTAGAATCCAAGTTTAAACCTTCGGGAATTTCTTATGCTAGCTCAGGACGCCCATGCCCTTTTTGGGTTATATGCTGAGGCCACTCGAAGCCAGCCCAAGGGGCGGCTAGGGGCCATAAATGACGTGTGGCCGCCTAAGACCGGCCCGAGGGCCGGTTAGGGGCCTAACATAACTGTGGCCGTCCAGGACCAGCCCGAGGGCTGGCTGGGGGCCTGACATAACTGTGGCCGCCCAGGACCAGCTCGAGGGCCGGCTGGGGGCATGACATAACTGTGGCCGCCCAGGACCAGTCCGAGGCCTGCTGGGGGCCTATCATATCTGTGGCTGCCCGGCACCAGCCTGAGGGCCGGCTGGGGCCTAACATAACTGTGGCCGCCCAGGACCAGCCCGAGGGTCGGCTGGGGCCAAACATAACTGTGAATGACCAGGACCAGTCCGAGGACCGGCTGGGGGCCAGACATAACTGTGGCTGCCCAGGACTAGCCCGAGGGCCGGCTGGGGGCCTATCATAACTATGGCCGCCCAGGACCAACCCGAGGGCCGACTGGGGGCCAGACATATCTGTGGCCGCCCAGGACCAGCCCGAGGGCCGGCTGGGGGCCTAACATACCTGTGGCCGCCCAGGACCAGCCCGAGGGCCGGCTGGGGGCCTAACATACTTGTGGCCACCCAGGACCAGCCGGAAGGCCGGCTGGGGGCCAGACATATCTGTGGCTGCCCAGGACCAGCCCGAGGGCCGGCTGGGGCCTAACATAACTGTGGCTGCCCAGGACCAGCCCGAGGGTTGGCTGGGCCCAGACATAACTGTGAACGCCCAGGACCAGTCTGAGGACCGGCTGGGGGCCAGACATAGCTGCCTCGGGGGTTTCTCGCATCGATCTAGGAGTTTGACTCGGTGCCTCCTAGAGCACAAGACTTGAACCTCTGGAGGTTTCTCGTGTCGGTCCAGGGTGTCTGTGTCTTTTGGGCTGCCGAGGTCCTTTTAAAGCCATAGGGGTGACCCGAGAGTCGCTGTGGTGGGACCATGCTCGGGAGCCTTTAACCTCGGAGGGTGACCTGAGGGCACTTTGACCTGGCTCAGGGTCCTTTTCTGAAACCCCGAAGGATGACCCGAGAGTCGCTGTGGTGGGACCATGCTCGGGAGCCTTTAACCCCGGAGGGCGACCTGAGGGCACTTTGACCTGGCTCAGGGTCCTTTTCTGAAACCCGAAGGATGACCCGAGAGTCGCTGTGGTGGGACCATGCTCGAGAGCCTTTATTGATGGAGAGAAAATAAAACCGCCTCGGGGGTTTTGCGACTGGCCCGGGCATTGACTTAGGGCTGTCGAGACCACAGGGCTTGAACCACCGGAGGTTTCTCACACCGGTCCGGGGTATCTATGATCTCGGGACCACTAAAGTCATTTGAAAATATCTCGGGGGTCGCTCGGCCGGTCCGAGAGTTTGACTCGGAGCTGCCGAGACCATAGGACTTGAACGGCCTCAGAGGTTTCTTGCACCGGTCCGGGGGTGTCCTTATGATCGCGGGGCTACCGAAAAACTACCTCGGCGGTCGCTTGGCCGGCCCGAGTGGTTTTTGAGAAATTGAATAAAAAACTTCTTTTTTCTTGTACAACATTGCCGCAGGGGTTCAGCTCAGGGCCACTTAGGACACAGGGCTTGAACCTTCAGAGGTTTCTTGTGCCGGTCCGGGGTGTCTGTGTCCCTTGGGCCACTGAGGGGTTAGGAAGTCAAATAGAAATCTATTGGATTATATGAAAAGAAAGTTTGTTCTCAGAGTGTGGTTTACTTAGCTTTCGAGGCTTTTCGCCTTTGCATCGTGTTTGGTGTCAGCGTCGATTAAGGGCTTGGGAGCTTTTCTTTGGAGAAATTGGTCTCCTGCTGCTAACCTGGGTATTTCAGCCCGCTAGTGGTCTGTCCCTCAGGAAATTGGGTTCACTGGAATGGAGGTGCCATTGTCCTTGCTTGGGCGTCATCGCTTGTCCATTGTTGAGGATGCTAACTCTTCCCTCATCAGATGTCCACCAGCATCATTTAGTATATGAGAGTTTTTTTTCTTCTGGATGCTGAGGCTCTACCACTTGCGGTCGCTTTGTTTCCCTACTTTTGGATGCCAGTTTTTTCTTCTGAACACTCTCCCTGATAGTTTCTTCTTTCTCCAAAATCTGGTTCCCCTCCTCAGGTAACTGGGAACAATCCTCAGAAACCTTCAATTGTTCAAAATCTTCTTCAACGTTATGCGTCTGGGGTAAATCCTTTGCAAGCTCTCCCACCTCCTCTACAAGCTTGTGTCTACATACACATGATCTGAGCTCATCCCGCATTCGATCCAGAGGCTCACGTCCTGACTCCTCTTTCATAGCTTTCTGCCCTTGCGCAGTATTTTTCCTTTGAGAGAATTGGTCACCCTCAGTGCTGGAATCTGAGAGTAGCTGGAACCGAATCTGCCAGAGGGGCTCGGGCTCGGTTGGCTCTTGGGTGCAATAGATAGGAAGAGAGAGAGAGACAAAGAGGGCTTTGGTAGAGTCAGTAGTCAAAGCCTTTTGTCTTCATATTTCATATTGCATTAATTGCATCAACACCTCTTGGCCTACTACCACAGAAATCAAAATGCCTATAAATGCTTGAAGTGACGGGCCATGGATAATGTCCCAAGTTTGCTCCTTTTTCGAAATTATTCTGCTGACCATGTTGCAATCCACCTCCGATCTGTTAAGCCTTTAATTGAGCTCCTCTGGCCGCTGGTGTTGTCCATCCAGATGCTTCTTTAGGATTAAGATCTTTCCCAGATGGCTCAGAATATGGGCAATGAGAGGAGCGGCAGCTTGAGCGGAGGGTAGGAGACTGCAATCTCCTGAAAGCTTTACGATGATCTTTTGCTGCTCAGTGCGATGTGGATGCCGCCCAGCATGATTGGTGAGGAAGGAGTCACGTGGAGCCATATGATGGACCATGACTTTTGGGGGCTCATTTAGTCTGAGTGGCAGAAGTATCATGATGACTGAGGACTTTTTGGTGGGTGAAATGTCAGGGCTGACATCTGTGAGGCTCAAAATGCTGCCACTTGTCAAGAATTTTATGATAAATAATAACTTTCAATAAAGCTTACCTCTTAATGGAATGTCATAGCTACAGGCGCTGTCACATCCTTCATCACTTTTCTCTTTTCTTTTTGGAAATTATTCTGCTGACCATGTTGCAATCCACCTCCGATCTGTTAAGCCTTTAATTGAGCTCCTCTGGCCGCTGGTGTTGTCCATCCAGATGCTTCTTTAGGATTAAGATCTTTCCCAGATGGCTCAGAATATGGGCAATGAGAGGAGCGGCAGCTTGAGCAGGGGGTAGGAGACTGCAATCTCCTGAAAGCTTTACGATGATCTTTTGCTGCTCAGTGCGATGTGGATGCCGCCCAGCATGATTGGTGAGGAAGGAGTCACGTGGAGCCATATGATGGACCATGACTTTTGGGGGCTCATTTAGTCTGAGTGGCTGAAGTATCATGATGACTGAGGACTTTTGGTGGGTGAAATGTCAGGGCTGACATCTGTGAGGCTCAAAATGCTGCCACTTGTCAAGACTTTTGATAAATAATAACTTTCAATAAAGCTTACCTCTTAATGGAATGTCAGAGCTACAGGTGCTGCAATCCTTCATCACTTTTCTCTTTTCTTATTTTGAGACTTGTGTTCACCTTGACTCGGCGAATCTAACGCCGAATTATGGTAATCTGTGAAGATACTCAGCTGATCCATAGTTCCGAATCAATCTATCGCCAGCTGTCATTTATAATTATGAACTGTGGCAGTGCCCTGTCCTTTGACAAGCTCCTAAGGGCCCTATAAATACTTTAGATCATGATGCCAGTGTCCCTCCTTTCTTTTTATTGGGTCTTTGAGTCATCTTGGAAGGACCATGACTCGCCCTTCACCTCCCTATTATCCTCCACGTCACTTTCATTGTTTTGTGGCTGGAATCCTACTCCTTCCCAGAGCCATCCATGCAGCCTGGAGCCTGAACCAGGGGAGCCCCGGATGCTAGAAGTCATGAAGTTCAGAGAGTTAGAAGTCCGTGGAAGACCTGGGGCCACCGTGGGATTCGTTCGGACCGCCAGGGGCAGCCTAGGATGGACGGAAGGCCGCTGTGATAGAGGCCGCTGCAGAAAGGCCGGAAGCCATCATGGAAGGGCCGGAGGCCGCCTAGGATTTTCCAGAGGTCACCTAGGATGGACGGAAGGCCGCTGTGACAGGGGCCATTGCAGAAAGGCCAGAAGCCATCATGGAAGGGCCGGAGGCCGTCTAGGATTTACCAGGGGCCGCTTAGGATGGACGGAAGGCCGCTGTGACAGGGGCCGTTGCAGAAAAGCCAGAAGCCGTCATGGAAGGGCCGAAGGCCGCCTTGGATTTGCCAGGGGCCGCTTAGGATGGACGGAAGGCCGTTGTGACAGGGGTAGTTGCAGAAAGGCCGGAACTCGTCATGAAAGGGCCGGAGGCTGCCTAGGATTTGCCAGGGGCCCTTAGGATTCGCTCGGACCGCCTCGGGCTGCCTAGGATGGACGGAAGACCGCTGTGATAGGGGCCGTTGCAGAAAGGCCGAAAGCCGTCATGGAAGGGCCGAAGGCCGCCAAGGATTTGCCAGGGACCGCCTAGGATGGATGGAAGGCCGCTGTGACAGGGGCCATTGCAGAGAGGCCGAAAGCCGTCATGGAAGGGCCGGAGGCCACCTAGGATTTGCCAGGGGCCGCTTAGGATTCGCTCTGACCGCCTGGGGCTGCCTAGGATGGACGGAAGGCCGCTGACAGGGGCCGTTGCAGAAAGACCGGAAGCCGTCATGAAAGGGTCGGAGGCTGTCTAGGATTTGTCAGGGGCCGCTTATGATTCGCTCGGACCGCCTGTGGCCGCTTAGGATGGATGGAAGGCCGCTGTGACAAAGGCCATTGCAGAAAGGCCGGAAGCCATCGTGGAAGGGCCAGAGGCCGCCTGGACTTGGGAACCGTAAGCCGTTGTGGAAGCCAGAGGCCGTTGGGGATGGCCGGCTGGGAGAAGGCCGCTGTGGGAGACGGGTGCCACCTTGGAAGAGACCGTCGGCCGCTGTGAAGGACCCGAGCCACCTTGGGCCGCTGTGAACTTGGCGGTCGCCGTGGAAGACTCGGCATGAGGCCGTTTAGGATGGATCGGACGTTGGAGAGCTGGGAGTCGAGAACCTATACGACTCTCTGTTTAGGAAGCAGAGACCGCCGTGAAGATGGAGCCATGAGGACGAAGCCGCTGCAGGGGACCGTTGAGGATGGAGTGGAGAAATCAGGACGGCCAGGAATCCCTCCCTCACCTTTAGCTCTGGCTCATCCTTTCGCAGTTGCCCAAAGCCGAGAGACGCGGATCAGAAGATGCGGAAGGTCCTGGGCTTAGTTCACTTATAGGGATGTAGCATAGAGAGGTGGCGACCTTTTCACCATTCCGCCATCTAAACTTTGCTGCCATCTGAACCTTGAGAAAGAGAAAGATGGGAAGCATGGTGAAATGGACCCCTCTACCCTTCTCACCATCTTTTCTCACTCCTTCTCCTGTGAGAGCCATTATAAGCTCTCTATCCTAACCCGTTCTTTTAGCTCATGAGAACTTCCTACGTCCACTTGTCAGATAAAGAGAGATGAGGAGCTTGCTGTGGCGGGAGCGCAGCCGTGAAGATAATTAAGGCAGAGCAGAGAAAAAAAAAAAAAAAACGCGGGCTCTTGTGAACAGGAGGCCGCCTAGAATCGGACCGTTTCACTCTGAGCCTGGCGATGTTGTTTTTATTGCCATGGGCTGTTGACTGGCCCCATCAAACCCAACCCTTGGAGCAATGAGATTGCTTATGCTACCGAGGTGTTGACGCAAAATGGACTTGGAAACATCCACAAATATTATGTTAGGATAAAAACTTCGATTGTTGTTTGCTCATGGAACCATCTTATTGTCCCATCAAAACACAGGCCCTAGGATTCATTTGATATGCATGTATGTTAAACAATGCCACATGGGATCATCGAATGGTAGAATGAGGCCCGACTGTTCCGTTTCGGTAGATCCGGATGCTGTCCACCTTGCGATCGTGGACTGTGAGAGAGAGAGGGAGAGAGAGCGTGAGATAAGGAGAGATGTGGCCGTTTAACAGGAAGGGGCCTTCTGGGTTCTCGTGATATTCGACCGCAGAGGAAGTCACTCAAGGACTGGATGGCTCTGGCCTCACCGCCATCGTCACAGGTCTCTCCCCCTATTTACTGATTAAATAAAATGATTCTTTTTAGCTCAGTTTATGTGATTAATTTTTTTTTAATATAGAATTTGTAGTATATATATATATATACTTAAGAGATTGATGAATAAAAATATATAAAAATTATTTTTTTTTATTTTTTAAAGTCCTAGTTGTGTTTCATTCCTATTAGGATGAAAGAAAAAAAAAATTAAGAAAAAAAAATATAAAAACAAAATCTATTGGACTTGTAGGTATTCACCAATCTTTTGATCAAAATTAAATGAAGATTATTGTAACGCTGCCTATATTAGGGTTGCTTGCAATTAAGATAGTAAGTTAGAATAGTAAGAGAAGACAAAATACGAGTAAGTTAATAAAAAGTGAACCGGCTTTCATACGAAACCAAAGATTATTTATGTCCAACAAATTACTGCACTCTGATAACATGTTTAAAAAATAACAAAAAATATTTGGAACGAATCAAAATTCTAAAGTTTACCCGCGGGTAAGCAGAACGAGATCTTGCCATTTAATAAAATCCCATCCGGCCTCCCCCATTCTGCCCCTCGAAAGGCGTTTCTAAATTCACCCTCCCTCCCTACCACCGCCAATGGCAGCGCCAGATGACGACCTTCCCCACCGGGCCCCCATGCTGTTCCGCCTCCCACGCCGCCAGGCTCCGCCAGCGCTGCCTCATCGGCGCAGGAAGATCGCGGTTGTCCGGCTGGGCGACCGCCGGGGGCGGCGCAGCGGCCGGAGCTTCCTCGTGGGCTTCCTCCGACGGCTGCGATTGAGATGGCTGGTGGTGCAGTTCCGGAAGGCGTTGAAACAGGCGAGGGGGAGCTACGTAACGCTGCTGCGAGATCAGATCGATAGCGCGGCGACGATCGAGGCCGTCCATGCCGGGATGATAATGGTAGCCTACTTTGCGGCCCCTATGGTGCCCATCAACATCGCCAATCGCCCCAATTATAAAAATTCTTAATATAGGTATTATAGTTCTCTCTCCTGCTCGCTCGAAAAAGCCGTCAGTATATGTAGTAAGAAAAGCTAAATAAAATTAATGGGAGAGAAATACCTCTCTCTCTTTCCCCATGATTTCTTAGTTTTTTTCCAAATAAAAAGTATTACTAAATTTAGGGTATATTAAATTTATGCCATAATCACTTATTTCTTTTATTTTTCTTAAAATTTTATGAGTATTATATAAAATTAACGTTAAGACATTCTATATTTTTAAGTTAAATCAAAATCCTTTTTCTTTTTAATCGCTCGTCTTCTCTAGATTATCGAAATAAACAACAAATGAGGCATTTTTTTCTTTACTACCTAATAGTTGATATTTGGTTAATCTAATGAGCCCGTAAGATAGGAGCAATGATCTCCTTTACACTCAGAATTGGTAATATAAAAGAAGTAAAATGATTACTTCATAAAAAAATTTTGAATATTGTAATAGAAAAAAGAAAGGAACATCTATTATTGCATTAATGGTTGTCCTGAAAATTTTACTTATTTTGCAAAAGATTTGATATCAAGCCACAAATAAACATATTTCTGCATTAAAAAAACTAAAGAAAAAAAAAGGAAAAAAAAAAAGACTTGCAAGAAACATGCAAAACTTTTATAAAGGTTTCACAGATATCTTCATCCATTATGGCCCAATTAGAACAAAAGTACAGTTCTCTAAGTCTTAAGCCAATTAATCAGTGAAGATAGAATAAAAGTATAGTTCTCTAAGTCTCAGTTAAAATTTTAAAACTACTTGACCTACATAAGTGAGTTACAAACTCACCTAATTATTTAAATTCATGAGCTTTTGCAATTATTTATCTACACAAAACATGTTCACCAACTTCACTGAACTCTTTCATGATACCTTGTTATAGGTCAAAGATCTTTTTTCTCTCAATATCTTCTTGTAGGTCAAAGCTCTTTTTTCTCTCAATTGAACACCTCTTTTATTCACATACAATAGCGGTTTCCTTTCCTCGTTAATTTACTCCAATTAATTTTGTCTTAATATCATATTCTAATAGAATTGATATGTTATCTTTTTTGATGAATATAAGGAAGGTGAGTGATGAAAAAAGAAATACAAGGTAGTATTTGATTTAAGTTAAAAATATAAAGGATTTTATTTTTTTACCTCTAAAATTAAATTGCAGTATAAGTATAATTTAAATAAGGATTAGGTAATTGCCAACCTATATTCATATCCATTTACATATATATATATATATATATATATATATATACACACACATAAAGGATATAAGAGGGTGTTTGGTAAGTGTTAATCCATCTTGGTAATCTAAAATTATCATACATATTATTATATTTAGCATTTAGATATAATAATTTCTCTAGTAGTATTTGATTTTTGGTAATCTTTAATTAGAAAAATCATAGTAATTTAATTTCCATATGAAAGGTGGGTGACCAAGATTACTAAAATTCAACAATCTCATATTACATTATTGATTGCCATGTAAATATTTAATAATGTCTAATATGATTATATATTTAATATAAATATTAAATATTAAATTTATATTTAATATATATATATATATATATATATATAATATTGAATTTCTTATTTTAAACACTATTATATTTAATAATAAATATATACTAAATTTAAAGTTATTAATATTTATGACCTTCTTGCATATTAAATTATTTTATTTAAATAATTTATAATATATATAATATTATTGTGATTATACATTTAGATAATTAATAATATATACTATATTTAATATATAAATATTATTATAGAATTGCATATTATATACTAGGTATTTGTAATATTTAAGCATGTAATATTTCTAAAATGATTTAATGAAGAATCCTTGTTTTTATTAAATCGTTTTATATTTTAGCAAAAAAAAGGCAACCACTTAAAAGATATATATATATATATATATATACTATAACTAAATACAAATAGAATTTAAGAATATGATAAAATACAATCTTACATTTTTAAAAATTGAACTACCATTAGTAAGGCAAACCAAATATAATTATCTTACATTCCTATTAATTTAATTATCCAAGGCAAGATTAATAAAAATGAAAGGCTTCTGCTAATATTACATTTAAATATGTATCTATATCGATAGATTTAAACAAGGAATTAGATGTAGATAAATATTAATTGAGTAGATTATGATTCAGGGATGAAATTTAGTTGAAAGTTCAAAAAACGTTGAAGAATCAGGATCACTTCGACCCCTTCCGTTCCAGGACTTGTGCTGCAGGCGCAATTTCCATATTACGGTTATCCAACCGTGCCGCCACGCTTCAGAAATTTTTTTGAATTTCTTTATCATGTTAGTGCACATGTACAATGGTGTTGATATGGCTAATCCAGCACCATCAGAGTTAACGATAAAGAAGACTGACGGTGTTCCGCTTTGGCCTCCAAGGCATCATTTGGCCTTCGAAGTCCGCTTCGGCCTCTGGGGCATCATTCAACCTTCGAAGCCCGCTTCGGCCTCCGAGGCATCTTCAACCTCCAAAGCCCGCTTTGGCCTCCTTCAGCCTCGAGCTTTTCAGCCTCAGCCTTGAGCTTCCGTCATGGTCTGGCCCTTGGGACCAGTAGCTTATAGCTATGAGCCACCTGATATGCCCACGTGGTCCACTACTCGCCTGCTACAGTGCATCGTCATGCTCCATTAAGGCGTATGGCCCACCATGCACCCGTAACAGTGCGGGGCCATATTCCGTTACGGCATGTGGTCCATTACTCGCCTGCAACTACGTATGGCCATATTCCATTACGGAGTACGATCCACCGCTCGCCTGCGGTTGTATATGGCCATACCTCATAATGGCGCGCACCTGGTGCAACCATAGCCACCCGACACCCGTAATGCCGTACTGGCAGGTGGCAAATGAGACAGGACACCTCTGACACGCCCATGATCCATCACTATCCGCCTTGCCTTTTTGTCCGTTATTGGATAGCAGTATCTCAAAATCATGAACCTTCTGAAAGCATGAGAGAGGGAGATCTTGGAACAGATATAAAAAGACCCACACTTGCGATAAAGGGAGGATCCTGAACCCTAACTCTCTAGCTTTCTTCTGCTAACTAACTCTTGTATGTTCCGAGTGACTGACTTGAGCATCGGAGGGTCCCCAGCAGAACATCCAGTCTCCGGGGACTTTTCTTGCAGGAGTCCGGCGAGGAGGACCTCCGTTTCCCTTGCGTTCAAGGAAGTTGACTCGGCGTCAACAGATTGGCGCGCCAGATCAGGGGGAAGAAGGAAAAAGGTTCAAACCTGTCATCGACCGCTTCTCTTTTCCCAAGCTTTCTTCTGCAATGGTGACGACCCGTGTGTGAGAGGTCTTCGCCAGTCATGCTGGGGGGCAGCGTCAAGGGCTGATCCACTGGCGATTGACCCCTCAGCTCCCCTAGCTGACATCCCTGCACCACCACAGTAGCTTCAAGAATACCAGCTTGCTGCCCTTGCCGCACAAGCCCAATCTTTGGCGACCGTGGTCCAAGGCCTGCAGCATCAAGCGGCGGTTGCTCAGTACCCAGAGCCTCTCCTGTCAGTGCCAGGGGTGATCCAACCCAGCCAACACTCTTCTCAGAGGAGATCCCCTGTCCGAGAAGCTCACCACCGCCACGCTTCGCCCAAGCCTCACCGTCGGGAAACCTCCAAGAGGCCCCTGTCATCCTCTCGCCACGCCAGTGCATCTCCCAAGCGGCAGCATGGGAAGGAGGCGGAACGCCTTCGTCAGCATCGCCGCCACTCTTTCCCTCCTCAGAATCCTCGAGGGAGGGATCCTTTGACGGCAGAATAGCCCGTCGAGCTGACACTACAAGAAAATAAAATATTGCGATGCCCAAATGCATCGCAATTGCGTCGCTAAACATGCTATTGCGACGCAATGACGGCGTCGCTCAGATGTCCGTCGCAATACCATTTGTCGCAATTGCATCGCAATATTGCGACGCTCTGCGATGCAACATTGCATCACAATATTGCGACGCATCCAAATGTGTCGCTAAATTTAAAATTAATTTTTATATTTAAAATTATTATTAAATATTGCGACGCACTAAATTGCATCGCAATATTGCGACGCATCTAGCTGCATCGCAATATTTAATAATAATATTTTTGGTATAATAGCGACACAATTTGAGTCGCTAATGCGTCGCAAATAAAATTTTTTTAAAATATTACGACGCAAGGTCATTGCGTCGCAATCTTTATTAAAAATATTTTACATATAGCGATGCAATTTTAGTCGCTAATGTGTCGCTGTTAAATTTATTTTTAAATTATTGCGATGCCAGGTCATTGCATCGCAATATTTAATAATAATATTTTAAAAATATTAGCAATGCAATTTCAGTCGCTAATGCATCACAAATTAATTTTTAAAAAAATATAAATGATTAAAAATCAAAACGGTTAATACAATTTTGTTAAATCTAAATATTGATAGAAACATTTTTCACTCAATCCAAACAATAATAATTTCCAAAAATAATTCATATATTAAAATTTTAAAGTTTTTACAACATAAAAAAGAAAAGAAAAATACATCAAGAATCTGGGTGATCACGTGGAGGCTGTGGAGGCTGAAGACTCTGCGACAAGCGGCTAACCATATCCCGCAAATAATGCATCTCATCTCGCATGTCTGCAATCTCCTGATCCCGGCCTCGCATACGATCCTCGAAAATCCTGCTCGACCTCCTGGCGAACCTCCTCTGCAATAGATCTGCGAAGGTCCTGTAAACGCTCGGGAGGAAGATCACCAGGAACTCGCGAGCTGGAGGCCTGATGGGGAAAAAATGTAGAAGCTCTAGTGCCCAGACCATAGACCCTGCGGTCTCGTGGCTGGGCACCAACAGCCTCCAAAAACACACGCCGACTCTCCTCTGCTGAGAGTTCGACGGGCGTCTCCCCATCAGTAGAGTCGACCTGCGATGCCTGGGAGTGAAGCTCCTCGACTCGTGTCTTGAAATTATGAAATCAATAATAAATGAGTTAATAAATTTCTCAGAAATAAAATTTTAGAAATTAAACAGATACTACATAAATCTAATTTCTTACCGCAACCTCCCGTGATCGCGTGTCGACCCAGGAGCCGTCCCTCCTGGTGTGTGTCGCCCTGAATAGACGAAACTCACCAGGATCTCCGCCCTCCTGCTCAGTCTATAACAAAAAAAAGAGATTAATACAAATATTTGTAAATAACTAAAATAGTAATTAAAATATTTATGTTTTCTTACCATACGCCGTCTGTGCTCCTGAATCGAAATGGAGCCCGAAGTATGGCGGGAGAGACCCGTGCCAGGACCGCCCTTCTCAGATCGGCGGTTCGTGCTGGCTGATGCGGACCTCCTGCGCCAGCCATCGGACTCCCAGGCCTGCTGCCACTCGTGCCAAATACCCTCTGGCACGTGCGCAGGACGCTGACCCGATGACCTCCAACGATGAAGCATGTCGGAGTATCGGCGTCGCGTCAGAGCCTCCCATGCTGCCCTAATGGCATCATGGGTGGCAGGATCCCACGTAAATTTTTTCTGCATTAAAATAAACAGTTAGTTTCTGAATTTATTAACTTTAAAGAATTATATATCACTGCTAAATTGTATTTAATAAGTTTACCTGAAACTCAGAAAAATAAAACTCCCTCGTGGCCGGCGATACGTGGCGCCAATCGTAGCCACTGGGATCTGCACGCCTCTGAAAAACGGCGCTGATGTGGCTGGAGACATGATGCTGCTCAATGAATCTGTTAAAAAAATGCAAGTTTATAAGTTAATGACTTAAAAACATAAACATATTTGTAATTAGTATATACTTACATCCCCTGAGCATCAAGTCGAAGTAAAGTGCGGCCGAAGGCGGAAGAACTCTCGGAGGTCTGTGCCGATCGGGTAGATGGTAATACTGCTGCAGAGGTCGAAGGCTGCGCCTCTGCTGGAGATCCAAACTCTCCATCTCCGACGCTCATGTGATCTGATGTCGAGGATCTACGTCTCTGCTCACCCAATCTGTCGTCGGTAGATCTACCTCTGCCCCTCATACTGAAAATACTAAGGATTCACACAATTAAATTACGATTAATGATTGACTATGTACGAATTTAACACTTATAAAAAAAAGTTAAATTTTAAAAAACCTTTATGTTTAATCGTTGTCATTTGTTTCGTGAAATGTTGGTTCAACATCCGATGCCGTATCGGATTGCGAATCAGTTTCATTATCGGAAGGAAACCGAACATTTGCATCCGCAATTTCTTGGACATCACCACTTGGATCTCTAAGTGATGTTTCAGGAGCTCTTGTGTCGTCCTCAATTGCATGCAGTTCCATCTCATCCTCTTGAAATGCAGGGCACTCGGCTGATTGACTTGATGAACTCTCCTCTAATACGATTGTTGAACGTGGGACGATTTTAGAAACGGCCCCACCAATCTCGCTTGTCGTTGCGCAAACTTGGATATCCGCAGTAAAAGACTTGCTGAGCTTGGGATGCAAGGATGAATGGGTCATATTTCTGTAATCTTCGTCGATGGTTCACTTCAACCAAATTATAGTCGTTATGAACCCTTTTGCCCACAGGAATTATCGGATCGAACCAATCACAACGAAACAATACGGTTCGTTTTAAGGCCAACCGGGATATTCAACTTCAACCACCTCTACTAACTTTCCATAATAATCCTGCATATTTGCTCCAACACTTTCTCCTTTTACACACACGCCCCAGTTCTGAGTGCCTCTTGAAGCTGCTAATCGTTCAATCTGAAATTTGTACCCATTTACAAAATAGCCAGTAGAGGTTGTTACGGTCTTCAATGGCCATTGCGATAGACATTTAATGAAAATATTGTCGGTTGTCGACCATGGACCGTTGACCTATAAATTAATAAGCTATTGACATCCAATTCAAAAAATAATTGCCATTATCGAAATTGATTGAGTGATACTACTCACAAATTCATAAAACCAGTAAGCAAACTCCGTTTCTAATTTCTGCCCAATTGCAACTTGACTGATGTCGGGATTCATCTGTCGTTGTCTATCACAAAACATCCTTATGGGATGAAAAGGATGAAAACTACTGTTAGAAATTAAATATTATGGTATATTATTATATAAATTTAAATTTTCAATTTAGCATTGAAGTATACACTTACTCAATATATGGATCGACTTCTCGACAGTTCATTAGGATGTAATAATGTGCTGCATTATACTCCATATCGCTAAGATTTCTTGACTTCTGCCCACCAAATGAACGGCCGATAGCTTTAAAAATTGATATTCTACCGTCATTAGCTTCTGCTTCGTCCACACATACGTCATCGTTACGACCATGATTTCGGCTCCTCGTGTGGACGTGACCCTCAAAGTAATGCGAGGCAAAAGCTGAAACTTCTTCGACCAAGTGTGCATTGCATATAGAACCTTCAACCCTTGCCTTATTACGCACATTATTTTTTAACTTCTTAAGATACCTATATGTAAAGTTGCAACAAAAAATTAACGAATTTTTCAAGCAATGAAATAATATTTCAAATGTCAACATATCTTAATGATGTATA
>UESW01003922.1:599689-917516 GCA_900491605.1 Calamus simplicifolius | reverse complement strand
CGGAATTTTTTTGGGGAGGGCGGCGGCTAGGTCAAGACGGGGAAGAAGAAGAAGAGAAGGCCGGCGTATATATAAGTAATTAGCGACGCAATAAATTGCGTCGCTAATTGGTCGCAATATTTTTTTTAAAATTTATTATGTTTTAGCGATGCATTAATGCGTCGCTAATCCATCGTTAATTTGACTTTATTTTAATTTTTTGAAAAAATAGCGACGTAAATAATTACGTCGCTAATGCGTCGCTGACTTGGCGCCATGTCCAGCGGAAAAATTATTTTTATTTTCTAGGAATTGCATCGCTAAGGCGTCGCAATATTTTTTAATATTTTTAATTGATTAAAATAATAACTTATTACAATAATTGCGATGCAAACAGTGCATCGCAATAATTTTTAAATATTTATAAATGTTAATATTTATAATTTATGATAATAATTGTGATGCAAAATGTGTCGTAATATTTTTTTAATATTTTTAATTAGATATATTTATTTAAAAAATATTGCGACACAAATATGCATCGAAATATTATATTTCTTTTATTTATTAATACTGAAAAAATTATATTTACTTAAAATAATTGCGACGCATACATTGCGTCGCAATATTTATTTTTTTCCTAAAATGCATCGCTACGGCATCGCAATAATTTTTTAATATTTATAAATGATAATATTTATAATTAATGATAATAATTGCGATACCGTTTTGCATCGCAATAATTTTTTAATATTTTTAATTAGATATGTTTATTTAAAAAATATTGCAACGTAAATTATGCGTCGCAATATTATATTTCTTTTATTTATTAATACTGATAAAAATTATATTTACTAAAAATAATTGCGATGCATATATTGCATCGCAATATTATTTATTTTTTCTTCTAAAATGCATCGCTATGACGTCGCAATAATTGTTTAATATTTTTTTAAAACTTTTTCATAACTTTTTTTGAGTAATTATAAATGATCCCACGGTTGCGATCGATCCAAGCCATGATCGATCCCGGTCTACGACGACCTATCTCGGACCTTCGCGATCGATCGGATCGGCGACGATCCGATGGTTGCGATCGATCCAAGCCATGATCGATCCCTTCGGCGATGATCCGACGGTTTGATCGATCCAAGCCATGATCGATCCGGTCGGCGACGATCCGACGGTTGCGATCGATCCAAGCCATGATCGATCCCGGTCGGCGACGACCTATCTCGGACCGTGGCGATCGATCGGATCGGCGACGATCCGACGGTTGCGATCGATCCAAGCCATGATCGATCCCGGTCGGCGTCGACCTATCTCGGACCGTCGCGATCGATTGGATCGGCGACGATCCGACGGTTGCGATCGATCCAAGCCATGATCGATCCCTCGGTCGGCGTCGGACCGATCGATCGGATCGGACCGTTGCGATCGATCCAAGCCATGATCGATCCCGGTCGGCGATAATCCGACGGTTGCGATCGATCCAAGCCATGATCGATCCCGTTCGGCGACGATCCGACGGTTGCGATCGATCCAAGCCATGATCGATCCCGGTCGGCAATAATCCGATGGTTGCGATCGATCCAAGCCATGATCGATCCCGTTCGGCGACGATCCGACGGTTGCAATCGATCCAAGCCATGATCAATCCCGGTCGGCGAGATCTGACGGTTGTGATCGATCCAAGCCATGATCGATTCCGATCGGCGATGACCTATCTCGGACCGTAGCGATCGATCGGATCGGCGACGATCCGACGGTTGCGATCGATCCAAGCCATGATCGATCTCGGTCGGCGATAATCCGATGGTTGTGATTGAACAAGCCATGATCGATCCCGTTCGGTGATGATCCGACGGTTGCAATCGATCAAGCCATGATCGATCCCGTCGGCGACGACCTATCTGGACCATGGCGATCGATCGGATCGGCGACGATCCGATGGTTGCGATCAATCCAAGCCATGATCGATCCCGGTCGGCGACGATCTGACGGTTGCGATCGATCCAAGTCATGATCCCGATCGGCCACGACCGATCTCAGACCGTTGCAATCCATCCGAGATCGGCGACAATCCGACGGTTGCGATCGATCGAAGCCATGATCCCGATCGACCACGACCGATCTGGGACCATGGCGATCGGTCCGATCGGCAACGATCCGACGATTGCGATCGATCCAAGCCCTGATCCCGATCGGCCACGACCGATCTCGGACCGTTGTGATCGGTCCAAGATCACTGGCGATCGACTGTTGCAATCGATCCAAGCCCTGATCCCGATCGGCCACGACCGATCCCGACCTTTGCGATCGGTCCAAGATCGCTGGCGATCCGACGGTTGCGATCGATCCAAGCACTGATCCCGATCGTCCACGATCGATCTAGGACCGTGGCGATCGGACCGATCGCGTCGATCCAATGGTTGCCATTGCTCCAAGCCCTAATCCTGATCCGCCACGACCGATCTCGGACCACGGCGATCGATCCGATCGGCGACGATCCGACGATTGCGATAGATCCAAGCCCTGATCCCGATCGGCCACGACCGATCTCAGACCGTTGCGATCGGTCCGAGATCGCTGACGAACCGACAGTTGCGATCGCCTAATCCCGATTGGCCATGACTGATCTCGGACCGTGGCGATCGCACCGATCAGATCCAAGCCCCGATCCCGATCGTCCATGACCGATCTGGACCGTGGCGATCGCACCGATCGGCATCGATCCAACGGTTGCCATCGATCGAAGCCCTGATCGATCCCGGTCAGGATCAACGATCTCGGACCATCACGATCGATCGATAGGCGATAATCTCCGATGGTTGCGATCGATCCAAGCCATGATCCGATCGACCACGACCGATCTCAGACCGTGGCGATCGATCCGATCGGTGACGATCCGATGGTTGCGATCGTTCCAAGCCCTCATCCCGATCGGCCATGACCGATCCCAGACCGATGCATCGGTCGAGATCGCTGACGATCCGACGGTTGCGATCGATTCAAGCCCTAATCCCGGTCGGCCACGACCGATCTGAACCGTGGCGATCGATCCGATCGGCGACGATCCGACGGTTGCGATCGATCCAAGCCCTTATTCTGATCGATCACGATCGATTTTGGACCGATCGCTATTTAACATAATTAATTTTTTTAAAAACATTGCGACGCAAAGGATTGCATCGTAATTTTTTAATATGATAATTATATTATATAAAAATTAATTTATTTATAATAATTACGATGCAACAAGTGCGTCGCTAAATTAAAACATAATTTTTCTAATTAATTTTTTAGTTTATTGCATCGCTAATGCGTCGCTATTTAACATAATTAATTTTTTAAAAACATTACACACTGTGTTACGTCGCAATTATTTTTTCTTATATTTATACTTTATAAAAATTAATTTTATTTAAAATAATTGCGACGCAGTTATTGCGTCGCTAAATTAAAATATATTTTTCTAATTTTCTGGTTTATTGCATCGCTAATGCGTCGCTATTTAATATATTTAATTTTTTTAAAACATTGTGATGCACTGAGTTGCATCGCAATATTTTTTTCTAATATTTATACTTTATAAATTTAATTTTATTTAAATTATTTGCGATGCAATTGGTGCGTCGCTAAATTAAAAATAATTTTTTTAATTTTCTGGTTTATTGCGTCGTTAATGCGTCGCTATTTAATATATTTAATTTTTTTAAAAACATTGCGATGCACTGATTTGCATCGCAATATTTTTTTCTAATATTTATATTTTATAAAATTTAATTTCATTTAAATTCTTTGCGATGCAATTGGTGCGTCGCTAAATTAAAAATAATTTTTCTAATTTTTTGATTTATTGCGTCACTAATGCGTCGCTATTTAAATATTTAATTCTTTTAAAAATATTGCGACGCACTGTGTTGCGTCGCAATATTTTTTTCGATATTTATATTTTATAAAAAATTAATTTTAAAATATTACGATGCATTATTTGCATCGCTAAATAAAAAATTAATTTTTTTATTTTTTGATTAATTGAGTCGCTAATGCGTCGCTAAGACCATTGCAATATTTTGTTTTCACAGCGGCGTCGCAAAGTGGTCGCAATTTAGCGACGCAAATTGCGTCGCTAAATTTGCGTCGCTATTTCAGTATTTTCTTATAGTGTGAGCGCCGGCTCGACGAGTACAATCACGGTTGGAGGAGCTCAGCCGCCAGATCACCAACCCAGACTACGACAGCCGGCCACCGTTGTCCCGCCAGATATGGAGGAGCCGATCTCAACCCGGTTCCGCCTTCCTCAGCTGGACCCTATGATGGGACCACGGACCCCTTGGACCATTTAGAAAGTTACAAGGTCCTCATGCAGGTCCAGGGGCAACCAATTCACTTCTATGCATCACTTTCCCCGCCACTTTGAAGAAAGCTGCTCGAGCTTGGTACTCTCGCCTACCGCCGTGGAGTATCGACTCCTTCCGCCAACTGGAGAGGGCCTTCCTCGCTCATTTTGATGCCTGTTAGAAGATTCCAAGGGTAGCAGACAATCTCTTCTCAGTTTAGCAAAAGAGTGGCAAGTCCTTGCGGGACTACATCGCTCGGTTCAAGAAGGCAGCCCTGGAGGTCTACAACCTCGAGGACTCCGTGGCCACCCTGGCATTAAAGCGAGGGCTCCACCCCTCCCGCTTCGCGTACTCCCTCGACAAGAAGCCGCCCGGTTCCTATGCCGAGCTCCTGAGCCGGGCCCAGAAGTACATCCGCGCTGATGAGGCTGACTCCTCCCGGCGCGAGGCTAGCGGAAGCACCACCAAGAAGCCGGCCCATCCAGAGCCTGCTGAAGTTCGACCCAGAAGGCCGAGCCCTCCCGTCGACCAGATAACCGTCTTCGAGCTCCTACATCGAGGGATGGGCCCTACACTCCTTTGCTTGCCCCGATATTACACATCCTGCTCGAGATCGAGAGCGCCCTATCTTCAGCGCCCTCCTCCAATGAATCCGAAGATCCTTCGCAACAAGAACCTCTACTGCCGCTACCACCGGGACCATGGCTACGACACCGACGACTATCGCCAGCTGAAGAAGGCGATAGAGGACCTTATCCAGCATGGCCACCTGGGGAAGTTCGTCCAGAGGAATAACCCGGAGCTCCTGGCCATCAGCACCTCCGCCATCGATGATCGACAATGCTCCAACCGAGAAGACGGTGATGATGATTTCCTGGGGGCAGGTGGCCCACCTAAGAGGCCAAGGGGGAGGAAGAGTTAGATTCTGTAATCCCTTTTTCTAAAAGGGACATAGAGAGGGTGGTCAATAAAAACGATGATAGCGTCGTTGTGTCTATGACGATAGCTAAGCATCCTGTAAAGAGAATTCTGGTTGATAGTGGGAGCTCGGTGGATGTTTTGAATTATGATGCTTTTGTTCGCATGAACTGTCACCCGACCTGCTTTGGCCTGTCACCACGCCCCTGATGGGGTTCACCGGAGATTCCGTGAAGGTCGAGGGGGAGATCACTCTTCTGTCACGGCTGGCACGGTCCCGCACCAAAGTATAGTTTTCATGAGCTTCCTGGTGGTCCGGATGCCTCTCGCCTACAATGCCATACTCGGAAGGCCCGGACTTAACCTCTTGGATGCCGTTATCTCCACCAAAAGGCTCCTGGTGAGATTCCCAACCAGCGAAGGGGTCGGGGAGATGCGGGGGGAGCAGAACCCACCGCTACTGTGCTGCCACATGGCCCCTAGCCCTCAAGGGGTGACGCCCACACCTGCACCAGAAGCGCTGGACCCCCGAGACTCGGAGAGAAGGGGAGAATCGGCCGAGCATCTGCTGTCCTTCCCCCTGGGGGAGGACCCGACACAGACCATCCAGTCGGGGCCCTGCTTTCGGAGGGGGCACGTGATCAGCTCCTTGCTTTCCTGTGAGCTAATGCTGATATCTTCGCCTGTCGGCATCCGACATGCAGGCATTCTATAGGAGGTGATTACCCACCAACTCAACATCAAGCCGAAGCCGACCTGTTCGGCAGAAGAAGAGGAGCTTTGCTTCATACAGACAGAAGGCCATAGATGAAGAGGTGTGCAAGTTGACGGCGGCCGGACACATTCACGAGGTGCACTACCCCGACTGGCTGGCGAATGTTGTAATGGTCTGCAAGGCTAGTGGGAGTTGGAGGATATGTGTGGACTTTACCAACCTCAACAAGGCGTATCCAAGGACAGCTTCCTGCTACCTCGGATCGACCAGCTTGTAGATGCTACGTCCGGCCACGAGACCCTCAGCTTCATGGATGCCTTTTCGGGGTACAATCAAATCAGAATGGACCCAGCGGATGAAGAGGCGACCTCCTTTGTCACCAAGAAGGGGATATACTGCTACAAGGTGATGCTATTCTGATTGAAGAATGCAGGGGCCACCTACCAGAGGTTGATGAACAAGATCTTCGAGGACCAGATCGGGCGCAACATGGAGGTGTACGTGGATGACATGCTGACCAAGAGCACCCATGCCACGGAAGATGTTGCCGACCTTGCGGAGACCTTCGCCAACCTGCGCCAGTACCGAATGAGACTGAACCCCGCATAAATATTTTTTTTTATATATATATATATATATATATATATATATATATATATATATTCCTAGTTGGATGCACACAGAAACCATTTTTAATAAATAAAGAAAGAAATATCATTTTATGATTGCCAAAAAAAAAAACAATCCTTGACGAATAATCCAAGTCTCAACTCACGGTGGAAACATGCAGCTCTAAACTAAGTTTTAATTAATAAAATAATTGCTAATTCAATATATATAATCAAGGGATACTTATTGCACTCTTTTAACTTTTAGGATGCTAGTAGTAAGGTTTTCTCATACCGTATTCATCTTTTAATTAAGAAAGATTATGATTTTTTTGAAATAAATATGATTAACAAAAGTTATGCTTCAGGCAAATCTCAATTTTTTATTGTTTTTATTTTTAACTTCTTCATTTAAATCTTTCTAAGTTAGAAATTATATTCCATCAAAGTATTTTAAAAAAATTAATTAATTTAACTGATATGCTCCATTGAGAAACAATGGATATTCATTCTGATGACACCGCATCTTATAGTTCAAAAAGTTACTTAATTTTACAATAAAATCAATCCAATTGGATGTTGCATGAATATGTAATATGTTATCGCCTTTAAGAATTTTATTTATATTTTATGTTTTGATGTTATAAATCTTGCTCTTCCCATGTATCTAACCTTCTAAAGCTACATTTGATAAAAAAATGATAAAAAAATAAAATATAATAAAAATCATTTTATCTCATATTTGTTAAAGAACATTATAAAAAAAATCAAGTAAAATACTTATATTTTTTTAAATAATAATTATTATTAAAAATAAAATAAAAAGGATAAAATAATAATTTAATAGATATTTTTAATAAAATAAATTATCTTCTTTTAATGGAATTAGCTATTTTATGGAATAAAATCTTGTTATTCCATATACTAAATCTAATTTTAAATTTCATTTGATTTGAATCATTTGATTTTTAGAATATGTTTAAATGGCTGTTGATCAACAGCTATGATCAATAACTAATTCAAACAGAATCAGCGTACACCGCAACCATTTCCGCTAAAACTTCAAGGTTCTCACGAGATGTATCAACTGACCGTAGCAGGCATTCTTGCCTTAGTTATCAAACAAAGTCTCAACCCTTTCTTTAAAGCTTTGCTGCATGAGCTGGCCTACCAGAGCCAACACATATAGTTTCTTATTCCCCTTTTTGTTCGACATAAACATCCAGTCACAGCTAACGAGGAATTATTTGTAGATGGCTTCCATTCTAAGCTTCTCACAGAAAGTGATGTATTTTCTTCCTATCTTAAAGCTTAATTCTATTAAAAAAAATAAACATATAAAAATTTCTACCTGTTGCCGCCGGGATCTGTCCTCCGACTCGGGCGCGGCCGGTCTCCTGATCTGGACTTCTCCTGGCGGACTTGCACAGAAGTCCTCACGCGAGAGGCGTTGGGGGTGGCCCTCCGCGGAAGACCCTCCGACGCTCAAGTCAGTGGGGATCGACGATCAACAGAAATGAGGAGAAGGATCTCTCTGGGGAGTCCCTCCTGAGGTGGCCAATCGAAGCTCTTGGGGAGCGCCGACGAGCAGTGAAGGTGAAAGAGAGTGAGAGTGAGAGTAAGCCGGGAGCTGTGAGCGCATACCTGAGAGAATCTGGGAATGTCATATTTATAGGCAATCACCTGGATCTTGAGCGCCTTCTGGAAGGTTCGAAGGTTGTTAGGATACGAAATGATTCGAATCAAGCTGTTGTAAGGCCGGTAGGATCCATATCTTGTTCGTTGAAGAATCGACGGCTGGGAGAGCTCTTTGATGGCCCGAGATATGATGAATGCATAGGTCCCAGGTAGTTATTCTAGATCCTAGACCACTCCTCGATATGATTCTTTGTTTGGGATTCTGTTACGCTAGGCCTGGGCTCTCCTGCGTCGAGTTCCATGGAGGTGTGTGTCGAGCCATGGACTGCTCGGGGGAGGCCGAGCTATGGAAGCTCGGGGAGTCGAGCTATGGAAGCTCGGAAGGCCGAGCTATAGGTAGCTGGGGAAATCGAGCTATGAGTAGCTGGGGAAGCTGAGCTATGGGTAGCTCGGGGAAGTCGAGCTATGGGTAGCTCGGGAGAACTGAGCTATGGGTCGCTCGGGGAAGCCGAGCTATGGGTAGCTCGGGGAAGCCGAGCTATTGGCAGCTCGGGGAAACCGAGCTATGGGTCACTCGGGGAGAAACAAGCTTTAGGTAGCTCGGGAAGCCGAGCTATGGGTCACTCGGGGAGAACCGAGCTATGGGTAGCTCGGGGAACTGAGCTATGGGTTGCTCGGCCCGCCGGACCACATTAGTTGGCTCGTTCTTCATGGGCGCAATGTAGCGGGCGGGGGAATGGGGCTGATCTTAGCCCCTTTGCACGTTATCAATGCAATAACGATTTTACCCCTCAACACATACCCCCCACTCCCTAGTTCGAAGCGTAGGTTCGAGCGTAGGGAGTATAGACTTAGGTGGCGCAATCCGAACTGGGGGACACGTATTTGACAGCCTACGCAATGATGCCCTAATTAATGTTGTGGGGCCGTCTTGCCTTTTCAAGGTGGATCCATCGTTCCTTAGGGGCGAAGGCAGCGACTGGGGAAGCACCACGTAGGAGATCTCGATTTTACGGCGCCCGTGGTGGCGGTTCCGGATGCCTTGGTTGAGACCTCATCTTCACCCTGAGGTGGTTTTCCTTGGAAAAAATGGAGTCGTGGCGGCGCCATCCCTATTTGAAGCGCTCTTTCGCTTTCCCTTGGGGAACTTCGTCTTTCTGTTTCCACAGTGATCTTGCTCAGCGTCTCTTGCGATTGAAGACATGGTGAGTCCGAGTGATCAGGCTTCGGAGGTGACCTTGGCGGACCTGGAGCGGATACACCGTCTGTTCAAGATCCCCCAGGATGTTACCCTGTCGCTTCCGACGGCTGAGGATAGGGTAACATCCGGATTGGGGGATGGAGCATTCTGCTACGAGGAAAGTTTGAGGGCAGGCCTTAGGTTTCCTCTTCATCCGCTAGTGCGGGAGGTGATGAAGTTCTACAATATATGCTTTACCATGGTAGCTCCCAACAGTTGGCGCAACCTCATCGGGTTCATCTCGTTGTTCAACCGTGTTGGAGTGACCGTGACCCTCCCAATGTTCAGGGTGTGTTTCAATCTGGTCTCCGGGAGGGCCTCCGAATGGCCCTACATCGGCCCCTGGAGATCCTTCAAGATGATCTCCGAATTGGAGAAGCAATTAGCCGAGGCAAACGCGCGGGCCTCTCAGCGGTGGAGGAGTACAAGAACTCTACCAAGTTTGCCGATAAACATAGGCGGCCTGTGCCGATGCATTCCAGCTCGGCGAAGAGGAGGCGCGGGCTATGGTTGCTCAGACCTATCTTGACCTGGACCTGTCTTGTTTGGAAACCGAGTATCATGAGACACGCACCCCGGGGGCCGAGGAAGACGAATATGGAGAGATTTCTGACGTCGACCTCGAAGCTATTCTGGGAGTTGACATCGCCGCTGAGGTATCCCGGCGGGATACCGCTGAGTAGGGGGGGCCAAGCGACGTTCCCGCTGGTGATGCCGCAGGAGACACCGGGTCTGATCCCAAGCCTTGACCCTTTGGGGGCTCATATGTATTTTCTCTTTCTTTAGTTTTGTAGTTTGATCGGAAATTAATAAACGTGTCAGTTGTTTTCATTTTTTGTCTCCCTTGGATGACTTCTTGTCTTAAATCTTCGTCCCGACTGCGAGTGCCACTTGGTTCATTTTCTGGAAGGAACATCTTGGTCGAGGCCAAGGCATAGGGATAGCCCTGACGAGAGAGTCAAGTGACAATGCAGCTTGGTACAAAAGGTGGGGGTTGAGAGACAATTTAACTCGGCTTAAGCTGAATGACGCAGTGGTTCGGCCAGGGCCGAAGAATGATATGGCTCGACTAGGGCCGAGGGACGAAATAGCTCGGCTAGGAACGATGGATGAAATAGCTCGGCTAGGGCCGATGGGTGAAATAGCTCGGCTAGGGCCGAGATAGTCCATCTTATCAATGGCCAAACTGAGATCGTGCCCTCAACGAAAAGAGGGGAGTTCGCCCCCGAACAGGGGGTTTGTCGAACCTTCGCTGTCATCCCTTTATTCTTTTTGGTGAAAAGAGGGTTTTGCCTTCGCATCTATTTATTACCCTTGTCAGTGTTTTATCTTTTTCGAGGCGGATCGATTTTCGTTTCACCGAAGTAGGTGGTACGGCTCTGCGGCCAGCAAAAAGTCGCCCGGCACTTTCCGGCGAACCTCTTTTGTCGACCTTTTCCAACGCAGGTCGCTTTGGCGTGTGGCGTTAGTGCTCTTTTGCCATTGGAGGATGTTGTTTTCGCAGGACAATCCTCCAGATCCGCCAGTATCTGCAAGATCGGCGGACGGTTTCTGCATTTAAAGCTCGTGATCCAGATCATAGGTAATCTTTTGGCATGCGTCATGGCTTGGGCGACGCGCCTGGCGTGCATTGGGGGGCGCTGTTTTCATTTTCAGGAGGCCACATGGTGGCGTGGGCTTGGCGTTTTGAGTCTCGGGGCTTTCTGATAGCTGTTCCCGGTTGGTCTCCGCCTATAAAAAAGGGAAGAAGGGCTGTGTTGGGCCATCCCGAAGTTTTCTTTTCTGTGAATCATGAAGATACTCGTGATGCCTGTCTCTCTAAGGTTTAGAGCGGGATGACCAAGTTTTCCTCCTGCAGGTCGTCGTTACCCCGGACAGCTGGGGTGATGAAGGAGCCGCTGTGGGGTGGCTTGCCCTAAAGAAAGGAGCCCTGGAGATCATATGGAGAGCGCACAGGAGGTCCGTAGAGATCACATGGAGAGCACACATATACGCTTCCTGTGTGACCTTTACGGTTTAACCTTCGGGACGTAGGGTAGGAAGTCACGCGTGCTCCCCATGACTTGCGTGAATTTCTCCTCCTCCCCTGGCCCGGATCCCTGGGCTCGTCCGCTCGGGGAATCTTTTACCACGTGAGGAGGGGGTGATGGTGTGTCGTCCGCTAGTACATTGCCTTTCGACTTGGGCAATGGCTAGCTGTACACACTAGATTTGGGAGAGTGCCCTGATATCAGGGCCCGCGATCTTCCCTCCTACCTCGTCGGGGGGCCCTTCGGTTGGGTGGTTTGGGACAAAAGCCCGTCCACCCTTTCTGATTTCTGTGATATCTTGGTTGGGACGCCGAGATATCATTATTAACCGAAGCTGGTCGCAACGGTTGGGCCATGTCGTCCGCTCATTATCGGCGCGAGCTGATTGGCCCGTGGCTTGCCTGATTCATTGGATCGGATGTCGAAGCATCATTGTCACCCGAAGCTCACTTGGAGTAGCTTTGCCGATTTATGTACTCGTTTTTATTTCATGCATTTCAATGCACTTGTGATGCCTCTCAGGCGGTTGTAATTCGATTCGATGTTAATGAAATAAAGGAAGTTTCTCCTAGTTTCTGTTTCTCTTGTGCCGAGAGTTGTTGTTGGCAATGAAACGAGGCGCAGGGATATCGTTCGTTCTTGGCCGAGGATTCCGTGCTATCCGACCTAGTCGGGGCTCATAGGCTGCCCAAATTCGGGTGGAACCTTGGAGATTGTTTGATAGTTCCTTACTTTGGCCGAAGCTCAGAGATTCATCACTCGGCCTTGCCGAGGTTAGAGATTCGTGATTGGCGTAGCCGAGGTTTGGAGATTTATGGCTTGGCCCTGCCGAGGTTCGGAGAATAGTTGCTCGGCCTAGCCGAGGTTCGGAGAATAGTTGCTCGGAGGGATGACTTGGTCACCACCGAGATTCCCGATGTTTGGTTCCTGTGAGATTCGGTGCGGAGCGCCAAGACAGCACAGGCGGCCATGGGTACGCCCGACATTTATGATTTGGCTACTTCCGAGGGAAGCGAGTCAGCGTCAGGTGCTGACGCTCTTTCTTTTTCGTATTTTCCAAGGGCGGCCGATTTAAGGCAATTCAGAGGAGTTTCGAGGGCATTTACTCTGCGAGGGCCTGGCAGATCGAGAGGAACCCAGTTTCTAGAGAAGGAGGGGGTTCCCGAGTAACTCGTCGACATTTACCGATACCCCTCAGGAGGGGGCACGGCCCTTCGGGTCCTGTGGTCGCCAGCTAAAGCGGCGACACGTGGCAAATTCTTATGGGTCGGTATTTATGACCCGACTGATCGAGATACTCACCTGAGGGGTATAAATACGGGCGAGAGGGATGCCAGCGTTCACCATCCTTTTGGTTAGCCTCTCAACAGCTCCCGATATGGCTTCTCAGGGTGGAGAGCAATCGTCCAATGAATCTGGTGTAGTTAACGGCGGTCGTGGGGGCTCCAGGGGAGCCGCTCGTCGTGATGGTCGACGGCATGGCCTTGGCATCAGCCTTCGCAAGCCACGAGCAGCTTGAGAAGGCGGTCGAGGAGTATCTCGTCGTCTCCACGAGGGAGGCCGAGGCCCTTCGCCGGGTCATAGACCAGCAGAAGGGGGAGACCACATCGCTCCACCAGCGAGTTGCGGAGCTGTCCCAGCGTGTTGAAGACTTGACAGCTCCTGGTGGGAGACGTTAGGCCTCTGTGAAGGCTATTTTTCTTTCTTTTCTATACTTTTTTCTTTCCAATAAATAAATAAAGAAAAAAGTCTTTTTCGGCAGTTTTTTGCTCTCTGATGATATTGTCGTTCAGTTCATAAAAGAAGAAAAACTGCTCGTTTCTGTTTGAACCGATGGGGGACCTGGGTGGTCCCGTGGGTTTACGCGCTAAGTCATGGTCTCGTTTGCGGAGTGAGATAGGCATTTGGGCAGTGAGATACAGGGATATCGTCCAGGGATTTAGCAGTAGGGGAGATTCCACGATTTTGTTTAGGGTTCATGGCGGCCGGGTAGGGCCTGCCGAGGTCTTTAGGGATTTGCTAAAGGCGCAGACTTTGTGTCTATTGGCAGTTTTGCATGGTGTGCATTTTTCAAACTGGCCGAAGTTCTGGGGACTGTTTGGAAGTCCTTCGGCTTTAATCGAGGTTTGCGTGCTTCGATTTTTGCCAGGACTTTATGCACTACGGTTTTAGCCGGGGCTTTAGAATTCATTGCTAGGCCCAACCGAGATTCAGAGACTTGTTACTCGGCCCAGCCAAGGTTCGGAGATCAGTTGCTCAGCCCAGCCGAGGTTCGGAGACTTGTTGCTTGGTCCAGCCGAGGTTCGGAGAATTGTTGCTCGGCCCCGCCGAGGTTCGAAGAATTGTTGCTCGGCCCCGCCGAGGTTCGAGAATTGTTGCTCGGCCCAGCCGAGGTTCGGAGAATCGTTGCTCGGCCAGTCGAGGTTGGAGAATCGTTGCTCGGCCCAGCCGAGGTTCAGAGAATCATTTCTCGGCCCTGTCGAGATTCGGAGATTCCTGTTTAAACATGTAACTCGGTCGTGCCGAGGATTGGTAAGCAGCGTCTGTTTCTTTTCATAATTTTTGGTGATATAATTTGTGGTGATTTATGTCATAAATTATGAAATAAGTGCCGACAAAAATTTAAGAAGGTGAGCTTGTAGAGGGCATACCCTACTGATGATACTTACGGAGATTGTTTGAATTCCATGTCCGAGGGATGGATCTTCCGCTTAGATCTTGCAGCTTGTAGGTCCCAGGTCCGACGATCTCCGCTACTTGGTAAGGGCCTTCCCAGTTTGGGGCCAGCTTTCCTTGCTCCAGTGGTTTGGAGAAGATGCTTTCCAGAGAACAAGGTCGCAGCAAGAAAGCTTTCCTTTGACTCTGGAGGCGTGGTAGTGGCCACTCTTTGCTGGTAGGCAGCCATTCTGATCTGAGCTTTTTCTCTGATCTCCTCTACCAGGTCAAGGTTGGTGCAGAGCTGCTCATCGCTGGCTTCCTCCGAGTAGCTTTCCACCCGCAGAGAAGGAGCCCTATCTCCACGGGGATGACGGCCTCCGTACCGAAGGCCATTCGGAATGGGGTTTCGCCCGTGGGTACTCTTGGGGTGGTGCGGTAGGCCCACAGGACATGGTGCAACTCATCTGCCCACCTGCCTCGGGCTCTGGAAAGTCGAGCTTTGATCCCTTGAAGCAGGTTCGTTGGTTACTTCGGCTGCTCCGTTGACCTGTGGGTGCCGACCGAGGTAAGGCGGTGGTGGATCCGTGCTCTTGCAGAACTGACGAAACTTCGGATTGTCGAATTGCCTGCCGTTGTCAGTGATGATAGTGTGGGAGGCCGAAGCGGCAGATGATGGACTTCCACACGAAGTCCTTGGCCCGAGCCTCGGTTATTTGTGCAACGCCTCCGCCTCGACCCATTTAGTGAAGTAATCGATGGCGACGAATAGAAATTTCCGCTGCCCTGTGGCGAGCAGAAACGGGCCGAGAATGTCCATCCCCCATTTGGCAAAGGGCCAGGCGGAGGAAATGGGGACCAAGCTGGCGGAGGGAGCCTCTGAATACTGAGTGTCTTTGGCAGGGGTCGCAAGCTCGGACAAGGTCGTCTGCATCCTTCTGCATGGTTGGCCAATAGTAACCTTGGCGCAGCACCTTGTGGCATAGGGACCGGCTCCCCAGGTGGTTGCCGCAAATCCCCTCGTGCACCTCCCGAAGGGCATAATTAGCTTCAGATGGAGAAGGACCGCTTGTAGAGCTGGTCATCAATTAGCACATAGTGGGTGGCTTGCAGCTTTAGCCTTCTAGCTTCCTTTCAATCGGCCGGGAGCGACCCTTCTTTGAGGTACTTCAGGATGGGGTCGAACCATGATGGTTCGCCTCAACTTGCATCACTCGGTCGGCTTCCGTGATACTAGGTCTCTCCAAGGTCTCAGGTGGAATTTTTGTTCGGCGTCCATTGACTCCGCGGTCGCCAGCCGAGACAGCAGGTCGGCACGGGCATTTTTAGATCTAGGAATCTGAATGATCTCAAATTCGGGGAAATGGGAGAGTAGGCTCCGCACCTCTTGGAGATATCGGATCATGTTCGGTTCCCGAGCCTCAAACTCCCCTCGCACGTGACCTGCCACCAACTGGGAGTCGGTGAAGGCATTAAGTTTCTCCACCTTAAGGCTGCGGGCGATTCGGAGACCGGCCAGCAGGGCTTCGTACTCAGCTTCGTTGTTGGAGGCCGGGAAAGAGAAGCGGACACCATATTCAAAAGTTGCCCCCTCCGGGCTGGTGAGGACCAAGCCCGCACCGGAGCGATGAGCGTTGGATGACCCGTCGACATGGAGGAGCCACCGGGCGCCAAGTTTTGGTTTCTCGGGGGAGTCAGGGGTGGAGCCGTCCTCCGGGATGGTACATTCGAGGAGGAAGTCGGCTAGCACCTGAGCTTTGATGGCGGGCGAGGCTGAAATGGATGTCATGCTCGCTCAGCTCGACGGCCCATTTAGTCATTCTCCCTGATGTCTTCGGGCGGTGGACCACCGCCTTGATAGGTTGGTCAGTCAGGACCGTCACAGAATGCGCCTGGAAGTATGGCCGCAACTTCCGAACTGAGGTGATCAAGGCCAACACCATCTTCTCAATCCGGCTATACCTGTCTCCGCATCACGGAGCAGTTTGCTGACATAATAAATCGGCTTCTGGGCCTTGTTTTCTCTCTGACCAGCACGAACAAATGGCCCCTTCCGAGACAGCCAGATATAGGAACAATGTCTCCCCAGGATTTGGACTGCTGAGGAGTGGGGGAGAGCCGAGGTACTTCTTGAGATCTTCAAATGATTTTTGGCATTCGGAAGTCCATTGGAAATTCTTAGCCGACCGAAGAGTTTTGAAGAAGGGGAGGCATCTTTCGGCAGAGCGCGCACGAAGCGGTTAAGGGCCGCTATCCTCCCGGTTAGGCGCTGGACTTCTTTAATAGACGCCGGGGGCACCATCTGCTGGAGAGCTTGAATCTTCTGGGGGTTAGCTTCGATACCTCGCTGGGAGACCATGAAGCCGAGGAACTTCCAGAGTTAACGCCGAAGGCGCACTTAGTTGGGTTGAGCTTCATCTGATATTTGCGGAGTGTCGCGAAGCTCTCCGAGAGGTCCTTGACGTGCTGTGATGCCTCTTTGCTTTTGACCAGCATGTCGTCGACGTATACCTCCATATTCCGGCCGATTTGCTCCTTGAATACTTTGTTGACCAGCCTTTGGTAGGTGGCTCCTGCATTTTTAAGACCAAAAGGCATAACACGGTAACAGTAAGTACCTCGGTCGGTTATGAAGGCGGTCTTTTCCTCATCTTCGGAGTAGGCGTCCATGAATGTCAGCATTTGATGACCCGAGGTGGCATCCACAAGTTGATCAATCCGGGGAGAGGGAAGCTGTCCTTCGGGCATGCTTTGTTGAGGTCGGTGAAGTCGATGCAGATCTGCCACTTGCCGTTCGACTTCTTCACCATGACAACATTTGACAGCCAATTTGGGTAATTTACCTCCCGGACGAAGTTTGCCTTGATGAGTTTATCGACCTCCTCTTCAATAGCTCTCTACCGTTCTAGGGCGAAGCTCCTCTTCTTTTGCTTGACGGGCCGGTACATCTCGTCCATATTAAGGCGGTGGACGAGAACTTCGGGGCTGATTCCTAACATGTCGAGGCGGACCAGGCGAAGACATCGGCGTTGCTTCGAAGAAATTCGATCAGCTCCTGCCGAGGTTCGCCTTTCAGCAGCAACCCGATCTTTATGGTTCGGTCGGGATGAGCCTCGTCCAGTGGTACTTCCTCAGTTCTTCGGCTGGTTCCCCCCGTTGCTCGGCGAAGTCCTCCCGAGCATCCAGCCCATCAACTTCAGGCATTTGGACTGAAGGCTGGTGACAAAACACTGCCGAGCCATAGTTTGGCTCCCTCGGACGACACCAATTCCTCGCCCGGTGGGGAATTTCATAGATAGGTGTGGGATGGAGACAACGGATTTGAGAGACATCAGGCCGGGTCTTCCAAATATGGCATTGTAGGTGACCTGAGCTTAGTCACTAGGAAGTCCGTGTGAACAGTGGCCACAAGGGGCCAGGCTCCTGCCCGAACCGTTAAGGTTACGACCCCTTTCGGGATGATAACATCGCCGGTGAACCCCATTAGGGTGGAGTCCAGGGCTCGGAGGTTTTCCATGAGCAATCTCATCTTGGCAAACACATCGAGGTACAAAACATTCACGGAGCTTCCACTATCAACAAAGATCCAGCTTATATCGTAATTATTTAAATTGAGGGATACAACCAGTGCATCGTCATGTGGGAACTGTATCCCTTGGAGATCATCGTCGGAGAAAGAGAGCTCACCCGTTCGTGCTCTCTTTGGCGCTGAGCCTTCATCATCATTTCTAGAGCTCGAGCCGCCGGCCTCTTCAATCACATTAATATGGCCGATCACGGGTGGATTGGGAGGAGGAGGAGGTTGCTGAGGCTTGGGCTGGCGGTCACCTCCTTGTCCTGGCTCAGGCGCCATCCTGAACTGGTTCAGTCGGCCCCGCTGGATCAGCCTCTCAATTTCATTCTTTAGCTGCCAGCATTCCTCAGTGTCGTGGCCGTGCTCCCGGTGACAGCGGCAGTATTTGGTGGGGTCCCTCCAAGTTGGGTTCCCTCGGAGAGGGCTGGCCGGGGGAGCTGGCGCTCTATCTCCATGAGGATTTGCGCCCTGGGTACAGTTAGTGGGGTGTATCGGTCGAATCGCCTGGGCGGGCTCCGGGAGCGATTTCTTGGCGGCGACAGGGGAGCTCTTTGGCGGCGAGGCGGGCTCGGCTGACGGATCGGTCGGTGCCTGTCCGAACTTTAGGCTCTCTCTTCTTTGCCAGCTCGGCGTGGGCAGCTCTCCGTGACTCCTCGACCCTGGCGTATTTATCTGCCAAGGCCATAATATCGGAGAGGTTCGGGGGTAGCTGACTTCCATCGCTAGGTAGAAGTCGCTCTCCTTCAAAACTCCCCCCGCCAGGGCGGACATAGCCACCTCATGATTAAGGTGGTCCACCTCCAACATGGCCTTGTTGAAACGGCCAAGGTAATTCCTCAGGGACTCCCCCTCTCTCTGCTTAACCTCAGAGAGGGAGTCGGACCTTCGTCGGTGATGGCGGCTACTGATGAACTGGCCAATAAAAAGATGGCTCAGCTCATCGAATGAATCAACGGAACCTGGTTTCAAGGTGAACCAGGTTCGGGCGGATCCTCTGAGGGTGGAAGGGAAGGCGCGACAGAGGATCGCGTCTGATGCTCCGTGGAACATCATTATTGACCGAAAGCTACTGAGATGATCATCCGGATCAGAAGAGCCATGGTAGGGCTCGATGGCGGGTAGCTTAACATGGGAGGGAATCACTTCCTCCATGATCCCTTTGGAGAAAGGGATGCCCTGCTCTGCCTTGGGCTGAGGCGGATGGGCCTGCTTGGCGGCGTCCAGCTCTGACGCATCTCCCAGATTTGTCGGTGGATCTCCTCTTCAGATGATAGAGGAGGAGCTGGGCGAGGAGAGCGTGGGGACGGCGTCGAATCATGACGGAGGACACTGGGGAGAGGGTCCGGGCCCGCCGAGATCTGGGAGGATCCCTGTTGTAGCCACCTCGTGGGACTGGTTTGTCCCCCTTGGGTCGGTGCGGGGGGTCCACGGCTCCATGCGGACCAGAGGAGGAGGTGGCTGGAGAGAAAGGGGCAGCAGCCTCTTCAGGGAGGCATGGAGCAGGGGCAGTTGCGAGGCGCTCCTGAACCAGATGGGTCAGGGCTTGGACCTGCTGGACTAGTGGCGAACTGGTCCTGGGTCACCGGGATGGCTGGCGGCGATGGGTCTCGATGGGTGGCGGCTGCGGTGCCACGCTGCTCATCGGATCAGGTCTCTGGGAGGCGACCTGGTCCTGGGCTTCAGAAGTTGCCCTTCTTCGATTAGCTATTGGAGAGGTTTTCTTCGGATCGAGATCCTTGTCTCCTTTCTTCAAGTTTTAATGGGACTTGAGGCCCATCCTCTAGCGCCAATCTGTTGCTACCGGGATCTGTCCTCCGACTCGGGCGCGGCCAGTCTCCTGATCTGGGCTTCCTCTGGGCGGACCTGCACAGAAGTCCTCACGCGAGAGGCATTGGGGTGGCCCTCCGCGGAAGACCCTCGACGCTCAAGTCAGTGGGGAATCGACGATCAACAGAAATGAGGAGAAGGATCGCTCTGGGGAGTCCCTCCTGGGCTGGCCAATCGGGAGCTCTGGGGGAGCGCCGACGAGCAGTGAAGGTGAAAGAGAGTGAGTGAGAGTGAGAGTAAGCCGGGAGCTGTGAGCGCATACCTGAGAGAATCTGGGAATGTCATATTTATAGGCAATCACCTGGATCTTGAGCGCCTTCTGGAAGGTTCGAAGGTTGTTAGGATACGAAAATGATTCGAATCAAGCTGTTGTAAGGCCGGTGGGATCCGTATCTTGTTCGTTGAAGAATCGACGGCTGGGAGAGCTCTTTGATGGCCCGAGATATGATGAATGCGTAGGTTCCAAGCACTTATTCTAGATCCTAGACCACTCCTCGATATGATTCTTGTTTGGGATTCTGTTACGCTAGGCCTGGGCTCTCCTGTGTCGAGTTCCACGAAGGTGTGTGTCGAGCCATTGATTGCTCGGGGGAGGCCGAGCTATGGGTAGCTCGGGGAGAAACGAGCTATAGGTAGCTCGGAGAAG
Organism: Calamus simplicifolius; assembly: GCA_900491605.1. Classification (NCBI taxonomy): domain Eukaryota; kingdom Viridiplantae; phylum Streptophyta; class Magnoliopsida; order Arecales; family Arecaceae; genus Calamus; species Calamus simplicifolius. The sequence goes on along the minus strand of UESW01003922.1, from coordinate 897,343 downwards.
TCGAGCTATGGGTAGCTCGGGGAGAACCGAGCTATGGGTCGCTCGGGGAAGCCGAGCTATTGGCAGCTCGGGGAAACCGAGCTATGGGTCACTCGGGGAGAAACAAGCTATAGGTAGCTCGGAGAAGCCGAGCTATGGGTCACTCGGGGAGAACCGAGCTATGGGTCACTAGGGGAGAACCGAGCTATGGGTTCTCGGCCCGTCGGACCATATTAGTTGGCTCGTTCTTCATGGGCGCAATGTAGCGGGCGGGGGAATGGGGCTGATCTTAGTCCCTTCGTACGGTTATCAACGCAATGCGATTTTACCCCTCAAAACTACCATAAAAACCTTCTCTCATCGCTAATGGCCTTTCCTCGGTATCATCATTCATTCCAATTCCAATTGAAATAATTCCAACGCAGAGCATTCCAAAAATGGCAAATTATGAAAGTTCTTCACCAATTAATCTTCTTCGCAATTGCAAAATCACCATTTTAACGCTAAAATAGATCTTATATATATAAAAAATTTGGAAATTATTTTCAATTATTTGTTGTAATACATGTATGTGATCTCGTATAGATAGAAAAATTAAATAAAAAAAAAAAAAAAAGATGTGGGGGGAATACATGGCAAATTCAAGAAAAGCCCGAGGAAAAGGAAAGAAAATGAAGGATATATATATATATATATATATATATATATATATATATATATATATATATATATATATATATATATTATTTTATTAAAAAAATCGAAAGGGAATGAAAGTAATTGGTTTCTCTTATTTCATTTCTTCCTTATGTTTTCTTATTTTGTTTCTCTTTATCAAGATAAATTTGTTAATTCAAAATTAATTTTTCTTGAGAAATTAAAATATTCATCTATTTTTTATTAGTTCATTCTCTATTCTAAAGAATATAATTACATAATTTTTTTTCTTTTTATTCAAATAAAATAATTAATATTTTAAAAAAATAAATCTTCCTTTTCCTTCATTCTTCTTCCATTCCTCTTTTCCTTCTACTCTCTCCTCCTTTTTCTTTCTTTCTTTTATGGCTATTTATTTCACAAATACAATCACAACCATTATTTGAAAAATAAAGTTCAAACACAACATCACTCGTTACAAAGTCAAACTAATACGAAAAACACAAATATATTAAATATAATATAAAGATGAATCCCTGAACAAATTTCTTTTTCAACTCACTGTTTTTTTTTTTATTTTTTGCTTGGTCGCAAAATGCCCAAACGAATTATATAGATTTTCAAACACGTAAGAATTTGTTTTTTTATTTTCCCATATCAGTTTTTTTTTTCTCCGTTTAATTCTCAATGTCGAATCATTCAATCACCAAACAAGTTCACCGGAACAATTTATACATGAAATAAACAAAAAATAATAATATTTTTTTAATCAAACATGAGTTCCATGACCGGGCCATTATTTCTACAGATAAAATCAAAAAGCACAAAAAAAAAAAACGGTTGGGAGCAAAGGAGAAAACAATCAGGGTTCCGATCAAGCGGAAGCACAGGAGTGCTCCAAGGCACCGCGATCCTCCGCCCCTCCGCTTCTGAACAGAAGATATCCGGCGGCGAGCCCCACAACGGCGGCGATGAAGACGCCACCGTTGAAGGACATCACGGCTAGCATAACGAGGTACCCGATAGCAGAGTTGACCCCAAAGACGACGGCCGAAGCGAGCATCGCCGGAGCCCTCGGCCGGCCAGCGGCGGCAGAGAGGAGGGGGGTCTCGACGGACGGAGGCGATGAGGAGATCCTGGATCGGGTCCAAATCTTAAGGCGGATCCGACGGTCCTCCAGATACTGGTAGAAGGCGGCGGCAAGGAAGATGGCGAGGAGGCTGAGGGCGTAGCCCAGCCACGACTCGGTCCGCCACGAGTCGAAGAGCAACGTTACCTCTTTGCCCCAGTAGAAGGTCATCTGCATCATCTTGGCGCCGAGGCAGAATTGGGAAGCGGAAAACGGAACCGGCGGGGAGGATCGCCTGGGAACGGCTGGAGAGCACTCGTAGTTGATAAATAACCAGGGAACGCGGAGGGGTTTTCTTTTAATTCAGCGCCCTTCGATTTTATCGTAATCACGCTATTATATATATATATATATATATATATATATATATATATATATATATATATATATAAAACATTTATCGTAATCACGCTTTTGATTTGGTGACTGCACCGCCTAATAAACTAAACGCTTGTTACGCAAATTTTTCCCGCTTTATTAGAGACGAGAGACACGGATGTCTTCCATTGCTACCTAATTCCAGTGATTTTTTATTTTTGATCCAACTTTTTTTTTTTTATATATACTAAGCCACTCTTTCAAACCAATATACTCTTGACAAATACGGTATATAACCAAACTACTTAAATTATTTTATTCTTAAATTATTTTTGATGCTATCTCTATTTTTTTAAATTTTTTTTTTTAATTTTATGTTATATTACATTGTATTGTTTTAATTTAATATTTCCATTCCAATTAAAATATCTTATATACATATTATTTTTTGATTTTTAATATTTTATACTAAAAATAGATAATCGTATGATTGTCTAATAAAATATTCTTAACTTCACATGTATCTCATGGTTATATATATCTTAGTATAGTTTTTCATTTTTTTTCAATCTATTTCAATCTAATAAATAATATTCTCTTCAATCTTTAATTCCTTATGAATAATCTTTTATATAAAGACAAAAGTAGAATTTAGTTAAATCTTAAAGTTTTTTTTTTTTTACTTTTTATATAATTAAAATTTATGAACTAGATGGATTCAAAGACAGAAAGAGATAACTAAATTTAAGTTTAACTAGACCAATCTACTCTCTCCTCTCTCTCTCTCTCTATATATATATAAATGTTTTGATGATATATAAAAAGTTATATTAAATATTATTTAAATCACATTTATATTATTATATTAAAATATAATTATTAAAATTTATTCTCAATGACTATGAGGAAGAGAACCATAACGGTTGAATAGAACCATAACGATCAACTAAGTATCCCTCAATCTTGGACACGTTGCTATGTTAAACTATGCTATGATATTATTTAAATAGCTTGCAATTTTAGCTGTTAAGCTAAAATAATGACTATGTTTGAAATTTAAATGATCATGAATAAATGTTTTAAATTTGAATGTGTAGTTTAGATTTTGATATTTTACTTATTAAACAATAACATGATTAAGTGGCGGTGCTCTTCTAATCCCAACAACCACTCCTCGTTAAGTAGGACGGACAGTGATGGTTTGGTCCCATCCACTTTTACATCATCCTCCTTTTCCTTTTTGTTGCTATTGCAAGTCTAGCCAATCCTCTTATGTTTTAGATCCATCTAAGTATTCTTTAGAGTGGTGGGACATATGAGATTAAAGACTCCCTTCTTTAGCGTTACATATGCGAGACCAACTCTTTATCAAAAATTGTCATGGGACCCTGTTTCGTCTACTTCCTGCTTTAAGATTCATGCACCGAACAGCTTCTTTCCTGATATTTGGTGTCATGTTTCATCAAGTTTGATCGATCTTCACTTGCTGATGGCAAATCCCTCTGCACCGAGTCCGCCAGTGTCTGATGGCGATAGGAGTGCTACTACGGCCTAACGATGTGCCCATGGAGGGCAGTTTGAGTGGGTTGCTCCATCGCCCTTCGTGGCAGTGGTGGCGGAGCTGAAACAACTGTATCCGGACATTGTCCAGGTCCAGTGCAGTCGTTGGAGGTGGAATCTTACATATGGGTAAATCAAGCTATCATTGCTCAGAGTCTCTCTTGTTGGGTTCCGCCGGAGGTGATTGTCTGGGAATTCCATCGTGCAGGGTTTCAGGTGAAATTGAAGCTCTTGCTCTAGCTCACCGACACTACATGTTCCGGTTCACTAACCCCCGAGCCAAGAGTCTTGTTTTGAGAAGGCCCTAGGTTGCCAATGGGCAACCAATCGCTGCTGCAGAGTGGCTACCGGAGTTCGTCCCTGTGATGATACTCTTCTTCACGCTCTGCTCTGGATCCGACTGCCCCAGCTCCCTATTGAGTTCTGGACCGACGAGATCTTATCCTCAATTCTTTCTGTGGCTGGGTAGTTCTTGTTCTCTGATAAATCAACCAAGGAGAGAAAACAGGAGGTTTCGCTCAAGCCTGTGTCCGCAATAACTTGAGCAAACCCCTCCAGCCAAGAGCGAGGATTCGAGGGAGCAAAGCACCATTTTGGCAGCAATTTTTCTACAAGCACCTCGAAGGAATATGTGACTTGTGCGGCTCCTTGCACCTTGTAGGAGCTTGTGGGAGTAATTATTAAACTTATTTTTAACTAATTTTTTTAGGGACGTAAGGAGTAATTATTTTTTTCTGAACTTATTTTTTGAGAACAAAACTGTTATTATAAAAAATTGATTATTTCCTCGTCTATCCCCTGAATAAACTCTATCCTATACATTTATCCAGAAATATCTATTTTTCTATTAACACTATCTAATTATCCGTCTTTCTAACTATGATTTGTTTGCTTGGCTTTTAGTTTGGACAAAAATCTTAGTTTGAATTTTAAGGTTCTTGTTCCAATCTAAATCCAAATATTATGCCACCATTTTAATTTAATTTTTATGTACTTTTTTAAGATTAATGTTAGGAGTTTTTTTTTGTGCATATAAATAATTTATTTATAGTTTGATCGAAAAAAAAATTATCAATTGGTTAGAGCGGAAAGTAGCCTGATAATTTTAAATACCACTGCCAACAAATATTAAGTCAGGCACAAAAATTTATATTCATATTTATTTAAACAAGTATTACTATAAATCAAACATCAAAATATAAATATAAAAATATAAATCTAATAGCTAAACACAACCAAATCAAAATATTATTAAAAAATAAAAAATAAATACTATGTTAATATGGTTACTTTTTTTAAGATAATGTCTGTTGTAAGATTAAATAAGATTGCAATTAGGATCATATGTTGAGATATGTATTTTTTTTTTTCTTGATGGATATTGATATAAATTTGGATTTTAGTTTCATGGTTAAATTTATCAATGGAAAATTAAGTCTAGACAAATATTATCATATTTTTGTTCATCCTTACTAAATCAATAATGGTGAGTGCAATGAAATTTTATGTGCTCATAAAATATGCCTTCAACTTAATTAGTAGTTATGAGCATGATGGCTTCTCCACGAGCAGATAAAATATGTCTTGAAGTAATTTTTCTTTTCTAAGGTGAAAGAAACATTTTCTTTTAAAGATATAATTGTTATGTGATAGGATAATTAGTTTTAATTGATACAAATTCATGTATACCAAGATATCATCATTGTGATATTGAGATGATAGAAATTTTATGATTACTTATTTACTATCCTAAATAAATTTGAATTACTATATGAGAATTAGTAATAATTACTAGTACTTTTTTATCAGTTTCAATATCTTGTGAATTTTGCTGAAATATTGAGATATTTTTTGCTTTTCATAAAATAGAGGTACCTTTCTATTTTACTAACCGAGATAAAACAATATTAATGCTTGCATCAATAGTAGCCACCCCACCAAGGTGACTAAAAACTATTTGAATTACTAAAACAATATTAAAAGCCATATATTTCTACCAATTGCAAACATAAGAGCCAACAAAATAAAACCATCTTCCTGAGGTCCAAAATAGATTCCAACAATTATCTTTTAGGACACAATAAAAGATGATTCAATATTCATGACACTTCTGTTAAATACATCTAAATACATTATACACGAAGAAAATACAACAATAATCTAATATATATTTTTGCTATGTAATGCCCCAATGCCAGTGCACATTAGTTAAAATTTTTAAGTAAGCCTACCTTCATAATGTCTAATACACATATTAAATCATTCAAAATAGAAGTTGGATGAGAAAGTTATATGTAATTTGATAAACTCGTGTCAATATTGATAAACTTTCATAAAATTATAAAAATATAATTTTGCAGAATATAATTTAAGAATAATTTTTCTTGAATTTTTATTTATTTTATTTATTTTTTAAAAAATTCATATTAGATAGTTAGAAATCTAATAGAAGTTAGGAATTTATTTTTAGATATTTATTTAATATTTATATATTTAATTTTCTTTAGGAAATAAGAATCCTGCTAGAAATAGGAAACTTATTGGTTTTAAAAAATCAATATCTTATGAGAAGCACCAAACCTATTGATTTGATGAGAATTCTTTGTATATAGGTCCTAGTTGAAATCTTTTGTTAGAAAAAAATCATCAATAAAGTTCTTGAAAACTTTATTTTTAGCTTTGAAAAATTCTCATGCTTGTTGGGATATAGTTGGTGCAAGGATAAGAGTTATCTCTTTCGTGTTAGCTTGCTGGGATTTAATATCATTATTCTTCTTAAGATAGCCATACATTGATTACAATTTATGTTATGACCTTCAAAGTTAGATTTTTCTCATAGTTGTATCATAAATTAAGTAATAAATTCTGAAGAAACATAATTAAAGATGATCAAGCTTACTAGTGCCGATGCTTATATGGTAAGTGATGGTTTATCTTTTCTTAATTTTTATATTTTAATAAAATATCAATATCAAAGCATCATAATAGATTCATGGATTTTATAAATGCATGTTTCCTAATTATAGAAGCATATGTTATTTTTAAAAATGATGGAATATGGTTTTGAGCATATTTTGTCCATAGATTGATATGATATGAAAATTGATTGGATATGTTTTATTATGAATTCTGAAATCCAATTGACTATATTTGATAGATTGCCAATAGGGGTTGTACCAAACTAATATCTTACCGATGGAAATTATATCAGTCCATGCTTTCTAGAGAGAATTGTGTTCAGCGGACACCCTACTAGTGGAGATTTTATACTAATTGATTCTAAGATTTTGGGCATAATTGAACTAGTCAAAATGAATTATGATTGATCCAATTTATTGTTTTATATAAAAATAAATATTGAAAAATTATGAATCCTTTTTTTTACCATATTTAGATACGATGACTTACTCATATGTATGTCATGTTTATTATTAATTTACTATGTGATTTATCCGGCTAAGGCTAAGGTGATCTATTGCTTATTAATTGAGCCCATTATTTTATTAATTTTTTCTTTTAAATCCAGATTTGTAGATACAGAAGACATTGATGAAAAAGAGTTTGGTTGAGAGAGCAAAATTTGTGCTATGATGTACAATTATTTTTAGTTATATTAAATAATATTTGTTAATAGTGATGTAATTCAAATTATTAAAAATTTATCATCAAAAGTTAAATTTTAAATTTTATTTTATTCTATTGTGAATTTTGTCATCAAATCACCCTCCTCGAGCATCTGCGAGCGTCCGATCTTCTTCTCTGGCATGCCAAGGATCTTTCAGCGAGCTTCTCATGCTTGGAAGCCTGCAAAAAGTTTCGAAGATTGGAGATTCCAGTGGGGACCCTTCAATGCTCAAGTTAGTGCTCTGGGCAACCGTCATGAGCTTGGAGAAGTTCGAATGAGAAAGAGAGAGGCTTGGAAGAATGCTCTCTATAAGCGTATGAGCATTTTGGAGTTGTGTGTTGAGTTGAGTTGTTGTGGTTACCTGATCAAAGGTCCCTCTTACACATTTTATTGGTGCTTAGAGCCTGCTAGCCTTGGGGCATGATCACTTGTCAGAGCATTGATGATGGGGGCAGCATAGTAGGGCTGGCCTCCATATGATTTATCAAAGTTGCAGTCTATGTTCCGTCTAATATGGATGGCTACATAATTAGTGGGTCAAGTCCCATTAGAGTGGGTGGTCACTTAATTTGGATGGTTGCTGCAGGCTGTTGTTGGCTTGCAGGGCGTGGGCGACTATTACGATGATCGTTATGATGCTTGCCAGATATGTCCCCCATGTTGCACGTCTGTTGTTCTGTGCGGACAGTGGTGGAGCCAGACACGTAGACCCTATAATGCCTACTAGGGCACTGCTTGGGTGGTTGCTGAGGTCGAATGGCCAAGGTTAAAGTTGGCCAAGGTATGCTGGCCGAGGCATGCTGGCCGAGGCTAAAGTTGGCCAAGGTATTTGGCCAAGGCTGAAGTTGGCCGAGGTATGTTGGCCAAGGCTGAAGTTGGCCAAGGCTGAAGCTGGCCGAGGTATGTTGGCCAAGGCTGAAGCTAGCTGAGGCTGAGGCTAGCTCAGGCTAAAGCTGACAAGATATGTTGGCCAAGGCTGAAGCTAACCGAGGTATGTTGACCGAGGCTAAAGCTGGTTGAGGCTGGCCGAGGCTGAAGCTGGCCGAGGTATGTTGGCCAAGGCTGAAGCTGGCCGAGGCTAAGGTTAGCCGAGGCTGAAGCTGGCCGAGGTATGTTGGTCGAGGTTGAGGCTGACCGAGGCTGAGGCTAGCCGAGGCTAAAGCTAGCTGAGGTATGTTGGCTGAGGCTAAAGTTGGCCAAGGTAAGCTGGCCGAGGCTGAGGTTGACCGAGGCTGAAGCTGACCGAGGCTGACCCGAGAGCTGACTAGGTCCGACCCTGGGGAGATTATCGTTGCCTATAGGGCTCATTGGCCCCATCAGATGCTCCCCACACTCCTGAGCTTATGCAACCGTGTGCCTTGCAACTACCAGGCGAAAGGAGTGTAGAGCTCTCCATCTTTGCACTTATCTGTTCATGTTAACTTCGGTTCTGATTCCTTCTGAGTGGAGAGATCTTTTTCTTTTGCATTGCCTTGGATAATTTTGGTATGTTCTTGTGTGAACCTGCGACCATGCCTGCCTCCTCAAAAGACTTTAAGCAAGGTTGGAGGTAAGTTGATTACCTTTAACTGGCTGGGGCAACCAGTAATCCTCTTCCGATGCAGAGTCTGAAGTGGATACCCGTCAACTATGAGTTGGGGAGTTGGCCTCTTCTGACTATGAGTTGACTTGGGGCTTCTGCTTGGATGGCTAAAAGTGACCAGCAATATATTGTAGTATATAATTTAAACAAAGGTCTTACTGGTTGGCCATTGGTCGTTGAGACAGAGTTGAAGCCACTGAGGCTATGATGAAGCCACTAAGGCAAAGTCGATGCCGATGCTGGGGTTGGTCTTGGTGCCGATGCTAGAGTCGGTCTCTGTGCTGACTGGAGTCGATCTTTCCAGTTGGTCATTGGCTGCTAAGGTAGAATTGAGCCACTGAGGCAGAAATAAAGCCATTGAGGTTGTCGAGAGTCTTTTGAATCTCGAAGGGTGACCCAAGGGTGCTGTGATCATGCTCGGGAGCCTTTTAAAACCCGAAGGGTGATTCGAGAGTCAATGGAATGGGACCATGCTAGGGAGCCTTTAATCCGGATGATGACCTGAGGGTGTTGGAACCATGCTCAGAGGCCTTTTGAATCCCGAAGGGTGATCTGAGAGTCGCTGGGATGGGACCATGATCGGGAGCCTTTAACCCCAGAGGGTGACCTGAGGGTATTGGAACCATGCTCCGGGGCCTTTTTCTTTGTGCCGACGGTCTTTGTTACCGACGCTAGAGTTGGTCTTTGTTGCCGATGCTAGAATTGATCTTTGTTATCGACACTGGAGTCGGTCTTTTGCATGACATTTTCAAGTATCAATGAAAGAAATACTTCATCTAAGTATAGTGTACTTAGTTTTATAGCACCCTTGTTTCCTTGCACCCACATCTCGGCTTTGGTCTTTCTTGATAGAGCACCTACCCAACCATCGCGACTCATCCGACGTTATGTCTTTATTACCGACGCTAGAGTTGGTCTTTAGTTGCCGATGCTAGAATTGATCTTTGTTATCAACACTGGAGTCGGTCTTTTTGCATGACATTGTCAAGTATCGATGAAAGAAATACTTCATCTAAGTAATAGTGTACTTAGCTGATTTATAGCACCCTTGTTTCCTTGCACCCACATAACCCGGGGTAGGATTGGGAGATTTAATTACGTAGGAAGTCCTTTTCATATTTGCCTATTGGTCCCTGTTGTAGCCCTATAAATACCCTCTCAGTTGGTTGCTAGGGTTAAGGTTTTTGAGGAAAAGAAAAACAAGAAACCCTAGGTGGCCGAGAGATCCCACCATCTTGTGAGAGAAGGAAGGTATTTTCGGAAATACGACGGAAGGCTAAAAGGTTGAGGTCGAGCCGAATCAAAGTGTTCCAAAATTCAAATCTGAAGGTATGATCTTCTACTCTTAGATTAGAACGGTAAAAGTTTTTTTTTGTATTACTCATATACGCTATAGCCATGATCTTGGGGGTATTCTGCGCTCCCCAACAGTTCATGCTCTAGGAGGAGCCTCTGGGGTGCAGCAGGGAATCGGTTGTCCAATACTAGGACAGGGAATGTTCGTGCCAGATTGGGACACTCGCAGAGGCGGAAGGGGCCGTTTGAGAGTGGGAATGAAACGAAGTTGCGGGTGGCTCCGAATGCGCTTCACAGTTGGATTACCAGCCATCAATTTGGTTTTTTTTGGAAGTGATGGACCCTGACATGCAATAAATATCAAGAAGAGAGGGAGGAGAAAGTGGCATGATGTCACCTCTTTTTCTGATGGCTTCCAATTGGAGAAGTGTCTCTAGTGAGGCTTTTTTGCATTATTGCTATCCCACTGCTCCGTACAAGCTGGTTGAAGCGCTCGTCCTTCCTTCCACATGGCACCGCTAGCTTTGATGAACCGAGGGTCATGATACCCAAATCCAGGCTATGACGAATGGGTTCACGAACTCGGCACGCGGCTCCATATTTATAGGAGTAGCAGTCAAGAGAACATGTTTTGGTATATGGACACTTTGGTTTTGTAAGCAGGCACTCCTCGGGGCACCTGACAAATTTGTGATAGCATGGGCTCCATGGCCGAATCGAACAACCAAGTGGAAGAGGCTGAGATTAACACCGTCGGCCAAGCAGAGGTGGTTATTGTGGAACGTCTTTGGAGAAATTTATCTCCTTCTACTAATTTGGGTACTCCAGCCTGCTGGTGGTCTGCCTCCAGAGAGCCATGTTGATTGGAGTGGAGGCATTGGTGCCCTTGCTGTTCTTGCTAATGAGCCTGAAGGTACTCTAACCGATGGCTTGAACTTGAAGCTGCTCTTGTTGATGAGCTTGAGGTTGCTTTTGCTGATGAGCTTGAGCAACCTCTTGCTGGTGAGCTTGAGTTTGCTCTTGTAGCCTCTGAACAACTGCCACCAATGTTTGAACTTATTGAATGATGGCGACAAGCTGGTCCACTTGAGTAGCTTGAAGTGGTAACGATGGTGGAGCAGAGGGCTGGCATTCTGTTGCCTAGCTCGTTGAGGGTGCCCTCCCAACATGACTGGCAAAAGCTGCTTGGTCTCTTGTCATCATCATCTTTTTGATCTATCGTTTTGATCTAAAGGGGGATAAGAATCTACAAGCTAGCATCGCTGACGATCCATGCTTTGCCATCCCTTTCTATATGCCAATCTGTTATTGCCAAATCATCCTCATCGAGCATCTGCGAGTGTCCGATCGTCTTCTCTAGCATGCCAATGATTTTCAGCGAGCTTCTCACGCTTGGAAGCCTGCAAAATGTCCCGAAAAGCCTCTGACGCTCAAGTTAGTGCTCTGGGCAACAGTCATGAGCTTGAAAAAGCTTGAATGAGAAAGAGAGAGGCTTAGAAGAATGCTCTCTGTGAGCGTATGAGCATTTTGGAGTTGTGTGTTGAGTTGAGTTGTTGTGATTACTTGGTTGGGGTCCCTCTTACCCATTTTATTGGTGCTTATAGCCTGCTAGCCTTGGGGCATGATCACTTGTCAGAGCATTGATGATGGGGGCAGCATAGTGGGGCTGGCCTTCATGTGATTTGTCAAAGTTACAGGCTATGTCCCATCTAATATGGGTGGCTGCATAGTTGGTGGGTCTAGTTTCATCAGAGTGGGTGGCCACTTAGTTTGGATGGTTGCTGCAGATTGTTGCAGGCTTGCAGGGCATGGGCAACCATTATGGTGCTTGCCATATGTGTCCTCCATGTTGCACGTCTGTTGTCCTGTGTGGACAGTAGTGGAGCCAGGCACATGGACCCTACAATGCAGCCGTTGGGGCACTGCTTGGGTGGTTGCTGAGGCTGAATGACCGATGTTGAAGTTGGCCGAGGTATGCTGGTTGAGGCATGCTGGCCGAGGCTAAAGTTGGCCGAGGCTGAATGTATGCTAGCTAAGGCATGCTGCCGAGTATGCTGACCGAGGCTGAGGCTAGCCGAGGCTGAAGCTGGCCGAGGTATGTTGGTCAAGGTTGACGCTGGCCGAGGCTGGACAAGACAGAAGCTGGTCGAGGTATGTTGGCATAAGCTAAAGCTGGCTAAGATATATTGGCCAAGGTATATTGGCCGAGGCTGAAGCTGGCCGAGGTATATTGACCGAGGCTGAAGCTAGTCGAGGCTGGCCGAGGTTGAAGCTGGTCGAGGTACATTGGCCAAGGCTGAAGCTAGCCGAGGCTGAAGTTGGTCGAGGTATATTGGTCGAGGCTGAAGCTGACCGAAGCTGAAGCTGACCGAGGTATGTTGGTCGAGGTAAGCTGGTCAAGACTGCCAAGGCTGAAGCTGGCCGAGGCTGACCCGAGAGCCGACTAGGTCCGACCCTGTGGAGATTACCGTTGCCTATAGCGCTCATTGGCCTCATCACTAACTATTTAATGAAATCATGATAAATGCCTTGCATACTCATGAAGATAAGCCTTATGAGTATGTGATGGCTCATAATCTCGGATTGAGAGCGTAACAATTGGAGTAGTATCAAAGCATAAGATTAAAACCTTAGAATTTGAATTGGTTAGCGGTGAGATAGGGTAACTTTTTATTATTACAAAGTTTAAAAGTCCTTATATTGAGGGTTGATTGACCTATTTATTTTGAGAAAATAGATGATTCGGCTTTAATCTTAGAAGTTTGACCGATCTTGCTAAGAAATCTCATGCATCTAACCCTCCATGAATTGTTAAGACTTCATGGGCTTGAGTTGCTTCTCACATTTCTAGTGTTTTGAATGATTGATAGTCCATCGATAGAGATAACACAATGATCGCTTCTCGTAAAGGGTTGAATTTGATGCTTGATTTGGAAAGATTCACGCATTGTCTAGAAAGGCACAATAGGCATTTAGATTCTTCGTAATGTACTTGATATTGCCTTTATAGCTTTAGCCAGCAGCCCAGCACCAATCAATCATTTGTAAATAAAAAATGAAAAATATATATTAGGTCACCCTTGCTTGGATTATAAGCTTTTAAAAGAAGTAGATGCAAGATAAAATATCTTTAATAACATATCTGAGTACGATACAAAGAGATGGAGAAACGGAACACCTTATTTGCGGCCCACGTTTAGGTAGAACCAATTTGTTAGGATTCCATTAATGAGAGCAGAGAACTTAGTCAAAACAAAAATGCACAAGGACAACTACTACATGCTCCTACCTCATTCCATCGGTCACTTTCTATGTCTATCTTTAGTACCATGAGTCCTTTCCTGACAAAAGCCTTTTTCAAGGAATGTATAATCTCTCGAGCAAGGAAAATATTACTAGAGATATTATGGTTTAAAACCAAGTCTAGCAAAAGAGGTCTCAACTGATCAACAAGGATTTTGTCACTATACTAAATATTGTATTACACAGGCTGATTGATGTATCACCTTCATATCTATTGATTTTTTTTATTTTTTTTATTTTTTATTTTTTTTTTTGAAATCAAAGTGATATAGGTATCTTTCCCAGACCTTGGCATGGTACCTGACATAAAAAGTTTTTGATACCTGAAACAACCTCCCTACTTATGATTTACCAAAACTCTTTAAAGAATATACGTTGAAATCCATGTGGTCTTATCTAGATGAATACTTTTGATTGCCACCTCCATTTCTTCCTTCATAATAGTTAAAATTAGTTTCTCATTCTAGGACTTAGACACTTACTCTTAATTTAGGGAGCAGCATAATATTGCTCATCTAAGCATCAATGGTCCATTTGTCCTTCATATCCTATAATATAACTGCTCTAATTTTCTCTTAGGTCTCAACCATCATCATAACCCCCAAAGTTTTAAATCCAGCAATTTTATTCCTCCCATCTTTTGACTTGTGTAGACTTATGAAGGAACTTGGTATTAGAATCACCTTCCTTTAGCTATTGTTCTCTTGATTTTTGTCTCCCAAAAACTTCTTACATTTTGAGATTCTTATTAATCAGCCTTAAAAGTTCCAACAATTAATCTTTTTATGCTTCCCTTGATCAAGGACTCCATTTAGGGCTTCCATTTCCTATAACTTCAGAATATCTTCATTTAACTTCAGCCCTTAAAATATTGATCACACTCCTCTTGTTCAAATTCTCTAAAACAAGCCTTATTTTCAGTCAAATACAGGGTGAATGATGCCCTTACTATCTTCCTGCAGTTTACACCACCTCATGCATGCCCTAAAAAAAATCAAAATGAGCATTTGATTCTGTTAAAAGCATACTACACCAAATGCAGTACTTTTGATTCTAGATATTGATCCAACGAAGCATTAGAAATAAGAACATAATCTAATCTCTAGCCTAGCCTTATCTATTATTATTTCAGGTGAAGCTAGGCCTATTGTTGCCCAAATTAATAAGTCTTATAGCCTAAAAGAATGCCTTCAGCTCTTTTACATTTCTATCCTTGTGGAAAGGTTTGCTACCATTTTTATCATCACTGCATGCAATAAAATTAAAATAACCTACTAAGACAACCAATAGGCCTAATGTCCTCACTTTAAAAGCTAAGACAACCAACAGGCCAAATGTCCTCACTTTAGAAGTTAACCATCATAATGATCTTCTTTGAGTACCATTAATACTAACATGGACTACTTCCAAAATTTAAGAATGATTGGGCTGCTGAGTGATCAGACCACAAGCAACTTATTTATCTTAGTGAATAATAAAATTTATGTTACTCCAATCTCTCCTACAAACAATAATTATCTTCCTAAATAACCTATCAACTGGCATCCTATAAAGATACCATTATTTACCAATGAATCTTTTGATTCTAGGAAATGAATCTCAGAGATTCTAGTTTCCAAAAAGCAATAGATTAGTGAGTTATAGCTAACAAAATATCATTGGAGACATTCATAGTCTAGGTGAACCTTACCAAAATAGGTCCATTTGTTTTGATGGTCTCATATGGCCCCCTTTCAAGGACGTTCCCTAAAAAAAGGAACTCCTATACCAACCATGCTTTTTAAATTATTAAAGTAAATCATATTAATAGGAGATATTATCAATTCTGAAGATGAGATTATCTCTCTTTAGCATTCCTTGTTCCCTCTATTTGACCTTGGTATTGTCCTCTTGTCCATCCCTTCATTAACTTGGTTCATAGGTTCCTTCCTTTTTATTATTTTAACACCCTCTTTTTTCCTTTAGCACAGTCGTATTCTTGACCGTCAAAACATTGATTAGAGAAGGGGATTCAGATCCAATTCCAATGCGGTAGCATCGTTCTTTGTAACAATCAAGATTTATAAGTCCATCAGTCCATACATCCACTACCCCTCCTTTTTACTGAATCTTTTGGAGGATATCTCTTCATTCTATTTTTATATAGATGTAACATGAAGAACCTGCATAGTAGGATCGAGATATAATCTCTATCGGTTAGTGTTCCTCCTATACTATAGCTTCCCTATCCATCAACAATGGGTTAAACCTTGACTCATATCTTTCTTCACTCTAAACTATTTATTTTCCAAACATTTTGACATTTTGTGTCTTTTTATATAATCCTCTTGTTGTTACCTAATCATGACTGTTGGCCCAGATGGCAACCCAGAGGGGGGTGAATTGGGTTCTTTAAAAATTTTACAATTAAAACTAATTCCATAAGATGAATGTGCACAAGTGAAGTGATGCTATGAATGCTGAGCACAATATAAAAGGAGAAAGAGATAAGCACGACAAACACAAAAGGTTTATAAAGGTTCGGTGTTAGCTATACCTACATCCACTCCCAAGCAACTCTTGGGTCCACACTATAATCACCCTGATTACAGCTGAGTTATTTTGCAAGATCACAACCCAAACTTGTTGTTTTACAATGGGATCACAATGAACCCAGCCGGTTTTCACAGGTTCACCAGCACAAAATCTAACACAAGCTAATCTTAGCTTGCCCGAGGTCAACTACCTCAACTGATTCAATCCCACTGATTGAATCAAAAAAATAAATAACTCAAATAGATGTTTACAGCAATTTAAAAGCTCCTCAAATAAGCAAATAAACAATATAAGTAAAATGAGAATAGAAAAGCCTGATTTGAAGCTATTTGAAGTTGAGCTTTTCTTCTTTTCCTCTTCTCTTCTGAATGATCTTTCAAAGCTTGAACTCAGGCACTTGAAGGAAGCTCGGTGAAGAGAAGGTTGAAGAACTAGGGCTCTTGCTTTTCTTCTTCAAATCAATGGAAATCCTTCGGATTTGATCTTGAAAGGCTTTTGGAATTCTCTTCTATCTCTTTTCAACAGTTAGGCTTTAACATAGAGATTTTTCGCTTTGAAATTTCTTGATTTCTCTCTTTTTCTTCTTGTTGGTTTTTGAACGGTCGGAATCCCCTTTTTATAATCTCTCTTAATCCATGTTTTTGATGCAAACTAGCCATTGAGAGTACTTGAATTAGTTCCACACGCAAAGAAATAGAGCTATTGAAGAGTAGGTGAAGAAATATGATCGTTGGAGCTTATTTTGACAAATCTGAAAATCAATTCTGACAGGTTGGAGTCGGCTCCAATTTTTTAAGGTGTCGGCTCTAAGTCGGGTTTCCAAAAATAGTAAGAAAAAGTTTGTCGTGGAGTCGGCTCTGAAATTCTGTGGTGTCGACACATCGCGAGCTGGAGTCGGCTCTAATTTTCTGAGTGTCAGATCTAACAGTATTCCAAAAAATATAGTCTCTGTTCTCAGGTTAGAGTTGGCTCTAATTCCGCTGGTGTTGACTCTAAATTTTGAAGCAGAAAAATAGTTCATTGTATCTCATGTTAGAGTCGGCTCTAACTTTCTGGGTGTCGACTCTAAACTGTGTCGAAAGTATCAAACTATTCTGATACGCTCTGGAGTCGGCTCTAATGACTGTGGGTGTCGGCTCTAAACTATGAACTTTGATATATACCATTAAAAACTAATTCAAGCCTATTTTTATACAAAATTTGAATATTTAACCTTTCTAAATTTCTGAAACACTTGTCAATTTCATTAGTAACATAAAAAATATATTCATGGCTTTTGTTAATCATCAAAATCAATAAGTAGGTCAACAATGACTTAATTGCTTGTCCTATTACCCTTAACTCCATTGAACTCTTATGCTCCAAATTCACTCTTGTAATAATAGGAACTCTCACTACCCATATCCATGGATTATAGATTGGCCTTAAATGGGTCTTGAACCTCTTGCTTTCTTGGAGTCCTCCTTTACATGCCCAACGTGACCACATAAGTAGTATATTTTGGTAATTCCTCATAAATGAATTCTACCATACCATTGTTCTTTCGACTTGAAGATTGACATTAGGGCAAATTTGCTATGTTATATTAGTTTGAATATATACTATGGCAAACCTTATTTTAACCACATTCTCTATCCATTCTTATAGGAACAGACATTTCGTAGATTCAAACATAATCTTCAATATTTTCTTCTTTTGTTATAGTTTAATTAGGAGATCTAGTATCTAGATCTAGTATAGGCCTCCCAAATTTAGTCCCCCATTGACTTCAAATTTAGTCTCCAACTCTCAAGGGCCAAAAGCTATCTTGCTAAGAATCTAGATCCTCTAGTTAAAACCTTATCCTTGCTATCATCTAAGGGAAGTTGAATAATAAAACACCCTTTGATGAGGATAGAACTTGAAAATCCCCCTTAATACACCAATAGGACTTCATCTCCTTAAAAATGAATTCAAGAGGAAAGCCTTTGCCCAAAAACTTATTGAGAAGACTAGTGTTCAACCAGTTGCATGTGGCATCAACCTCCTAATCCTCAAACACTACTACTTAAGTGAATGTTCTCTATAAGGCTATAATTTCATCATAAAAAAACTTGAGGCATCTCTCACTTGAATCTCTAACTTCGCTACACAACTTAAGATTAAGGTCAACTTAGATCCTTGCTTTAGTAAAAGCCATGACTTGTATCTCTTCTCAAAGATAAAGCAATTGAGTCTTTTGATTGCACCCTCTAGTTCCTCTCCTTGTTGGATTTTATTTTTTTCTTTTTATTGATTATATAGGAGAGTTGAGCGGCCTTCTTAACTCTACCCCCAAGAAAAAATGCTAGACATAAGGAAGGATGGGAAACAAGATAAAGGTGGACTTTTTTAGTTTTACTCTTAATCAAGATAGTTAAGGATACACTTGAAATTTGATTGTATAAATATTACCTGATAGCTACTTGTAAAAGAATTTGTACATACCAATCAATCTAGTTTATTTTTGTCTTTATCATTTATCTTAAGCTAACTTAATTTATTTTAAAAGAGATGTAACTGAGCTTCTATCATTTTGGCTCTCATCGCCTTTCTTTGGTAGGTAACATTATAGTGGCAAAAGTCCTTAAAAGTTAATGTAACAAAAACTCAGCTTATTCATCTACCTCACTTTCTAATTCATATCGATAGCATGCACATACTATAAACCAACCCAATCGTAACTTAATGTATAATTACTCCAAGCTATTTAGCTAAAGGATCATTTTATCCCATCAAATCCTCTCATGTGTTTAAAGGATATTTGGTGAATACCAAACCTTCTCTTAAAAATCAAAATAGGATCCTATGGTAGCTTTATTAGAGTGATAGCCATTAGAAGAAGGATCTTACTCTTTTCTTTGAAATAAGAGGAATCTCACCATCTTCTTAAAACTTATTATCAGTATGAAAGATGCTCTGATAGGTTGGTTAGGAGGAATTTTTCTACCTAAAAAGAAAGGTAATTTCTTTTATCAAGGTAAAATTGTGTTGGCTGGTGAAGAACTAATTAGATAGAATTATCAATTGTCATCTTGGCTGCCAAAGAACTAATTGGCTGCCAAAGATTCAACCTCATCTCCATGTGATTGAGTAGGTATTTCTACAAGATGTTCTAAAAGATCAAAATGAGCCAATTAGATTTATATAATCCTTGTAGTGGTGACCACATATTCAGTTTGAACTTTTTATGGGATCTAAAAAAGTAAAATGCCTGAGCAAGATAAAATAACCAAATGAGTCCCACTCATAGGCTACAAAAAAAATGCTGATGTGTTTTAATATAGAGCCACCTACATGCCTTCCAATATTAAGTGAAGAGTTACATGTGGGAGGCCATTTCTATACAAATTGTGGTTACATAAGCACTCCACCGGCCATCACAATAATTGGAATGGCTACTCTTAGGATATATAAAAAGGATGATGTAGAAATTGTTAATGACTGAATAATATGCAAGTAGACAAAAAATTTCATATGCAAGCCCAAACTAATGAACAAAATGATTGGACAAGCAATGTTCAATAGAATATAACTCCTCTTGGAATGCTTGATGATAGAACCAACATGAAGATATTGATGAATGAAAAAATACATCCAAAGGTCAGTAACTATAGTGGTCTCAATAAGAAACATATTATCATAAGGAAGTGTGATCTAGGATGGAACAAGTTCATACAAAAGTAAAAAGTAGAATGAGTTTCAGTGATGGAGAGTATCTTCATAAAAATTTTTGAAATATGAAAAAAAAAAACAATGAAAGATCTTTTGTATTAATGAAAATAGAGATCGACCAAAGTAAGATTAAGAGGAACTGATAAGTAAAGGTCGAATCTTTAGAAAATAAGTATAAAGCTAGAGTTGGATCTATAATAGTCCTTCATAACTATATGAAATGGAATAAGTATCTCTATAGCTCTAGCAAAGGATCAACCAATACCAAAAGGGCCAAAGCAATAAGTCATTTTTTGACTAAAATTGCAACCAATTAAAGATGAGCTTTGACCAACTAGGCATAAAGAATGAAGAGATAAAGTCAAACTAAGAAAAAAAAGCTATGTATTCTTAGTTAAGATTGCTAACCATATATAGGTCTTAATATAAAGAAAATAGCTAGCTTCTTATCTAAATCAAGGTCAAATTCATCATCAGAAAACTAGGACTAAACATAATGTGGTTGGGATGAAAGGTTTTGGTAGAAGAAGACCAAAGATAGAGAATTGGCAAAACATCGAAGAGAGTAGTTAACCACTAAGAGATTCTTGAAGATATTAAGAATGTCCAAAAGGTCATTCATTTCCAAAATCGAAGCCCTCTATAAGGAAACACAATCCAACCATTGGTCCCAAAGTATGGACTTGGATAACCAACATTGATGAGAAGTTGAACTTTTTTATAACAATGATAGAAAAACCTTTCCTCAAATAGAGGAATATTCTATCTTCAGGATATAGAGAACTAAGAGAAGTATACAGAGATGTCAGGTTTAAAAATAATGCTAAAGTAGGAAAGGTAGACATGGAGAATATGTTGCCCAGATGTAGCAACCTAAGAGAGGGATGAATTGGGTTATTAAAAATTAATTACTATCGCAGATATGTGCTTTAACCCTAATTTGAATTTACTAGGCAGTGGTGTAGTGAAGTGCTCAGAATAATAACACAGATAATCAAGCAACCACAAACACAAGAGAGTTTATAGTGGTTCGGTGCCAAACTCAGCACCTACATCCACTCCCCAAAACCTTTGGAAATTTTATTCTAATAGTATCACAACGATTACAACCTCTAGCCTTCCCCGGCTAGCCCTCTTGTTTATACGGTATAAGATAGCCAAACCCTTAGCCTTACCCGGCTAGTCCTCTTGTTTTACGGAATAAGAAGCCAACCCCTAACCTTACCCGGCTAGTCCTCTTGTTTCACGGCACAAGGAAGCCAACAAGAACCAAGGGCTATCTCTAACCCTTTTACAAAGATTCAAAATAATTAAGAACAAGTAGCTCCTTCAATGAGCAAATATTCAAGATATACTTTACAAATTTTGTAGCAAATCTTCAGCAATAAATGAGGAAGCTCCGAGGTTGCTGAAGCTTTGAATGCTTGAAGTCTTTAAAGGATCTGGACGACCTTTGAACAACGAATGATCTTCAATTTCAATGCACACCAAACTTGCTCTTTGACACTCTGAAGAATATGCAATAAAAGCTCTTTTTCTTGGATTTCTTTCTCTTATTTTTCTCTTTTTCAGATTCAACATTTTGTTCCTCTAATCCTAGCTATTTAAAGCAATCCAACAACAAAATATATCCGTTAGATACATTTGAAACAAATAAAAAATAAAACGGGAAGAAAAGATAACCGTTGAGATTATTTTTCTTAAGCATTGAATGCACTGAATCCATTTGAGGAAGGAAGATCTGCCAAAATTTAAGAGACCAAAAGTTGGTATAGCTGAAAATAGTAATCAATTAAAGAGGAGAGAGAGTAAGAGAGAAAGAGCACGCCCAACGCGGTAGCTGACAGGAGTTAATTCCAGGTAGCTGGCGACTTGAAGAAGCTCGGGCAAGATGAAGTGTAAAGTCCACAAGCTAGCTAATCAGCTAGCTAAGTTTGAAATCTCATGGCAAGAGAAATAAATTCAGCCATAAAAAGGTAAGGTAGTTAGCTATCTAGCTAACTAACTACAAAGGGCTCACGGCATGAAGCTTATTCTAGGAAGAGTAGCTAACTCCTTAGCTAGCTCACCACAAAGTCAAACGGCCAGGAGACATATCAAAAATTCATTAGTTAGCTCTTTAGCTAACTTAGCCACAAGGTAGTTAGCTCACTAGCTAACTAAGCAAGAAGTAGTTAGCTCTTTAGCTAACCAAGCAAGCATCCAACGATCATGAATATAGAAGCCATAATAGGATAGCTAGCTCTCCAGCTAACTAGCAGAAAGTGGAGCTCGGCTTGGAGAAGAAAAAAGCCATCAGAAGAAGAAGAATTAGCTTTTTAGCTAACTGAGCAAGAAGTAGTTAGTTCCCCAGCTAACTAAGCTCAAATAATCATGGCAAGAGGAAGACGTCCGTCCAAGGCAGCTAGCTCCCTAGCTAGCTAAGAAAAGCATCCACTCGGCCAAGAGAGGAGTAGTTAGCTCTCCAGCTAACTAAGCCATAAGATAGTCAACTCTTCAGCTAACCAAAGAATGAATCCACACGGCTTGGGAAGTGGTAGTTAGCTCTCCAGCTAACTAGGAAATGCAACCGCTCGGCTTGGAGGAATATGTGAAAATAAGTTAGCTAACAAAAAAAAGCAGTTAACTCCCAAGGCAAAGCAGTTAACTAACAGTGTATGTTAGCTAGCTAAGAGAAGCATCAGTTAGCTCATCAGTTAGCTAAATAAAAGTGACTTTCGGCCAAGCAAAGTATCAGGGAAAGATAGTTAACTAAAAATGAAGCCAGCTAGCTAAGAGGGAGGACGAGTTAGCTAGTCAGCTAACTGATTCCCAAAGCATTCAGCCAGCACAGGGAACATTCAAATAGTAGTTAACTAAAATGGAATTCTAGCTAGCTCAGAAGGAGGCCAAGCTAGCTAACCAGCTAACTCAAAATAAGCATGGCTCGGCTAGCAATGTTAACAGGAAACATAGTTAGCTAAATTGGAACAACAGCTAGCCAAGGAAGGGACTAACTAGCTATCCAGCTAACTAAAAAAGAGATCCATTTGGCCAGGCCAAGGAGATAATATGTCAGTTAGCTAACAGTTGTGTCAGCTAGCTAGACAGAAGGATAAGCTAGCTAACTAGCTAACTCCCAAAGCAATTCAAACGGTCAAGGCAACAAAGGATCAATTAGATGAAATATACTCCCTTAAGATTTTTGCTTGATAACACTCAATTCAAAAACATCTATACTTCCCTGCATCAAGCTTAATAAATAGAATTAGTCTTTGTTTAATTATTTTGTAAGCATCAAAATCAATCTAGGGTCAAAAGAATAGAACCTAGGGATTACTAATTTTAGAATCCCATGGTCGTGGAGTGCCTCATGCTTCTTTTCAACTAGATGCACCACCTAAGTAGAAGCAAAGGAGTTTGGGGTTCGACTTGGGCCATGACTAAAAATGAAGAAAACAAAATAAGCAAAGAAACGATAAGAATAAAGGAAGTAGAGAAGAAGAGAAAGGATAAAGGGCGCTCATAGATAAAGATAAAGATAAATCGATATTTATATAGAGGATGCATCTTGTCTACAAGAAAAAATGAAAAGAATTTAGAATGATTGTTGAATTTTGGAAGAAAAACAAGATGGTGCTAAATTATTAAAAAGGTCATTATGATGATGACAAATGGATCAATTCTCTTGAACAAAGAAAAATAGAGGATAAAGAAATTAAATAATTAAATGATAGCCTACCGAATGACAAGTTTCGTTAGCTATTGCCCAAATTTGAGGATAACAATAGATTAGTATGGTGTACATCTTATCATCCTCTTTCTTGTCACTTGATAGGATATTCAAAGAATTTTTTCACACCATATCTAATTTAATGGTCATCTAATTTGATGGTATTGTGGGTCTGTGCCACATGGCATAGTAGATAGAAGCATAAAAATCATAAGATAAACAACCATGTTTGAGACTTAAAGCTATTAGGTTGAATCCTAAACCATGTGAAAGAGGGGTTTTTGATGGTGCTTAAACATACATAGCAAATTCATCAATTTGAGTAGCATAGTATGTGAAAACTTTAGAGATCAAAAAATTCTATTTCAAGTTGGCCAATAAAAGTAACTCAAGAGTTTGGACTTGTCAAAAAAAAACTATGCATGGGATCTATTGACATCTAAAGAAAATCTCACCAACTAGTAAAGAGATCTATAAGGCTCTAAAGTTATGTCTTAAGGGACCCTCTAATGCTCAAATTATTGAAGGATTTATAAAATAATTGGAAAGGCATTTAAAGAGTAATTAAGCAAAAGCTATATTTTAACAAAGTTATTCTACAAAAGTTATCCATACCTACCAACTTTAATGGTTATTCATGATTGAAGAGTCTAATCATCCTAGGATTTAGAAAACCCTTAATAAGTTCCTTCAAGATTGTCCCTCCGGGATTTAAAGACCCTAGAGTCCTAATTTGATCGAAGCATGGGTATCCATGTTTTATCCTTATTCATAATAGGAATAGAGTTGTCATTCCAAAAGATTATTTCTCTTGTCATGTGTGTCTCACTGATTGAACACTTAGTTTGATTATATAAATACTACTTGAGGCTACTTGTAAAGAACCTTAGAGACATCCATCAATTTGATTTATCTTTATTTTTTATCTTAATATAACTTAATTAATTCCAAGAGCATATGTAAGTAAGCTTCTATCAATTCGGCTTCCATCATCTTTCTTTTGATCAGTGGTATTATAATTGTGAATATCTTTGAAGGTTAACAAAGTATATCTTTAGCTTATCTATCAACCTTTTTTTTTTACTCATACTAAAGGTATGCTTATGTAATAGAACAGTGCAATAGAGCAATCATATGATGGTCTACAATCACTCTAAATTCTAGCAAACAGAGGTTGTTTCATGTGTTCAAAGGAGAAAGAGAGGTTAAAAAAAGAATGCAATAATTTATACATATACACTTGCTTGACTTCTCTCCTATCCTATCATTAATACAATGAGCTACAAGTATATAAAATTTAAGTTTCTCACTCCTTGTAACCTTCACCAAAATCTAAAAATATTAAAATTTTCATTAACGAAGGGATACCCACTTACCTGCAAAATGATCTCCTAAACTTTACTAGGTGGAAGAAAATGATTCGCAACACAATTTATGCCAAACTAAATTTTTTGTTTAAGCTATGAAAGAAAAATCCATCCAGTATTTATCCTTAAACCCAAGTGTATGCATACACGTGCACAAAAAAAAGATACAAAATTTCTCTCTAAAATATATAGCCAAATCAAACACCTTCAAAAAAATCATGCATCTAATTAGTTGAAGTTCCTGATGTAAAAACAAACAAAATAGACCATGACATGCATTGACAAACTATTTCACCACCATATTTATCTTTATTGTATCATCTAAGAATTGTTGAGTTTAATATATGTTATGAAGTCTTTCTCTATCAATTTAAATTGATTAGTTAACATGGTACTTGAGCTCAAGTTAATTTTGAGGTTTGTTTCAACTTGTTCCATCAACTTAGGCTTGGTCTACTAATATGCCCATCTTTCAACTAGAAATTGTCCCTTCTTTCCTTAAGAGAAGGCTCAAACTACCTCAGATATCCTTTTGAGGCTACTCCAGATAATCTTCAAAATAAAGCAAAACTGCCCAATATGGCATTAGCAACCATCCATTACTTGTTTAAGTACATAAAATATGACTTGGCCTGCATACATCATCACAATGCCTTAAAAGAGGCCATAGGTCTAACATGCACATGGCATTTCTTCTATGTATCCCTAAAGATTAAACAAAATAGAAATGTTATATTATAGAAGATCTCTCTATGGTTACCTTAATTGAGGGATGAAGGGATGCCCATTTTTAAGCTTATATTTTCGAGAAAAAAATGAAATATGATAAAATCATATGTCCTTTTAGTAGAATTAATTTGACAAATAGAATCAAGTGAAAAACTTTGCCTACATGTACTATTTCTTATAAATTTTAGAGGAAATTAGCTATGGGGTATTCCACCCATAATCATTGATAATTTATATAGAATTATTGGCGATCCATAAAATGGTAATGGGATCACCCCGATTGGTTGCATTAGGGTGATTCTACATTATGGTGATCTAACATCACCCTTACCTTATAAATCACCTCCCAAAGGAGTCATCTTATCACCATCTTCAAGGATGTTGATCTAAGATCAACCCCCTTACGATGATCTTGAACTAAAATTTGTAGACCAAAATATCCTTTATTTATGATAATATATTCCAATAGCAATAATTTTATATAACATGCTATATAAAATTAATTATTATTATATTATATTATAATTTATCTATTATAATATAATATAATACAATGTAATATGTTATATTATAATATTATGTATGCAATATTATAATATCATATTAGTTTATATATTATAATATATAATATAATTTAATATATATATAAATATAATAAGGGTAATTTTGATATTTTATACTTAATAATCTTGGATTCCTATTGCATATCAAATATGGTGTTATCAGATCATCAGTAATCCATAATTACTGTAATATATCATACCTATTGACCCAAATATTGATTTTGATGAATAACAAAAACTACCTCAGTATATTTTTCTTTTGTACTAATGATTTTGATTAAGTGTTTCAGAGATTTAAATCTTTAATCAATCAAAATCACAAGAAAAATCAAGCTTGGTCTTAAGTCTAGCTTTAAGTGTCAATTTCAGCACTTCAAGCCAACTCCTGCAGTCAAGGAGCTGACTCCCGCGCATCTCGACATGTTTTCGCACTTTCGACATGCGATCAAGTTTGTTAGCCCAGATGACAACCCAAGAGGAGGGGGGGTGAATTGGGTTCTTTAAAAAATTAGCCTTTTAAAATAGTTTGCTAAAGAAGAATGAAAGCAAATGCAATGTAAATACAAAGTGCAGTGAATAAAACAGAGATAGAGATAGAGTCAATGGAACCACGGCAAACACAAAGATTTTATAGTGGTTCGGTGTATCCAACACCTATGACCACTCCCAAGATTCACTTGGGTCACACTATAATCTTCCTTGATTACAGCCGAGTTGTTTTACAAGCTCACAACTCAAACTTATTATTTTCCCGGGATCACAATGAACCCAGCTGTTTTCGGGCTCACCAGCACAAAAACCCTAACACAAGCTATACTAAGCTTGTACCGAGGTAAGACTACCTCCACTAGTTCAATCCCCCAGATTGAACTAGATACAAATAATAGAAATAGTATTTTTCAAGTACAAGCTCCTCAATGAGCAGATAATCAAATAAAAGAACAAAGTTTAGAAAAGCCTGATTTGTAGATGGTTGGCTTTTGAGCTTTTCTTCTTTTCTTCTTTTCCTCAACTCCTTTGAAGTGTAGAATTGGGCCTCAGCTCGGATTCTTCACGGACTGAATGTTGGAGTTGATTTGAGCTTTTTTTTCTTCCTTTCTTTGAATATTGAAAATCTCTTGAGTTGCTCTTGAATAGCTCTTGGATTTTCTTCTGAAGCTTTTTGGATTGATGAACTTGAGCACAGACGAAGCTTCCTTTGATTTCACACTTTTTCTTTCACTCTATTTTTGAATCTCGGATTTTTTCAAATGATGCTCTGTTTTTTCGATTTTTTCCTTTTTCTCTCTTGATGTGTATATCTCTCTATCTGTATATCTTTGATTTGAAAACGGCTTCTCTATTTATAGATTCTGCAAAAATATAGCCGTTAGAAACAAAGAAATATAGCCGTTAAGAAAAATCTTACCGTTGGAGCTGAGTTGGCATTCAGAAAAATCACGCCCAGATTTGTTGGAGTCGACTCCTGCTTTCGCGAGTCGGCTCGAAGACGCGATACCAAAAATAGAAATGTTCAGAAAGTTAAAGGGTCGACTCATCGAAAATAAGGTGTCGACTCCTGACAGTCGGGGTCGACTCATGAAAAGTTAGGGGTCGACTCGCGAAGTGCTCAGAAAAACACTCCTCTGGTGTCTGAGCGGAGTCGACTCACACAGTCATGGAGTCGGCTCGACAGAATCGGGGGTCGACTCTTGAAATCACAGGGGTCGACTCGTGAAAATAAGGAAACTCTGTATACTGAGTGGAGTCGACTCTGAAACTCTAGAGTCGGCTCCGGAACGTATCAAAAATCAGAGAATTTTCTGATTGACTTGAAATTCGTTCCAGATTCATTTTAAATCAATTTTTTGACTTGAATATAATAAAATTGTCATTAGGAATCAATTCAAGAAATGTTCCAAAAACTCATTGATTGAAATATGAAGTATAAAAATTTCTTTTTGAAAGCTTAAACATGGAGCTTGAAGTTACTTTCAAATTGATTAAAGTCATACTTAACATACTCATTGATTGTTCTAAATAAATTCATTGCTCATGTAAATAAACTCATTGCATCTTTTAATATACTCATGGCTTTTGGTAATCATCAAAATCAATAGATTGGGGCAACACTTTCTCAACAATCTCCCCCTTTTTGATGATGACAAAAACATTGAGTATATGCATGATTGATTAAGAATTTATTTTATTTTCATAGTTAGGCTTAGGCTCCCCCTGAATGAGGTAGCTCCCCCTATGAAACTCAATTAAGTATTTCATTCATTCAATTTAAGCTTAATTCAATTAGTTTAATTTCTCCCCCATGCATATATAGTTATAAAACTCTCCCCCTTTTTTGTTATCAAAAAGGTAGAGAAGCATCAAACATAATCATTCATTCATTCATTCAAGATATGTTTTAACAAAATCTGAAATTCATTGATAATAGGAGAAGTACATTAAACTCAGATTACATTGAGCATTCAAAACATAACTAGATTTTTCATTACATCAAAGTATCAAAATGTAAAACATAAATGAACTTCATTACATTGTAAAGACTAAGCATCTAATACATCAAAAGTGAGTCCTTACAATCCTAGTTAAGTGATCTATAATATTTTTCATTCCATCTGTTTGAATCTTAACATAATCCTTCAGTCTTTCATCTACAAAAGTGCAAGCAGTCAATATTTTATCTTGGAGTTCAGCATTGCATTTTGCATAGGTTTCACCATCTCCACAGATGTCTTTAAGTTCTTCAAAGATATTCTTTAGGTCTCCACTTAAAGACTCAGATGAAGTGCTAAGGGTTGATTCAATCTTGGTGATCGATCATCTAAGAGTAAAGAGTTTCTTTGAGATTCATAAATTTATTTTCAAACTCTGATTTCAATTTATCTGCCTGATCATCAAGAAGACCTTTAAGCTGCCTTAACTGAAGTTCTGAGAAACCGACAGATGAATGATGATGATCAAACAACGGAGCAGGGAAGGGACTGGAGCAGGAACAGGAGAGCTCGGAGGTACAGGCGAAGAATGTCTGACTGACGGTCCCGGTGCCTCAATGTCCGCGGCTCTATCTTCCATCATACCTTTCCTTTCCCATCTGCCATTTTTCTTCACAAAACCCATTCTATGTATAGTGGCCAAACTATAATAATCGGTGTGTCTTAAGTTCCTCATTGGCTCACTATCTGATATGATATCCCTTGGCTTTGAAATATTTTAGTAAGAATCATGCCGTAGGGTAAACTAGATTTTCTCTTGCCTCCACAATCAGCAATGTACCATAATATCATGCTTGGAAGATTAATGGGTTTACCAGTCACAATTGCATCCATTACAAATATATCTCTTTCGGAAACATAGTCAAATCTCCCAATCTTGGGGAATAGGATTCTACTACAAATATTATGGAGAAGTCTCAATTCTAAGGACAATTGATTAGCAAAGACCTCTTCAAAACCAACAATCTCCCTGTTAAGCAATCTAGATAGAGCTGGGCTTCTATCTTCAGAAGAAAAAGTAGATGTACCCGACACTGGAAGATCCAACAACCTTGAAAGCAAATCCACTGTCACTGAAATTCTATTTCCTCTAATGATGCTTACAAGTCCATTGTCTCCTCTAGATAGATTCTTATAAAATTCTTTGACTAGGGCTGGGTAGGTAGGACAATCTAAAGAACAAATCTTCTCCCAACCCATCTCAATCAACTGCCTCCCACTAGAAATCCTTCGGCCTCAAATAATTCAAAATCGACTTTCCTCCCGGTTGTTATCACTCTATCGGCAAGTCGATCTACCTGTGATGGAGCCGTAGAGGGAGAAGCACTAGGAGTCGAAGAAGATGAGGTTGAATCCAAGCTCGGTGAAGGTTCACGAACGGGACGCCTCACGGTCTTCCTCACCGCCTTCTTCCTTTTTACTCCGGCCGCACCAAGGTTAGATCCACGAGTTTTAGGGGCCATTTGATCTATTGGAAGGGTTAATCAGGGATTTCTGAGGATTTGGAAGGTCAGGAAAAATTTTGGAGAGAGTATTTGAAGGATTCGAGATGATAGAAATGAGCGGCGAGTCGACTCTGCCCTAGATAAATCGACCTGGGACCACTTCGAGTCGGCTCCCGCAAAGCGAGGGGTCGACTCCGGGTAGTCACAGAAATCTATCCCGAAGTGGAGTCGACTCGCGCAGAGAAGGGGTCGACTCTAGAGTTTCAGTAGAAACATGGAGTCGACTCCGATACTCACCGAGTCGGCTCCGAGACCATTTCAGAGCAAAAAACATAAAGTTTCAGATAATCTGAAATGTGTCCGGATATTGATCTTAAAAATTGATAAAATAATCATTGGATTTTAATAGATCAATTAGATATGAATTCTAGATAAGATTTCCTTAAAGATCAAGGATTTGAAAGAATTTTAGATAAAATTTCCTTAGGGGTTTCAAATTCATTCTAATGGATCACAAATCCCTAACTCTCCTCTAAGATAACAGAATCTTTCTTCACTCAAGGGTTTTGTAAATATATCAGCTAATTGATCTTCAGTATTAACATAATCAAGACAAATTTCATTAGTTACATGTTCTCTATAAAATGATATCTAATTTCTATGTGTTTAGTTCTAGAATGTTGAATTGGATTTTTTGTTAGATTAATTGCACTTGTGTTATCACATTTTATAGGTGTTTTATCAAGTGTGATACCATAGTCTTCAAGTTGTCGCTTAATCCATAGGATTTGAGCACAGCAACTTCCAGCCGCAACATATTCAGCTTCAGTAGTTGATAATGCAACTGAATTTTGCTTTTTGCTAAACCATGAGATTAAGTTACTTCCTAAGAATTGGCATGCACCACTTGTGCTTTTTCTATCTAACTTACATCCAGCATAATCAGAATCAGTATATGCAATTAAGTTTAATGTTGAGTCTCTAGAATACCATAAACCTACATTTTTTGTTCCACTTAAGTATCTTAGTATTCTTTTAACAGCAATTAAATGTGATTCTTTAGGTTCAGACTGAAATCTAGCACATAAGCAAACAACAAACATTATGTCTGGTCTACTTGCAGTTAAGTAAAGTAGGGATCCGATTATACCTCGATAATATTTTTGATCAACCTTCTTACCTTCTTCATCTTTGTCCAGCTTGCATGAAGGACTCATTGGTGTTCCGAGGGGTTTGATTGATTCCATACCAAACTTCTTTAGAATTTCTCTTGTGTACTTTGTTTGGTTGATAAAGATTCCCTCTTTGCTTTGTTTGATTTGGAGTCCAAGGAAGAAATTGAGTTCTCCCATCATGCTCATTTCAAATTCACCCTGCATCAACTTAGCAAACTCTTGACATAGAAGATTGTTAGTAGCACCAAAAATGATATCATCAACATATATTTGAACTACTAATAAATCTTTACCTTTTCTTTTCAAAAATAATGTTTTATCAACATTTCCTCTTATAAAATCATTTTCAATTAAGAATTTACTTAATCTATCATACCAAGCTCTAGGTGCTTGTTTCAAACCATATAATGCTTTGTGCAATTTAAAAACGTGATTTGAAAATTCATGATCTTCAAAACCTGGTGGTTGTTCTACATATACTTCTTCATTTATAAATCCATTTAGAAAAGCACTTTTTACATCCATTTGAAATAAGTTAAAATTCATGTGACATGCAAATGCAAGTAATAGTCTAATGGCTTCTAATCTAGCTACTGGTGCAAAGGTTTCATCAAAATCAATACCTTCTTCTTGATTATATCCTTTTGCAACTAATCTAGCTTTGTTTCTAATTACTATGCCATTTTCATCTAGTTTATTTCTAAATATCCATTTTGATCCTATAACAGAATGATTTTTAGGTCTTTCTACTAATGTCCATACATTATTTCTAGTGAATTGATTTAATTCTTCTTGCATTGCTAACATCCAATTATTATCTTTTTCAGCTTCTTCAATAGTTTTAGGTTCAATTTGTGATACAAATGCAAGATGATTACTAATATTTCTCATAGATGATCTAGTTCTTATTCCTTGAGATGGATCACCTATAATCAATTCCTTAGGGTGACTATAAGCATATCTCCAATCCCTAGGAAGATCCATATCATTATGATTAGTGTTAGTATCATCATCCTTAGGTGAATCATTATCTTTAGCGTCTTGCTCATGATCTGAAGATACATCAATATTTAATTTTTCAAGATCTTTCTCAATTATGTTTGTATCTTCTTCATCATCAAACTTTTCGGAACGAGTTGCTAAAGATTCATCAAAACTACATGAATGGATTCTTCAACAACTAAAGTTTTCTTGTTAAATACTCTATATGCTTTACTAGTTGTTGATATCCTAAGAATATTCCTTCATCAGATTTAGCATCAAATTTGCCTAAATTATTTTTACCATTATTGTGAACAAAACATTTACAACCAAATGCATGAAAATATTTAATGTTGGGTTTTCTATCATGCCATAATTCATAAGGTGTTTTCTTTAAAATAGGTCTTATTAATGCTCTATTTAGGATGTAACATGCTGTGTTAATAGCTTCCGCCCAAAAGTATTTCGGGAGTTTACTTTCACATAGCATGGTACGGGCCATGTCTTCTAAAGTCCTATTTTTCCTTTCAACTACTCCATTTTGTTGAGGGGTTCTTGGTGCAGAAAAATTATGATTAATACCATTTTCATTGCAAAAACTTTCAAATAAATGATTTTCAAATTCAGTTCCATGATCACTTCTTAGAGACACTATGGTAGTGTTTTTCTCATTTGTTACTTTCTTGAAGAATTTCAGGAATATCGAGAAAGTCTCATCTTTGTGAGCTAAAAACATTACCCAAGTGAATCTAGAGTAATCATCTACTATCACAAGACCATATTTCTTTCCTCCTAGACTTGTGGTTCTAGTTGGTCCAAAAAGGTCCATGTGAAGTAGCTCTAATGGCCTAGAAGTTGAAACAACATTTTTAGATTTAAAAGAACTTCTTGTTTGTTTTCCAAACTGACATGCATCACATATTTTGTTGTTTTCAAAATCTATTTTAGGTAGCCCTTTAACTAAATCCATTTAATTAGTTTTGAAATTAGGTGTGTGCTTGCATGACCTAATCTTCGATGCCACAACCAACCAATCTCATTCATATTAGCATTATTAGCAACTAAGCAATGATTATTAGTAGACAAATTGTCTAAGTCAATCAAGTATACATTGCCATTTCTATTTCCAATAAAAACAATGCTATTATCAATGGATTAGCTACTGTGCATATAGAAGATTCAAATGATACTTTAAAACCTTTGTCACATAATTGGCTTATACTAATTAAGTTATGCTTTAAACCATCAACATAAAGTACATTTTCAATATATGTGGAGGGAGTTATTTGAATGTTACCAAACCCCAAGATTTGGCCTTTGCCATTGTCGCCAAATGTAACAACTCCTCCTTTCTTTTCTTCAAGGGTGATGAATTCTTCTTTGTCACCCGTCATATGTCTTGAGCAGCCACTATCAAGATACCACTTTCTCTTTGATCTCTTGGCCACAAGACATTCCTGCAATGAAATCAAACTTTATGTTTAGGTACCCAAGCTTTCTTGGGTCCTTCATGGTTAGTAGCAACAAATATTGTTCCTTTCGGAACCCATATTTTCTTCCTTTAATATTTAAGTTTTTATTAGGTTTTAGAATTTTACATTCATAAGATTTATGTCCTTTTTGATTACATTTAAAGCATGTAAAATTACTTTGGCCAGCACGCACAAAAATATTTTTCAGTGATTTTTGTTTTCTTAAAGTGTTATACCCTAATCCGGCTTTGTCAAAAACTGCTTTTTGACTATTTAATAACATGTCCAATTTAGCTGAGCTTAAGGTAAACTTATCAACTATGTTCTTATGTTTTTCAACCTCTTTCCTTAGTTATCATTTTCATTGGAAATTAATTCTTTTTCTTTTACCAAAATTTTATTTTCAGATTTAAGTTTCTTAACTTCATTATTAAGATCTTCCTTTTCTTTAATGAAAGTTAAATTTTCATTTTTCAAAAACTTGTATTTCTTTTTCAAAACCTTGAAATCGCCGACAAGTTCATTAAAAGCATCAAATAATTCATCAAATGCAAATCATCGCAAGGGTTATCGGAACTTACCTCATCGTTGTCGTCCGCCATAAAACATACATTTGCGACTTCCTTTTGTTCTTCTTCTTCGGAAGAAGATTCTTCGCTATCACTCCAAGTCGCCACATAAGCCTTCTTTTTCTTTTTGTAGGCTTTCTTTAATTTAGGACATTCATTCCTAAAGTGCCCCGGTTTATTACACTCATAGCAAGTCAAGGGGTCTTTCTCTTTTTCTTTGTCCTTGTCCTTGTTCTTATCCTTTTCTCCTTCCCACTTTGCTCCAAATTTCTTCTTGTGGAAGGGTTTCTTTCTCCTCATGAATCTTTTAAACTTTTTAGCTAAGAGAGCAGTCTCTTCATCATCATCATCACTGCTGCTCTCTTCTTCTTTTGCAGCTTTGA
Organism: Calamus simplicifolius; assembly: GCA_900491605.1. Lineage (NCBI taxonomy): Eukaryota > Viridiplantae > Streptophyta > Magnoliopsida > Arecales > Arecaceae > Calamus > Calamus simplicifolius. Next base: position 862,781 of record UESW01003922.1, on the reverse strand, counting down.
GGGCAATCACTTTCTTTTTCTTTGTGTCCTCCTCTACATGCTGCTTCATTGTCAGCTCATGGGTCATAAGTGATCCTAGAAGCTCCTCTAAGGGTAGAGTGTTGAGGTCCTTTGCTTCTTGGATTGCTGTCATTTTTGCTTCCCATGATCTTGGTAGTGACCTAAGAATTTTCGAACAAGTTCTGAGTTAGTATATGTCTTACCAAGACTTTTTAAACCATTTACAATATCTGTAAATCTAGTATACATGCATGCAATGGTTTCAGATTGTTCCATGCTAAACAACTCATATTTATGAACAAGAATATTAATTTTAGATTCTTTTACTTGGTTGGTACCCTCATGGGTAACCTCTAATCTATCCCAAATCTCCTTTGCGGAATTACATGTGGAGATTCTATTAAATTCATTTGCATCTAAAGAGCAATATAAAACATTCATGGCTTTAGCGTTAAGCTGTGCCATCTTCCTATCATTATCATTCCAGTCCCTTTCGGGCTTAGGAACAATAGTGCCATCAATAACATGTGTGGGTGTACTAGGTCCATTAATTATAACACCCCATAATTCATAATCAGAAGCTTGAATGAATATCCTCATTCTTGCTTTCCAATAAGAATAATTTGAACCATTAAACAAAGGAGGTCTATTCGTAGAATGACCTTCAGCAAATGATCCAACTTGAGTTGCCATTTGGATCTTTAGCTCTTGATCGTGTGATCAAAATCTAATGAGCACTGCTCTGATACCAATTGTTGGCCCAGATGACAACCCAAGAGGGGGGGTGAATTGGGTTCTTTAAAAAATTAGCCTTTTAAAATAGTTTGCTTAAGAAGAATGAAAGCAAATGCAATGTAAATACAAAGTGCAGTGAATAAAACAGAGATAGATAGAGTCAATGGAACACGGCAAACACAAAGATTTTATAGTGGTTCGGTGTATCCAACACCTACGTCCACTCCCAAGATTCACTTGGGTCCACACTATAATCTTCCTTGATTACAGCCGAGTTGTTTTACAAGCTCACAACTCAAACTTGTTGTTTTCCCGGGATCACAACGAACCCAGCTGGTTTTTTGGGCTCACCAGCACAAAAACCCTAACACAAGCTATACCAAGCTTGTACCGAGGTAAGACTACCTCCACTAGTTCAATCCCCCAGATTGAACTAGATACAAATAATAGAAAAGTATTTTTCAAGTACACAGCTCCTCAATGAGCAGATAATCAAATAAAAGAACAAAGTTTAGAAAAGCCTGATTTGTAGATGGTTGGCTTTTGAGCTTTTCTTCTTTTCTTCTTTTCCTAACTCCTTTGAAGTGTAGAATCGGGCCTCAGCTCGGATTCTTCACGGACTGAATGTTGGAGTTGATTTGAGCTTTTTTTCTTCCTTTCTTTGAATATTGAAAATCTCTTGAGTTGCTCTTGAATAGCTCTTGGATTTTCTTCTGAAGCTTTTTGGATTGATGAACTTGAGTATAGACGAAGCTTCCTTTGATTTCACACTTTTTCTTTCACTCTATTTTTGAATCTCGGATTTTTTCAAATGATGCTCTGTTTTTTTGATTTTTTCCTTTTTCTCTCTTGATGTGTATATCTCTCTATCTGTATATCTTTGATTTGAAAACGGCTTCTCTATTTATAGATTCTGCAAAAATATAGCCATTAGAAACAAAGAAATATAGCCGTTTAAGAAAAAATTACCGTTGGAGCTGAGTTGGCATTCAGAAAAATCACGCCCAGATTTGTTGGAGTCGACTCCTGCTTTCCGCGAGTCGGCTCGAAGATGCGATACCAAAAATAGAAATGTTCAGAAAGTTAAAGGGTCAACTCATCGAAAATAAGGTGTCGACTCCTGACAGTCGGGGGTCGACTCATGAAAAGTTAGGGGTCGACTCGCGAAGTGCTCAGAAAAACACTCCTCTGGTGTCTGAGCGGAGTCGACTCACACAGTCATGGAGTCGGCTCGACAGAATCGGGGGTCGACTCTTGAAATCACAGGGGTCGACTCGTGAAAATAAGGAAACTCTGTATACTGAGTGGAGTCGACTCTGAAACTCTAGAGTCGGCTCCGGAACGTATCAAAAATCAGAGAATTTTCTGATTGACTTGAAATTCGTTCCAAATTCATTTTAAATCAATTTTTTGACTTGAATATAATAAAATTGTCATTAGGAATCAATTCAAGAAATGTTCCAAAAATTCATTGATTGAAATATGAAGTATAAAAATATTTCTTTTTGAAAGCTTAAACATGGAGCTTGAAGTTACTTTCAAATTGATTAAAGTCATACTTAACATACTCATTGATTGTTCTAAATAAATTCATTGCTCATATAAATAAACTCATTGCATCTTTTAATATACTCATGGCTTTTGGTAATCATCAAAATCAATATGATTGGGGCAACACTTTCTCAACAATCTCCCCAACAAAGTTGACTCCTGCAGAGTCCAGAGTTGACACGTTAGAAAGATAAAAAGACCTCAATTCTACATCGAGCTCAAGCCGACTCCTGCAGAGTCTCGAGCTAACTCGGTTAGTTGTATAGAGAGTATATTTTTTGGGGTTCAACTCGAGCCAGCTCCTGCATATGTTTAAGCCGACTCCCACATGAACTTGTGCCAACCCCCTGAACAGCAAGGACCGACTCCTCCATGGGCAAAACTTTATTTTTTGGATGACCCATGTTCGAGCTGACTCCCAGTCTGCTCGAGCCGACTCCAACCTGTAATGGGCGAACTCCAAAACTGTCAAAAACGACTCCAGATTTTGACATTTCTTCAACAGACTTCAACGACTCCTTCCTCTTTCATGCTAAGCTCTTTTCCAACCACTTTTAATGGCTAGTTTTCTTCTAAAAGTGAATTTAAAGGAAGATTATAAGTAAGAGACGTGGGACATTTTTGATATAGAAAACACAAGAGAAAAGAAAAGGAGAAAAAGTTCAAATTCAAAAGCCCTACAGTGAAAAACAGAGATTAAGAAAAATTCCAAGAGTCGAAAACTAATCTTAAGAGATTTCCATCAAATCAAAGAGAAAAGAAGAGATCCCTAATTCTTCAAAAGCCTCAACATGAAAGATTCTTCCAAAGCATCAAGCACATCTTAAGGAAGATCAAATAGAAGGAAAGAAGAAAAGTCCAACTTTAGAAATCTTCTAATCATGCTCCTTTTATTTCTATTTGATTTTACTGTTATATTTGCTTATTTTTGGAGCTTCATTTCTACTGTAACCAAACTCTTATTACTTTTATTAGTTGGTTCAATCAAGGGATTGAATAAAGGGGGTAGTTTGGCATTGTGCAAGCTAAGGAAGCTTGTAAAAGATTTTATGCTGGTGATCTTGTGAAGACCAGCTAGGTTCATTGTAATCTCGGGATAAAGCAACAAGTTTGAGTTGTGAGCTTGTAAAATAACTCTGCTATAATCAGAATGATTATAGTGTGGCCCAAGAGTTTCTTGGAAGTGGATGTAGGTGTAGCTAACACTGAACCACTATAAAATTTTTGAGTTTGTCATGCTTAGTTCTTCTTTCTCTACCATATCTCTTACATTCTACTTAGCATACCTTGCATTATACTTATATACTCTCATAACATTTTTTCTTGTGCATTACTTTGAAAAATAGTTTCAAATTTTTAAAAACCCAATCCATCCCTCCCCCTCTTGGATTGCCATCTAGGCCAACAATTGGTATCAGAGCTTTGTGCTCATCCTTCCTCGATCTAACCATTATGAGCTAAAGATCCACATGGCAGCTCAAGCCAGTTCTTCCTTTTCTAAGGGTCAATCCACTAATCGTTCTTCGTTATTCAATAGCATAAACTATTCATATTGGATAGCTAGAATGAGAATATTCATTCAAGCTTTGGATTATGATCTGTGAAGTGTCATTATCAATGGTCCTAGCACTCCCACACACATAGTAGATGGTTCTATCATTCCCAAGCTCGAAAAGGATTAGAATGAGAATGATAAGAAACTGGTCCAGCTCAATACTAAGGCCATGAATGTTCTATACTTCTCATTGGATGCAAATGAATTTAATAGAATCTCTACTTGCAACTCAACCAAGGAGATATGGGATCGGTTGGAAGTTATCCATGAGGGTACCAACTAGGTTAAAAAGTTCAAAATTAACATTCTTGTGCACAAATATGAACTCTTTAGCATGAAACAAAATTAGTCCATCACTTGCATGTATACTAGATTTACTGACATTGTGAATGAATTAAAAAGTCTTGGGAAGACCTATACCAACTCTGAGCTTGTATAAAAAATTCTTAGGTATCTTCCAAGAACCTAAGAGGCAAAGGTGACAGCTATTCAAAAAGCCAAAGATCTAAACATTTTACTTTTGGAGGAGCTTTTTGGATCCATTATGATGCATGAACTCACCATGAAGCAACATCTGAAAGAGGATGTCAAAAAGAAGAAAATGATTGCCTTGAAAGCTGTTGTGAAGGAGAAAAGCAACAGTGATGAAGATGAAGATGAAGACACTGCCCTCCTTACCAAAAAAAATTAAAAAATTTATGCAAAGAAGGAAGCTTTCCACAAAAGAAGATCTGGTGTCAAAATGAAAGAAGACAAGGAGAAGGATAAAGAGAAAGAAAAAGAAAAAGATCTCGTAATATGCTATGAGTGCAAGAAATCAGGATACTACAAATCTAAATGTTTCCAACTCAAGAAGGAATTTAAGAAGAAAAAGAAAGCATACGTTGCAACCTAGAGTGGCAATGATGAATCATTTTCTGAGGATGAACAACGATAAGAAGTTGCCAACCTATGTCTTATGGCCAATGAGGAAGAAGTAAGTTTTGAAAACTCTTTTTATGATTTTACACTTAATGAACTATATGATGTATTCAATGAATTGCTTAGTAATTTCAAAATTTTGAGGATAAAGAATAAGGCTTAGAAATCTAAAAATCAAAGTTTCATCAAATAGAAAATTGAATTTGATGTTGAGATTGACAAATTGAAATTTGAAAAGCAAGATTTAGAAAAAGAGAAAAATATGATTTCTGTTGAAAATTAAAAATTTAAAAATAAATTTAAAAAGTATAAGAATATTATTGACAAATTCACTTATAGCTCTGAAAGACTAAATTAGCTTTTGAATAATCAAATAGCTATTTTTGATAAAGCATGACTAGAACACAAACCTCACAAGAAACAAAAACTTATCATATTTTTTTTGTTAAAAGATCAATTGACAATGATGCTTCCTATTTTTGCTGTAGAAAGAAAGGTCATAAATCCTATATTTGGAATCATAAAAAATCTCACGAAACACTATCAATAAAGAAAAAATAATTTGGGTTCCAAAAGGAACTATTTTTTACTACTAACCATAAAGGACCCAAGAAAGCTTGGGTACCTAAACACAAGATTTGATTGCTATGCAGATATATCTTGCAGCCAAAGGATCAAAAAGAAAATGGTATCTTGACAGCAGCTGCTCAAGACACATGACGGATAATAACGATCAATTCATCATCCTTGAAGCTAAAAGAGATGAAGTAGTGACCTTTGGAGATAATGGTCAGGGTTACATCATGGATATTGGTAAAATTTAGATCACCCATCTACTTTTATTGAGAATATCTTAAATATCGATGGTTTAAAATATAATTTGATTAGCATTAGCCAACTATGTGATAAGGGTTTCAAGGTTTCTTTTGAAGCATCTATTTGCATAGTATCCAATCCTATTGACAGTAGCATTATTTTTGTTGAAAATAGAAATGATAATATGTACTTAATTGACTTGGATAATTTATCTTCAAGTAATCATTGCTTAATTGCTAATGATGCTAGGGTAAATGAGACTGGATGCTATGGCACCATAGATTAGGTCATGCGAGCACACACCTGATTTTAAAATTGCTTAAAAAGAATGTAGTTAAAGGACTTCCAAAATTGGATTTCAAAAATAATAGAGTTTGTGATGCATGTCAATTTAAAAAGTAAACTAGAAACTCTTTCAAATCTAAAAATATTGTTTCAACTTCTAGGCCACTTGAGCTACTACACATGGACCTTTTTGGACCTGCTAGAACCACTAGTCTAGAAGGAAAGAAATATGGTCTTGTGATAGTAGATGATTACTCTAGATTCACTTGGGTACTTTTTTTAGCTCACAAAGATGAGACTTTCTTGGTTTTCCTAAAATTCTTCAAGAAAGTCACAAATGAGAAAAACACTATCATAGTGTCTCTTAGAAGTGATCATGGGACTGAATCTGAAAATTATTTATTTAAAAATTTTTGCATTGAAAACAATATTCATCATAATTTTTCAGCACCTAGGATAGTTCAACAAAATGGGATGGTAGAAAGAAAGAATAGGACTCTAGAGGACATGGCACGTACCATACTTTGCGAAAGCCAACTCTCAAAATATTTTGGACGAAAACTATAAATACAGCATGTTACATCCTAAATAGAGCCCTAATTAGACCAATTCTTAAGAAAACATCATATGAACTATGGCATAATAGAAAATCCAATGTTAGTTACTTTCATGCATTTGATTGTAGATGTTTTATCTATAACAATGGAAAGAACAATATAAAAAAATTTGATGCCAAGTCAGATGAATGTATCTTCTTAGGATACTCTACATTCAGCAAGGTATACAGAGTATTCAATAAGAAGTAATTGAATGTAGAAGAGTTAATTCATGTAGTTTTTGATGAGTCTTTAGCATCAAGTTCTGAAAAGAAAGATGATGAGGAAGATACTAATATACTTGAAAGAAATTTTAAAAATTGAATGTTGATGTATCTTCAGACCATGAATCTGAAGCTAAGGATGATGACTCAACCAAAAATAATGATGTTGATACTACTTGTAATGATACGGATCTACCTAGAGATTGAAGATATGCTTATGGTCATCCAAAGGACCTAATCATAGGTGATCCATCTCAAGGAGTAAGAACGAGATCATTCATGAGCAATGTCAATAATCATCTTGCATTTGTGTCTCATATAGAGCCCAAGTCTATTAAAAAAGTTAAAAATGATAGTTATTGAATGTTAACAATGCAAGAGAAATTGAATCGGTTCACTAGGAATAAGGTATAGATCTTAGTTAATAGACTTGCAGCTCATCCGATCATAGGAACCAAATGGGTATTTAGAAATAAGTTAGATAAAAATGACATTATTATTAGAAATAAGGCTAGATTGGTTGTAAAAGGATAAAATCAGAAAGAATGTATTGATTTTTATGAAACCTTTACATCGGCTGCTAGATTAGAAGCCATTAGGTTATTACTTGTATTTGCATATTGTATGAATATTAACTTATTTTAGATAAGTATAAAAAGTATATTTTTAAATAATTTTATAAATAAAAAAGTTTATATTGAACAACCACCTGGTTTTGAAGATCATAAATTATCAAATCATGTTTTTAAACTATACAAAGCACTTTATGGTTTGAAATAAGCACCTAGAGCTTGGTATGATAGACTTAGTAAATTTCTGATCAAAAATAATTTTTCTAGAGGTAATGTTGATAAAACTTTATTTTTGAAAAGAAAAGAAAAGGACTTATTAGTTGTGCAAATTTATGTGGACGACATAATATCCAGTGCTACTTACAACCTTCTTTGTCAAGAATTTGCTAAGTTAATACAGAAATAATTTAAAATGAGCATGATGAGAGAACTGGACTTCTTTATTAGACTCCAAATCAAATAAGAGAAAGAAGGGATTTTCATCAACCAAACAAAGTATAAAAAAGAAATCCTCAAGAAGTTTGGTATGAAATTAGAAAAACCCCTTGACACACCAATGAGTCCTTTATGCAAACTCGACAAGGATAAAGATGATAAGAAAGTAGACCAAAAGCTTTATAGAGGTATGATTGGTTCTCTTCTTTATCTAACAGCTAGTAAACTAGACATTATGTTTGTTGTTTGCTTATGTGCTAGATATCAATATGATCCTAAAAAATCTTACTTAACTATTGTAAAAAAAAATTTAGATATTTAAGTGAAACAAAAAATATAAGATTATGGTATTTTAGAGACTCAGCATTTGATTTGATTACATATTCTGATACTGATTTTGCTGGTTGTAAGCTAGATAGGAAATGCACGAGTGATGCATGCCAATTCATGGGCAGTAACTTAATCTCTTGATTTAGCAAAAAGCAAAATTCAGTTGCATTATCAACTACTGAAGCTGAATATGTTGCAGCTGAAAGTTGTTGTGCTCAAATCCTTTGGATTAAGCGACAACTTGAAGATTTTGGCATTACACTTGATAAGATTCCAATAAGATGTGATAATACTAGTGCAATAAATCAAACTAAAAATCCAATTCAATACTCAAGAACTAAATACATAGAAATTAGACATCACTTTATTAGAGAATATATTGCTAACAATAATGTTTGTCTTGAATTTATGTGTACTAAAAATTAATTGGCCGATATATTCATTAAACCCTTGAACAAGGATTGATTTTATTATCTTAGAGAAGAATTAGGAGTTTGTGATCTATTAGAATAGTTTGAAACCCCTATGAAAGACTATCTAGAATTTAATCTATTTTCTTGAAAATTCTCTTATGTTTCTAAGGAAAATCATCTAGATATTTGAATCCTTTGATTCCCCATGCCTTAAGGATAATTTATCTAGAATTTAGAGCTTGGTTTCACAAGTTTTAGCTTTTGAAACTCTTAATATTCTACTGAAACTATTATCGAGCTAACTTGCATAGTGGTAGGAGTCGACTCGAGAGCCATATAGCTCTCTTTCTGCTCAAAGGAGCCAACTTGAATAACTGTGCGAGCCGACTTGCTTTCAAGCGTTAACTATTTTATTGTTGCCAATCCGAATCCATGTTTTGCGGGAGTTGAGTCGAGGTGGTCCCAAACCTTTTTGCCTTCAACCTCCATTGCTTTTCTATGGCCCCAAAACACTGTGCATCGACTCTTGGTTTTTCCATCACCACCAGGAGATGAACCGCGGCAAGGCGGTCACACCCAGTACACCCTCGTCGTCTTCAACCTTCACACCCGAAGCCGCACCTACTCCAACCTTTCTGCACCTTGACCTCATGGCTGGAAGGGCTATTACAAACAAAAGAAAGGCACAATTTCAATTTCTGTACTCTAAAGGGTTTGATATTGGTAATTTACTAAGAAATATGGGATGAAAAAAAGTATGTTCACTGGATGTTCCCACCTACCTTGCTCTGGTTAGAGAATTCAATGAAAATGCAGGAAGAGGGGATGGTGGTTTGGTTAGTTATGTCAGAGGAACCCAATATGAGTGAATCAAGAAATTTTGGGTAACCTATTGGAAATGCCGACTGAAGGAATCATTTCCACCCATCAATCGGATCGCAGTGGAGCTCTATCAAGAATGCTTGAAAGAGAAGTTAATAAACTGGAAGAAGTATATGCCAACCAACTTAGTCTAGAGCTGAGACTCCTTTATAACATATGTAGCAGAATTTTATTCTCAAAGACTGGCAGATTTGAGTATGTTTCGAAGAGAGATATAATTCTGATGGATTATATCCTGACCGATCACCCCATTAATCTTCCTAGAATGATGTGGAATTATATGACTAATGCTTGCATGAAGAAGAAGGTGAGTCTGCCTTATGGTAGGGTGCTAACTCTGATTTTTAGAAGCTAAGAAGTAGAAATTTTGGAAAATGAGCCAGAGAGGTGACTGAGACACCCTGACTACTACAACGCCTCCACCTTGCACCGTATAGGCTTTAAAAAAATTAATGGAGTTTGGCAGAGGCGGAGACATGATGCTTTGCTAGAGCTGATCAGAGGTGCTAGAATGGATGAAGATGAAGACGTAGAGGAGGTCCCCGAACCTTTAGCACCAGCCCCTAGACCTTCCTCATCAGCATCCGGACCCTCGGCACTAGCTCCACCATCACCAGCACCTGCACCCGGCTCATCGTCAACACCAACAGCAGCAACAGCAACACCTTCCTATGTTTTCACTAAAGAGCAAGTGGAGCAATTCAAAGAAATAATAAAATTTGCACTTCCTAAACATGAAGAAAAGATGGATGAAAGAATGAGTTATCAGCTTCTGGGGATCACGCAGTTAGTCTATGGCTTGGATGAGAGACTGGGCAAAATTGAAGATTCAATCAAAGTCTTAGCAAATAGCCTAAAAACTGAATTGGAATTTATCTTTGACAGACTCAAGGACATTGTTGATGATTCTGATGTTTACTCAAACTTCAATGTAAAGCTTCAAGTTAATATTGAAAAGGCAGTATCCAAGACTGTAGAATTGATAAATGATTTTTGTAAGGCACAAAAGGATGGGGTGGGAGAAATATTAGAGCAACTAAAGAAGATTTTCAGATTTTGAGTTGATTTCTTCCAGTCAATCCAGCCAATCCAGCCAATCTAGATTATCTAGTCATCCTACCCTACCTATTAGGAATATATAGCTTGTACTTAGGACTGATAATTTGTATGTTTGCAGTTTAAATTACTTTATGTATACTCATATATGAAAAACTTATGACTTTAGTGAAGTTAGTATTTTAGATATTTCGTGATGAATATGTATGAAACTCTTCTTATTATCCATGAAATTGTTATGTCATGCAAGTTCTAAATTTGATGATGTTATGAAAATTTTGACCCTATACAACTCTATGTCTAACCTGAGCCTTGTCTACCCTTGTTTCCTTAACTTTTTTGTTGATGAAAAAAAGGAAAAGAATTGGTATGTATGCATATATTGATTTTAAATGGTATGCACATACACAAGGGGAGCAATTACTCAGGAGGAGTTATCTAGATTGCCTGAATTGGTTATTTGAAATGACTGAATTGTTTAAGATATTTAAGTTGAATTGCTAAAATTGTTAAAGTTATTTAAGTTGAATTGCTAAAACTACAATTGTCAAATGAAAGTTCTTTTTACTGATTATATCACTCTAATTGAAAAGTCATTTAAATTAAAGTATATGCTTTAAATGTATATGCATATACTCAATATATTTATCATCATCAAAAAGAGAAAGATTATTGACCCAAATATTGATTTTGATGAATAACAAAAACTACCTGAGTATATTTTTCTTCTGTACTAATAATTTTGATTAAGTGTTTTAGAGATTTAAATCATTAATTAATCAAAATCACAAGAAAAATCGAGATTGGTCTTAAGTCTAGCTTTAAGTATCAATTTCAACACTTCGAGCCGACTCCCAGAGTCAAGGAGCCGACTCCGGTGCGTCTCGGCATGTTTTGGCACTTTCGGCATGCAATCGAGCCGACTCCTGTAGAGTCCAGAGTCGACTCCATTAGAAAGACAGAAAGACCTCAATTCTGCATTAAGCTCGAGCTAACTCCTGCAGAGTCTCGAGCCAACTCAGTTAGTTATACATAGAGTATATTTTTTAGGGTTCAACTCGAGCCAGCTCCCACATATGTTCAAGCCGACTCCCACATGAATTTGTGCTGACCCCCTAAATAGCAAGGGCTGACTCCTCCATGGGCAAAACTTCATTTTTTGGATAACCCATGTTTGAGCTGACTCCCAGTCTGCTTGAGTCGACTCCAACCTGTCAGGAACGGACTTCAAAACTATCAAGATGACTCCAGATTCTGACATTTCTCCAACGGACTTCAACGGCTACTTCCTCTTCCGTACTAAACTCTTTTCCAACCACTTTTAACGGCTAGTTTTTATCTAAAAGAGGATTTAAAGGAAGATTATAAGTAAGAGCCATGGAACGTTTTTGATATAGAGAACACAAGAGAAAAGAAAAAGAGAAAAAGTTCAAATTCAAAAGCCATACAGTGAAAAATAGAGATTAAGAAAAATTCCAAGAGTCCAAAGCTAATCTTGAGGGATTTTCATCAAATCAAAGGAAAAAAGAAGAGAGCCCTAATTATTCAAAAGCCTCAACGTGAAAGATTCTTTCAAAGCATCAAGCACATCTTAAGGAAGATCAAATAGAAGGAAAAAGGAAAAGAAGAAAAGCCCAACTTCAGAAATCTTCTAATCAAGCTCCTTTTATTTCTATTTGATTTTACTGTTATATTTGCTCATTTTTGGAGCTTCATTTCTGTTGTAACCAAACTCTTATTACTTTTATTAGTTGGTTCAATCAGGGGATTGAATCAAGGGGGCAGTTTGGCCTTATGCAAGCTAAGAAAGTTTGTGATGGTTTTGTGCTGGTGATCCTGTGAAAACCAGCTGGGTTTGTTGTAATCCCAGAGTAAAATAATAAGTTTGAGTTGTGAGCTTATAAAATAACTCTATTGTAATCGGGGTGATTATAGTGTGGCCCAAGAGTTTCTTGAGAGTGAACGTAGGTGTAGCTAATACAGAACCACTATAAAATTCTTGTATTTGTCATACTTGGTTCTTCTTTTTCTACCATACCTCTTACATTTTGCTTAGCATACCTTGCATTATACTCATATACTCTCGTAGCATTTTCTCTTACGTATTACTTTTAAAAAAAATTAAAATTTTTAAGAACCCAATTCACCCCACCTCCTCTTGGGTTGCCATCTGGGCCAACAATTAGTATCAAAGCTTTGTGCCCATCCTTCCTTGATATAACCATCAAGAGCTAAAGATCCACATGGCTCGGCTTTATAGCTCAGCAATATAGCTCAGCTCTATAGCTCGACAAGATAGCTTGGCTCTACCGAGGTTTAGAGATTGCAGGTAGTGCTACTTATCTTTTTTTGTAACGAAAAAGGGACCTTCTCTGATTATGGTATTTAGCGGATCAGAGCCCAGAAGTAAGCCTCACCGACTTTCACATTGCCTATCTATCACGGTGATGATTTTGCCCTGCATCATATGCCGCCCACTTCCTAGTCTAAAGCATAGGTTCGAGTATAGAGAGTAGAGTCCAGGATGGCCCAATTTCATTAGTGGAGTTTAAACCCACAGAGGCGCATCACAATGGCTTCATAAATATCAAGCCGTTATTCCAGCGTTTCTTCTCGCTGGACGAGGAGAGTCTCTTTGAATTCTAACGAAGGGCATCTAGCTAGGCAAAATATGGCCAAATCGAAGATCAAGGCATGTGGGCTGATGAACCTTGATTTTGCAAGGTTTTTCCCTTAAGTGCCCTTCTATCCTTCTACTTGGTGGCTTTAAAAGGGGAAGGTGAGGCATCGCCTATAGCCACTTGAGTTTTCAATGCTTTGCCTTTACGCTTCCTCTTTCTTCATATTACTCTTTGTTGAGACGAGCTTAAGGTGTCACGCTTCTTTGACTATGGGTGCTATTTTCGTTGGATGAAGGAGGAACCGGCTTTAAAAAGTTTAATGGGGCTTCGCTCATATTGGTATTGGGAGCTGAAGGGTTCGTAACATTCCCCAGCATTCGGATTGAAAATTGAAGCTCAGATAGGGAAGTTGCTGAGAAGCTAACCATGCAGGAAGTGTTGAAGAGTGGTTCTACTAGGCCTTGCCGAGCCATAAATAAGATAGCATTGGAGGCGGCCCCAAATTACTTCCTTCAGCAACATACGAGTACTTGGAGATACAAAAGAAAGGAGGCTGAAGAGATCATACTGGAAACGCTAAAGAGCAATTCTGCATGGTTGCATCGGGTCATAAATCAGAAATGGCTGTCGTATTCTTCCACCAAAGGAGATCATTGTATGAGTTTCGGGCATCCCTTTTGTTAAGGATGGGAACATTAGAGTAGGCGTGATGTCGCCTCAAGCCTAGAGGGTTTGCCATCCGACAGTGTTCGAGGGTTATTTTTCGAAGCCAGAATGGGGCCATCCTCTCCAAAGGAAGAAAATATTGCAATAGTTGTGAGCGATCTTTCGCACATAGAAATTTTTTCTTGTACTTCCTATGACATAGTGCACTTATAATCTTTTTGTAACAAGGACTTTAATAAAGATATTTCTTTTCTCAACTATATGTGTCTTGAGACGAATATCTGTTGCTTTAGTTGATTAGGCTTCATAGGAAGAAACCATAGCCTTTTCAGTCATGTCGAGGTATGGAGGAATTCTCTCCTTGGTCCCGCCAAGGTATAGGGAGCTCCAATCGGCCATGTCAAGCTTGGAGTATTTTCTACTTGGCCTTACCAAGGTATGGAGAAAGCTTGACCGCGCCGAGGTTCAAAGAAATCTAGTCGGCCTTGCCAAGGTCTGGAGGATTTTTTACTTAGCCTTGATAAGGTACGAAGAAATATTTTTTACTTGGCACTGCTAATGTATTCTGACTAGCCTTGCCGAGGTTCGGAAGAATGCTGAGCCATGCCGAGGTACAAAAAAAAAATTTGTCTTGGCCCGGCTCGGAGAAAGCTGTCGTGCCAAGGCTCGGAGAACTTTGGTCAGCCTTACCGAGGACTGGAAGATCTTTTACTTGGCCTTGCCAAGGTACAGAGAATGCTCGGTTATGCCAAGATTCGAAGAACTTTGGTTGGCCTTGCCGAGGCTCAAAGGATCCTTTACTTGGCCCTGCAAAGGTACGGAGAAGGCTCGGCTGTGACAAGGTTCGGAGAACTCTGGTCAGCCTTGCCGAGGCCCGAAGGATTTTTTACTTGGCCCTATCAAGGTATGGAGAAAGCTCGGCTATGCCAAGGTTCGAAGAACTCTGGTTGGCCTTGCCGAGGCCCGGAGGATCTTTTACTTGGTCCTGCCAAGGTATGAAGAAGGCTCGGCTGTGCCAAGGTTCGGAGAACTCCAATCGGCCTTGCCAAGGCTCGAAGTATTTTTACTTGGCCCTACTAAGGTACGAAGAAAGCTCAGCCCTATCGAGATTTAAAGAGCTCAAGTTGGCCTTACCGAGGCCTAGAGGATCTTTTACTTGGCCCTGCCAAGGTATAGAGAAGGCTCGGCCGTACCGAGGTTCGAAGAACTTCGATCGGCCTTGTCGAGGCTCGAAGACTTTTTTACTTGGCCCTGCCAAGGTATGAAGATGGTTACTCAGCCCATGGGGTCGGTGTCCGGGCAAGTCCTGCCTTTCATCATCATCTCAAAAAAACAAGATGATTATTCAAAGAATAAATATATAAATTGGAGCAAAATTTTTCTGTTACAACAAGCAAAATAGCTCTGTTTAGGCATACTTCACTGGTAATACGCTCGAGGGTTATCCGAGTTTCATGTCTTGGGGGTATTGTATCTTTTGAAGATCTTTGTTGCTCAGAGGTGATCCGAGTTTCATGTCCTAGAGGTATTGTATCCCTTGGAGGTCTTCATTTGAAAAGGCGAGTCCCTCGCACTGGACTCTTTTAGGCAGGTTCTCGTCTTCGATTGGCCATTCCTAGGAGGAGCCAACCATAGTAATATTAACATTACCAGCCACCGGTGGGTTCCATGGGGATAGTTGTCAAAGCTTTGGCAAACATTTTGCTCTATTGGCTGCTTCGAGGGTGTATTTGATTGAACCTCCGCACTGGACTTTTGATGCACTTTCTTGGCGATGGAGCCCTATGGCAAAGAGCTGGGTTCACAAGGCAAGCCAGTTAGCTCTTTTCCGAGCTCTTCTTCTCCTTTTTTTGGATTGCTCAGCTCGGACCGACCTTCTAGATTCTTCGACCCTGGCATATTTGTCTGCCAGGGCCATCATGTCAAAGAGGTTCTTGAGGTAGTTGACCTCTATAGCTAGGTAAAAGTCTTCATCCTTTGATACTCCGCTCATTAAGGCAAATATGGCTACCTCATGGTTGAAGTGATCGATTTCAAGCATGGCCGTATTGAAACGGCTAAGAAAACTTCTTAAGGACTCCCCCTCTCGCTGCTTGACTTTGGAAATGGAGTCAGATCTTCGTCGGTGGCGATGGCTGCTGACAAACTAGCTGGTGAAAAGATGCCCAAGCTCATCAAAAGAATTGATGAAATTTGACTTCAAGGTACCGAACATATTCTGGCGGGACCTCAGAGAGTAGAGGTGAAAGCCCAACACAGGATCACATCTGATGCCTCGTAGAACATTATGATGGATTGGAAGCTACTCAGGTGGTCGTTGGGGTCGGTGGTCTCGTAGTATGGCTTGATGGTAGGGAGTTTGATGTGGGCCTGGACCACTTTCTGCATTATTCTGTAGGTGAACGACATACCCTACTCCATCTTGGGTTGAGGATTAGACGCCTGTCTGACGGCATCTAACTTTTGGCACATCTCCAGGAGTTATTGTTTCATCCCGCCATCCCAAATGGTTGGAGATACTGGATGGGGGACCTCGGTAGCGGCGTCGAATCGTGGTGGAAGAAAATCGGAGATAAGGAGCGAGCCCAATGGGATCGAGGCAAGCTCTTATCCTTGCCCCTCTGCTGTGTTGGCTTTACACCTTCCTCATGGCCAGATTGTCGTGTGAGGCTCGTGGCCTCAGTGGATTGGACGGAAGAGCCACCGGTGGGACCGGGGCGGCTGTTCCATCGGGAAGCTACTGAGTGGGCGCAGCAGGAAAAGAAACTCCAGTTGTGTTAGGGCTTGAACTTGCTGGACCAGCATGCCAAACTGATCCTGGGTGATCGGGGCAGCTGGTGGTGGAGGAGCTTCGGTCGGTGACGACTGTGAGAGCACCGTGTTGTTTGTGGGATCATGCCTCTGAGAAGTGGCCTGATCAAGAGTATCAATGGTTACTCTCTTGTAGTTGGCCATTGAGGAATCATCCTTCTTGTTTTGAACCTTGTCTCCTTAATTTCAAGTTTAATGTGACTTAAGGCCCTTCCTTTAGCGCCAATTTGTTGCTGCTGAATTTCGTTCTCTAACTCGAAAAAGATGCATATCTGGATAGCGCTCTCTCGTCTGGGTAGACCTGTATGATAGTCCTCACGCAGGAATCACAGGGGATGGTCCCTACAGAAGATCCTCCGATGCCCAAGTCAGTGGATACTCTCATCAAACAGATGAGTAGGAGAAGGTTGTTGCAGAATGATGCTCCAAAGGGGGTTTCTGAAGAGCAATGACCTCTGCTTCATTTTTGAAGGCTTAGAATTGCCTACGAGAGCGTACATGAAGGGTCTTGGGACTTGGTATTTGTGCGCTACTAAAAAGGTAAGCCGTTACCTAAATTTTTGAGTGCATTTTAGGAAGTTGGAAGCCGATACGATTGAAATCCGGTCGGTTATGAGAATTGATGGTTGAGGAGGCTGATGGACGCATTATCGAGAATTTGAAATCCCGTTGATCGTGGTGGGCGTGTTATATTTGGCTTCCGTTTCTATTTTGAGAGGCCTACTCCGAAATCCTTGCAATCGGGGTGGTTCATCCTCCGAGATATCTGGTGCAGTTTGAAGCAGTATGACGCTCATGTGCAGGGGTTGAGGATCAATCCTGGTGAGGTATGGAGATGGTTCGATCCTCCTGAGGTTCGGAGATAGCTCGGCTCTATAACTCGGCGAGATAGCTTGACTCTACCGAGGTTCGGAGATTGCGGGTGGCGCTGCTTATCTTTTTCTGTAACAAAGAATGGGCATTCTCTGATTATGGTAGTTAGCGAGTCAGAGCCTAGAAGCGAGCCTTACCGACTTTCATGCCTGCCCATCTGTTACGGTGATGATTTTGCCCTGCATCATCACTGCCCAACTTAGGTAGCTATTCACCGCAAACTTAAACGACTATAGAAGAACTTAAATCAATGGAATATGTAAAACGTTGCTAATGATGGTTCAAAACTATGACGTAGTCTATATGACCCAAACCAGGCCAGAGAAAAACCTAAATTGGTTATCAAAGAAATATATAGATTGAACAATGAAGTAGAAGCCGATCCCAGTTTGGTATGAACCAGAATGAACTGGACCTGATTGAATCAATCAACTCGCACCTTTCTCCCTCAGAAGCAAGAGAATTCCTTAGCATTCATCCAGAAGGAATCGTGGACCTCAAAGATAGCTGCCTTTAAGTATCAAATTCCTTTTCCAATTGGACGGTGCAGTACTTCAAGGAACATCGATCATGTCCTATATTATTATCTGTTATAAAAAAGATCAGGATGTATAAAATTAGTAGCATTGACTTTAAGATGGTGTCATGGGATTGCAATTGTTTTGCTAGCAATATTTCCGACCCATCATTATCCCACCGTCCAATAGGCAGAGGACGAATTAACTTTAGTGCCAGTGTGCAACTGTTTTCTCTATCCTTTTGTTTTTTTTTTTGTATATATATATATATATATATATATTTCTATTATCTAAGTAACAGTAATAGTAGAAAGAGAGAGAACTTGATTGCTCCAGAGAATTATCATCCAAATAAATAGAGATTTCATGTTAAAACTATTGGATGTGATTTTTATCTCTAAAATATATATATAAAAAATATATAATCTGGAGACAGTTGGCTCTTGGATTAAGAGGTCAAAGAGGCACGGAGATATTCTAATGCAAGGTCGGCAAAATCATTAACCTGACTCTCAAAGCTAGTAGATTATAGTAAGGAAAGAAAGAAAATGGAAAAAAAATGATGGTTAATTTGCGTGAGAATTGTAAGGCTCTCACACAACAAAAGATGCATAATGACCTTCCATCAAATAAATCCAATTATAAGAATGACTTTTCATCCAATAATTTCCAATATAAAGTCTGTTTCTTCTGACATGACATGCAATTTTTGAGAGCACTTCACACTGCATCCTCTACAATGAGCATTTTTACTATCAAATAACAACACTTCTTGTGGCAAAAGTTAAAAGCCGCTGAGAAAAATCGATAGCAACACTTAAAAGCGTCACCTTCCGTTAAAAAGCTTTTTTTTCGGGAGAACGGGAGGCAATGGATTCCCATCTTTCCTTCCATGACAATGGAATTCCCACCCATCTTTCCTTCCATGACAAGGGAATGCCAGATCGATGTGGCGAGGCTGCTGCGAGTTCAACAATGCCAGATGCAACAAGTGGGTTTCAAATCCCTACAACAACAAGCTCATTGGTGCAGCGGTCTTCGAAAAAAGCTACACGCCGAACGATGAAATTGGGCACGGGACTCACGTTGCCGGCATTGCAGCTCGTAACTTTTGTAGATGGTGCTCGGTCAAGCCGAGCGCAGCCGGCATGGCTGTGTAAAAAGTCCCCGATATACTGGCATGGATAATTTTTAAGTATACTTGTAACACCCACCAACTCCAAGATCCATTTTTTTAAGTTTTTTTTATTTTTAATAAATGATAGAAAAAAAAAACCGCAACTAAACAGGCATAACAAAAAAAAATGAAAATATTAACAATCAAAAATCATATCAAAAATCAAGTAGATATTTGACGAAACTCATTATATCATACCAACTAGTGTTTATTGACAAGCCTTAGCTACGTGATTATATCATACCAACTATGAAATATTCAAGACTTCAAAAACAAATGGCTAAACAAATGTAGACATTAGACGTAAGTGTGTGGTCATGCACTAAGAACGGTTTCCTCCCAGAAAGAAGTTTTCTTTCCCGTCTTTAAAAGAGTTTGTAGAACAGCATCAGGTTTTATGTTGCCTTTAACAGTTACCTTCTGCTCCTTCAAGTCCACATCAAAGGCTTCAACACCTGAGAAAAGATTACAAAAAAAAACATACGAATTAGTATACTTGTTTTAAGCCACTTGCATCATATAATGGGTTGGTAGCGATAGAATCTTTTCTAACATCTTATATGGCATTTGACCTTTGAAAAAATAAAATTTGTGAAAATCACAAGAAATGGCATTTGACCTTTGAAAAATAAAATTTGTGAAAATCACAAGAACAGGAAAAGAAATGTGAGGAGTGGCAACCTTTCATTTTGCCAAGGACCTTCTTAACAGCTCCAACACAACTTTCACAGGACATGCCAACTCTAAGGACAACAGTCTACATCAAAAAGTGAAACAAAAAGAAGATATGTTATTAAGACATCACTCAAATAACAGTGAAAATAAGCACTTGGGATTTAAATAGATATAGCGAATTGTTTCATCAAGATGTTCTTCTCATAAACAAACCAAATTGCTTTTCCTGCTTTCCAAAAGTTTTTAAGACAAATTAAAAATTCACAAATAAAATGCAAAGGAAAGGAGAAGTCAAACAGACTATAGTCTACAGGACACATGCAGTTATAAATCCCCATCATTATCAAAATAACAATCCTAACTTTGGCCACTGCACAGTAGATATGTGGCACTACATGTGTCATGGTTTCGATGGTAATGGCCATATGAAAACAAGATCAGCAGAGAGAAAACCAGTGCCTTAAAAAGACTAGAAAGCAAGAGTAGCAAGCCCAAACAAAGAAACAAAATTTTAAAAAATGTAAAATATGATTATGGCAATTTAAATTAGCTAATCCTTGAAAGGAACAACTGACTAGGAAAGGAATTGTTAAATATAGTTATATTAAATTAAATAAATATTCTCTTTCAAAAGAAAATTCAATCATCAGGAGAAGGGCATGAGGAAGTTGATGTCCCTTACTTTCATTCTTTATTGCAAATACGCTAATACAATGATCTTGACCATCGCATCTGGCTCCACAGTTCTTGCTTTAGCAAATTTGCTACTGAAATTTAACGTCTAATGATGACTTGACAACAAACAAATAGCTTGCATGAAACAATTGCCAAAATTTTACTACAACTTGTATCTAAAGCAGTTGCCATTTTTAAGTGGTTATCTTAGATGACTGCTACATGCAGAAGTTAAAAAATTGATATCTGTAAATTTATATAGGGCAAAAAGTCCATTCCAGTCTTATAATATTAGTGTATAACAAACTCTCCTTTTATGTTTCAATTCTAATGCTTACTAAGGGCTAGTTTAGTATCACTTTTATTTCCTTTATTTTTTTAAAAAAATAGAAACACAAAATTCAATGCAAAAAATATATTTGGTTACATTATTTTTATTTTTATTTTTAAAAGTAACTTTTATTATTTATGAAAAAGATTTTCAAAAAGTAACTTTTAAAATGTCACCTGCTATAAATAATAAAAAATAATAGTTAGAATTATCAAAAATAAAAGCAATAGTCATTAGTAAACATGTTTCTGTTATCAAAAATATGAAAATAAATAAAAACAGAATTCCTATTTCTATTTTTAAAGAAAAGGTGACAGCAATGTTAAACACAGCTTAAATCTTTGTAGGACTTGGAGACCATCCTCATTAAAAATAAAAAAATCACCAAAATCCTAATAGTTCATTCACTATATGCATATAAGGTGAAAAATAAATAAATAAATAAAGAGCTCGGTCGGCAACAAACCAGATAACAAACAACCTCGTCAGGAAGATTACATCAGGCTCGTAAAATTTCTAAGCACCCAAACAGGCCTTTTAAGTGGCCATTAATTGTACATTTAGAACCTAGCTAGTATATCCATAGGCCAGTTACATATCACAGAGGATTAATAAAATAGAAAGAGATAAAAAGAGGAAACAATGGGAAATAAAAATAAACATAAACAAAGTAGCATGCATGCTAAGTATGGTCACATGGTCAGATAGTTTTGCCATATCCCATTTCAATTATAACAATAGTCAATATCTCATTTATTGGTGTTGTTTTCAATTTATATGGTTATCTGCAGTCTCCATCATTCTATTAAATTTTCGAGTCAACAATGATGCTTCATAGGTGATACTCAAATTTAACAAAGTTATAGGGAAGGTGCACAAACTAAGTTGACTTCCCACATCCCATGGAAAAAAGAAAAACAAATTTGATCACTTTAAATGGAACTATGAATGTTTCAAGTCATTTCAAGTCCAGCTTACTCACATGTACATGTTTTTTTTATCGTTTTGTAGCACTTAATGCAATGTTTCAGTTGCTTACTTGTTTCTTTTTTCATTCACATCAGTAACATCAATTGCTTCCATTTATTTAATGGAAGAATGACTATAAAAATATAGAATTAACAACTCAAACATTTAATCCAATTCACAGTTTTATTCGTTGCATATTAGAGGGAAACATTAATTTGACTGACAAAATGTGTATCTTTGGAAATTTCTACATGATCCTCTATTTCCCAAGTCTTAGAGTGCATTTATTGTTGCTTTTTTTTTAAAAAAAAGCCTTCTACAAATTAAAAAAATTAAAAAAACACTTTAGGAAATGCGCAATCTTTTCTTTGTTTTGACCTCTGCGTTCCATGTCATAAAATACAGGGACTCCTCAACTAGCATGATAAGCTAGTATCCTAGAGGATATTGAAAAAGCTAATGGAAGGCCACCCTATACCAATAGTCAATAAATTAAAAGCTCATAGAAATAACCCTATCATGTGGACAAGACGCAGGTAAACAATAAACAAAATCATCAAATAAGAATGATATAAAACCATTTCCATGAATCCCGGATGATTGGACTCAGATAAGTTTTATTTCTTTATTTCCTTTCCTTTTCTCCACACACCACCTCTATCATTATCAATATGCTATTCTATCACCAAAATATAAATTATCAGATTTACTACTATTGCCTCAAACCCAACTTTGATAAATGGCAAATTTCAAGACATATATCAATTACATAAATCATAGCTCAATATTTAGAACGGTATCAATCTTATGATCAAGTAATCAAATAATTTAATCCTTAAGCGCTCGTTTGGTATGTTCCTAAGAAAAGTTTTCCACTAGGAGAAAAAAAGTGTAGGGAAAATAAATACCATCTACCACATCTCCTGTGGTATTTAATTTTCAGTGGAAGATGGAAAAAGTATGGATATGAATTCCCTCCCAACGTGGGAAAATGGGTGCAGAAAAGTCTCCTAAAGCTATTCCAACTTCAAATATTATTATTACAACCCCAGACAGGCACAAGAATAAAATCTACATAAAATTAAAGATCACAGTTTGTTAATCTAACAATACAACTCAAACAGATGCGCAATCAGTTATCCAATCTATCCCGAATGGATTAACAATGTAAACATACTAAAATAAATCATTTATCACCAAAAACGGGAATTAAAATTCCAAATATCCGTACAATTCAAAGACTTAAAGATAGGTCTACAGCAATCTTTTAGAGGAAAAACTACTACAGCCAACAAGAAAAGGATCGGATAAAGTCCTCAAACAAGTAAAGGATCGGATAAACCACGACCAATAATCCAATTGAACGAACCCTAAATTCGATTCAACACCATTAAAGCATAATGACAAGAATTTCAACAATTTAAGAAAAAGGAACAAGAACTGAATCATAAGTTCAGATCGCGATTCTCCACCGCCAACAATCCGATAAAATGAACCCTAATTACAATTCAAGTCCCTCAAATGATAATAATAATCAAGAAAGATTAGACTAGACAGGCGTGTCAAAGGAAAAGGATCACCGAGGCTTACCTCAGCCATAGCGTATCGAACTTTCTACCGACTCCGAGGGTGGTATTTAAATAGGTCGAGATCCGCCCCTTGGGTGGGTGTTTAAATAAGTCGAGATGAAGGTCTGTTTGGATTAGGTGTTTGAATAAGTCGAGACGAGGGTGGTGTTTAAATCAAGGTTGTTAATTTTATTTTGGATTATGTTTTAGTTTAACTTATGAAATGAAATATTTGGTATCGGATTGATTCGGTGCTTCATTTTGATATATATATAATATATATATATATATATATATATAGATATATATATATATATATATATAGAATATAATAATCTATATATATATATATATATATATATATAAAAATTTATTTATATTCATATTCTTCATAAATAATAATAATATATAAAATAAGAGTTGAGTTTTTTAAGAGATGCGATCCTGGGAATAGGGTAACTAGAATCTTTTTTTTTTATTATATATATATTTTTTAAATGAAAGGGTAACTAGATATTTTTTTGATATTTATATATATATTTATTTAAATAGTTCTGAAAGGTTAATAATTCATAATTGGTCTCCAAAATATATTTTACCGAAACAGCCGAACGGCTAAAAACGGCCGAAATGGCCGAAATATACCGAAACGGCCGAAAAATCTTCCGAAACGAAACGCAAAACTTATCTTTTCGGATAAACTACTGAACGAAACGTCTCGACAGAAACGGTTGACAACTTTGGTTTAAATAGGTGGAGATGAAGGGTCTTTTTGGATTAGGTGTTTGACGAGACGAGGGTCTCCTTGGATTAGGGTGAATGAAGGGGAGGGAGAGGAAAAGAAGGAAAAAAAGTTAAAAAGTTATTTTATTTGAAGGAGGATGAAAAAAAAAAAGTAATCGATTATTTTTTTTTGAGAGTAAATTTGTTAACCCCTAAATTGAAGGTAAAATGAGGACGAAAAAATATTCTTCTCTGTATTTATGATTTTGACGTCTAAGGTTTTTTTTTTCTCTCTCTTTAACCCTTACTAACCGTTCGTTATCTTTGTTATCCTCTCATAATCTTCTTTTTAGCTTTACTTTATTTTATTTTCTTCCAACTTATTTGCTTGTTGTCCAATATATTGGGTGGAGGGAGCATTTATTTTTCACATGACTTGGCCATTTATGTGCACTGTTTCAATTACCTAAACAAGTAAGATAATTACAGACCTTGGTTTTATCTAATGATGGATGAGAGTTTCATCGTTTGATCCAAGGTTCGGATGAATGGGATGGCATTGATAAACAATTGATAAACATTTGGATCTCTTTGTGGTGGTCCTGATGGATCCGATTATGGAGTCCATCATTAGGAAGGAGAAAGGTGAGGTTTTGCTGTGTAACCGATTGAATAATTTCAAATTGCTATTGGTTCATTCTTATTTAAACCCTATACAAAAATAAAGAAATAGTTGAATAATTTTAAATTGCTATTGGTTCATTCTTATTTAAATTCTATAAAAAAATAAAGAAATAGTTACTTATGAAAATCAAAATTTTGATAGATACCATCCTCTAAAAAAGAAAAAATATTAAATACATACCATCATTTAAAAAATCAATTTCCATTTCAAGATTTTAATATACCTTTATAAAATGATGGATATCATGCATCAAACGTGATCATAATGTTAACGTTAAGAGAAGGAAGGAAGAAGTAAATCATAACTTTCATTGTTCTTATGCTTTTGTGGCAATTGATTCGCATCAAAATAAAAATAAATCATCACTCATTTTGTAATCATAATAAAAGTTTTATCAAAATCTCTTTTGTCCTTTAACCTCATCAAGAATACAGTAAATACTATCCCTATATTTTATAAATATAAAAAATCTTGCTTTTTTTTTTTAGACTTTGATGAAACCTGCATTAATATTTCAAAATTAAAAATATATAATTATTCTTTAATAACATAAGAATGTTATTTTTCTTTACAATGATTAGTAAAACAAAAAAATGACTATAGAACTAATATTTAAACCAAAATAAAAGTGATCGAATAAAAAGGTATAATTTACATATTTTTTTTTTTAATAAAATATATATATAAAAGATTCTTCTTTCTTGTTTGGCTATATATATATATATATATATCCAAACAAAGAAGAAGAATCTTTTTTAGCAACCGCTTAGATCGAACTTTTCTACCGAAAGGGACGCCTAAGGCTCCGCCTCGGTTTGTGATCTGTAACGTGTCATTTCTGTAAATTAGTTGTACTCTGTGGCAGCTCCGGGCCATTTGGTCGCAGGCCCGCATTCCCAGCGCCCGGAGAACCCACCCTCGATTCGTCTTATGATTCGTGAAGATTAAAATGAACGGGGGACAAACGTCACCATCCTTGCCTCATACTTGTTCACCTCAAGCTCCCATGCTACCTCAAACGGCTCGCATGTCGATGCTGTCAGTTGAAATCTTTCTCATCGATGGGCAGTTATGTGATATTCTACAATGTTATTGATGATTGACGAAAGATAAAATCGTTGTTGTATTATTGATCATTTATATTGATGATAAAATCATGCTTAATTTAAATATTTTATTTGTCAGCTGGTCAGCTAGTATGATATCTAGTGATGAAGTCAAATCATCTTTGGCAAATTTGGATCACTCTGACAACCCGATCATCTTTATGCTTCGGCCATCTGAGCCGAGTCATTCATCGATAACCCGAACTATCCTTATTCCTCGATAACCCGAGCTATCCTTATACCTCGGTAGCCTAAGCTATTCCTCAGTCGTCCGAGCCGAGCCATCTTATACCTCGGAAAATCAGGTCAAACCAAAGCCAAACCAAACCGAAATATTCAAAATACCTTTGCGGAATCCGGCGCGGGAAAGTTCGAATCTACTATAGCTGAATAAGATTCCAAACGGCGAATCATGCCCAAAAGTGGTCTAGGTTTGTGTGATCATTGAGCCTCAGGGCATCAACCAGCTTTTCCAGCCGTCGATCCTCTAACTAACAAGATACGGACCCCACTGGCCTCGTAACAAACTTGATTCGAATCCTAACAGTTTTCAGACCCCATCTAGGGCACGTCCAAGGAATCAGGTGATCACTTATAAATATCACAGCCTTCCAACCTCTCAGGTACACGTGAAAACTCTGAGGCAACCCCTTAAGCATTCATTTTTTCACTTACTGAATCTCATACTCCATACTCTATTAGAGCTCTCACAAGAGCCCTGAGGAACATCTCCTCTATAAAAGTTTTCTCCTTACATTTGCTTGCTGTGAATCTCCACTGACTTGGGCCTCGGAGGGTCCTCCACAGAGGGCAACCCCCACAACACCCCCTGCGTGCGGACTGTCTTGCTGGTTCCGTCTCGAGGCAGCGGGATCGGCGTCCGGATCAGGAGCCAGAGGCGCATCCGAGTCAGAGAACGGATTTTTGTGGCAACAGATTGGCGCTAGAGGAAGGGCCTCAAGTCCCATAAACTTGTAATCCAGGAGACAAGACTCAAGAATCAGAGGAAACATCCTCCAATGGCCAATCGGAAGACAGCCACCTCTGAGGCTCAAGATCAGGCTGCTTCTCAAAGGCCTGATCCGATTAGTGGGGCGGCACCACCAGCTGAAACACCTTCACTACCAGTTGAAACTCCTTCGCCACCAGCAACGGCGGTGATCCTGGACCAGTTCGCCACTTTGGTTTAGCAGGTCCAAGCATTGACCCAGTTGGTTCAGGGATTCCAGGCGATTCCTGGCCCTGCTGTTCCTGCTTCTCAGCCTCGCGAGGAGGCCGCTGCCCCTACTCCGCCTGTGATCTCCTCTTCCGATCCGCCTGGAGCGGCGGATCGTGGTTGCCAGCCTGCAAGGGCGAGGCCAGCGCTACAGCGACCTGGAGAGAAAAGCCCGCTCAGATCTAGGCGAGTTCGCTCCCCCTCCCCGGTGTCTTCCCAAGATTCGACACTGCTGCCATCTTCTCCTCGCCCGATCCCTCATACTACTCTGAATGAAGGGATAATGCAACAGATGCAGGAGATGCGGCGAGAATGGCGTCGGGAGTTAGACGCCGCCAAGCAAACTCCTCCATCCCACCCGAAAGCAGAGCAGGGCATCCCCTTCTCCGAGAGGATCATGAGGGAAGTGATTCCCCCTCATGTTAAGCTTCCCACCAATGAGCCGTACCACGGATCCGCCAATCCCGATGATCATCTAAGCAGCTTCAGGTCCATCATGATGTTCCATGGAGCCTCGGATGCGATCCTCTGTCGTGTCTTCCCCTCCACTCTAAGGGGATCTGTCCGAACCTGGTTCAACAGCTTGAAACCAGGTTCCGTTGATTCTTTTGATAAGCTGAGCTGTCTGCTTATCAGCCAGTTTGTCAGCAGCCGTCGCCAGCGATGGAGATCCGATTCCCTCTCCGAGGTCAAGCAAAGAGAGGGGAAATCGCTGAAGAGTTATCTCGGCCGCTTCAACACGGCCCTCCTAGAAGTCGACCACCTCAATCATGAGGTGGCAATGTCCGCCCTGGCCGAAGGATTGTCCAAAGAGGGAGACTTTTATCTAGCTCTGGAGGTTAATTACCCGAAGAGCCTTTCGGACATGATGTCCCTGGCGGACAAGTACGCCAGGGTGGTACGCTAGGGTGGAAGAATTGAGGAGGTCAGCCCAGTTCGAGCAGATGAAGAAGAAAGAGGCAAAGGGCTCGGATAGACAGCGAGCCCACCGCCGCGCTAGCTCACCTCGCCACCGTAGAGCTCCTCCGCCGCCACCTCGAGACCAAACTCGGAGTTCGGCCCAAAGGTTCGACCGCTATACTCCCCTCACCACACCAAGAGCTTAGATCCTGATAGAAATCGAGCATCAACTTCCTCGATCCCCTCCTCTTTGAGGCAATAGAGCCCGGAGGGACCCAGCCAAGTACTGCCGCTTTCACCGAGACTACGGGCACGACACCGAGGACTGTTGGCAGCTCAAAAATAAGATTAAGCAGCTAATCCGGTGAGGCAGACTGAACCGGTTCAAGGGCCCACCTAAGCCGATTAATGAAGAGAATCGCCAACCTGAACCTTGCCAACTCCCGCCACCAAATCCTTCCATTATCGGCAATATCAATGTGATAACGGCGGCCGGATCCCCATCCTCTTGGCCAGGCGAGAAGGAGAACCCACCGAAGAGAGCTCGAATCGATGAGCTCACCTTATGATGAAGATCTCGGGGAGGTGCAGTGCCCCCATGGTGATGCTCCGGTTGTGTCTTTAAACATGAACAATTATGATGTACACTACATTTTAGTTGATAGTGGAAGCTCTATTAATGTTTTTCGATGCCTTTGTGAGACTAAAAATTTCGGATAGAAAGCCTCCAACCGGTGGAGTCCACCCTAGCAAACTTCACAGGTGACTCCATAACCCATGAAGGAGTCATCACTCTTCAGTCCGAGCCGGCACCTGGCCCCGTGTGGCTACCGTATTCATGGATTTCCTCGTGACCAAGCTCAGATCCCCCTACAGCGCTATCCTCGGTAGACTGGGGCAAAGGAAATTTTTATTTGCTACCATTGATTATTTTACTGAGTAGGCTGGGGCCGAAGTAGTAGCCCAGATAACCGAAGCCCGTGCCAAAGACTCCGTCTGGAGATCCATCATCTGCCGCTTCGGTCTTCCCCACACCATCATCATCGACAACGGGAAGCAGTTCGACAACCCTAAGTTTCAAGAGTTCTGCGAAGATCACAGCATTCTCCATCGCCTGACCTCAGTCGGACATCCCCAAGCTAACAGGGAGGCCGAGGTAATGAACCGAACTCTCTTGCAGGGAATTAAAGCTCGGCTCAACCAAGCGCGAGGCAGGTGGACGGAGGAGCACCATCATGTGTTATGGGCATACCGAGCCACTGAAAGGGCTCCCACGGGCCAGACTCCATTCAAGATGGCTTTCGGCATAGAGGCCATTATCCCCGTGGTGGTCGAGCTCCCCTCCCCTCGCACCGAAGGCTATTCGAAAGAATCTAATGATGAACAACTCCGAACCAATCAGGACTTAATAGATGAAGTCAGAGTGAAAGCCCAAATCCGGATGGCGGCCTACCAGAAAAGAACAGCCCGCTACCATTCAACTAGAGTTAAAGGAAAATCTTTCTCGCCCGGCGATCTTGTCCTTCGGAAAGCATCCGTCTTAAAGCCACTGGAGTAAGGAAAGCTGTCCCCTAATTGGGAGGGTTCTTATCAAATTTTGGAGGTAATCAGACCCGGCACCTATAAGCTCCAAGATCTAAATGAAAAATTTATTCCTCGGACATGGAACTCGGATAATCTTCATGCATACCATCAATAAAAGTACGCTCTCACTAAACCCATTTTTGTTCATTGAATTAAAATTATTTTTCAAAGGCCTGCGAAATTTTTATAACTCTCCTTGAAAGCGGCAATGAGAAGTAGGTCATATAATCCTCGGCTGGGCCGAGCGAACTCCGTACCTTGGCAGCGCCAAGTAAAATATAATCTTTATAATCCTCGGCTAGGCCAAGCGATCTCCGTACCTTGACAGCACCAAGTAAAATATAATCTTTATAATCCTCGACTGGGCCGAGCGATCTTCGTACCTTGGCAGCGCCAAGTAAAATATAATCTTTATAATCCTCGGCTGGGCCGAGCGACCTCCGTACCTTGGCAGTGCCAAGTAAAATATAATCTTGAAGGCTCGGCAACACTGAGTGGTTTATTATTTGAAGGCTCAGCAACACCGAGTGATTTATTATTTGAAACCTCGGCAACACCAAGTGATTTATTATTTGAAACCTCGGCAACACCGAGTGATTTATCATCTAAAACCTCGGCAACATCGAGTGATTTATCATCTGAAACCTCAGCAACACCGAGTGATTTATGATCTGAAGCCTTGGCAACACCGAGTGATTTATCATCTGAAGCCTCGGCAACACCGAGTGATTTATCATCTGAAAGCCTCGACCAAAGCAGAAGTGCATCTCTTATTATTGAAAGCCTCGGCCAAAGACGAAGTGCATCTCTTATTATTAAAAGCCTCGGCCAGAGCCGAAATGCATCTCTTACTATCAGAACCCTCGGCCAAAGCCGAATTAAGTTTCTTGTTAATCTTTGAAGCCTTGGACAAAGCCAAGTGGCCTCGGCGATTCTGCAGTAACAGCAAGGCCGATTAATCTCTCAGACATTTTAGCGCAATTGATACGTCTTATCATACTTCGGCGCAAATAAGCAATCCCTCTCTCTGCCCATCAGCAGAGTTGTGCAAGTCTCTCCTCCTTAAGGAAAGATCTACTTAGCCCCCTTTTATCGGGCCGCACCTATCTTGCGAATCGGTAAGTCGCCCAGACCTTCCTCTGACTTGAGCAAAGACTAGTGCCTCCTCAGAAGGGGGCCAAACACTATGAAAATGCCTAACGAAGGCGGTGCTACACAAGCACAATCGAAAGTTTACGAGCCAACCATGACTCGGTACGCCTAAAACGAGTAAGACTGCATGGTCACGCCAAAAGGGAAAAGCAAACATCTGAAAATATTTGAAAAAAGAAGAAAGAATAAAAACTTTCTTTATTCCATTAATCGATGAGAAATACAACCTCTGAAGAGGTATTACAAGTGCGTCAAAGCGCTGGAAATACAAGCAAATAAAAAGCTCTGCTAAGCAGCTTCGGTCGATAATGATGTCTTTACATCCAACCCCAGAAATCAGAGAAACCAGACAGGCTCTGTTAAGCCACTGGTTAATCCCAAAGAACAAAGCAAGCCATCCACGAATCCCTGGGATGAGCACGTGGAGGGGTCATAACCAGGCCGAGGGCTCGTGGATGCTTATGCCAATGGAGCATCCCTCCAAGCGGAGTGCTGGACTGCCAGCCACTACACAACAACATAAGTAGGGAACAAGCAGACCAACACAGCCCTCCTCCCTCTTACACGGTGAAAGATTCCTCAGGCAGGTGAACTGAGGGATTCAAGCTGAGGGAGGGGGTGAAATTCATGCTAGTCATGGGGGGCACGTATGTCGTGCATTTCTTGTGATCCTCATGACCAGCAACAAAGAACACACAGGAAGTACATACGTGCACTCCCCATATGACCTCTGCGGGCCCTCCGTGCACTCTCCATATGACCTCCGAGAATTCTTCCCTTGAGGACTGCTTGCTCTTCAGCAGCTTCCTTATCACCCTAGCTATCGGGGGCAAACCAACTTGCAAAAGGAAAGCTCAATCTCTCCACTCTCAACCTCAATGAAATAGACGCCATGAAAACTCTTGCAACTCACAGAAAAGAAGGCCTTGGGAGATAGCCTAGCACGGCCCGTACTCCCCGTTTTACAGGCAAACAGACCGGGAGCAGCCATTAAAATAGAAAGCCCCAGGATTCAAAATGCCCTGGCCATGCTACCACGTGGCGGTTCAGGATAAGAGAGCGCCTTTCAAAGCGCGCCAAATGCATTTCTCAGGCCATGACGCACGACAAAAGATTTTCCTTTGATCTCGAATCAAGAGCCTTAAATGTAGGAAATCGTCCACCGATCCTTAAGATACGGGCAGGCCTGGGAAATCGCCTTGTGAAAATGATGCCATCCAATGGCGATCGAGTGCTTATCACGTACGTTAAAAATACCGTGTTGGAATAGGTCAACGGGATAAATGCCTTACGCAAAAAACAAAGCGTTCTTCAGCAAATTACAGATCTGCCTTGGCAGGAAACGAGACGACTTTACATAGACCAGACTACCCGCCAAGTCTTAGCTGAGGTACTCGCGCAGTTTCTAATCACCTCGTGCCGAACAATTTTATGCCTCGGCCAAACAAGTCAATTTCTTACTTCGGATAAACCAAACTATCCGCCTAACCTTGGCCTCGACCGAGACATTTCCTTAAGCTCAAGCCTAACTATCTTACACTGGCAAAGCAAATCAGTCCAGCTCCGAATAAGCAGGATGCTCAATTCAAAGAAAATATATCGACCTAAGAGCACAAATTGATTCGCTCACCGTCGAGAAAAATTTATAACAAAAAGATCATCCAAAAAAGGCAAACAAGTAGAGACAAAAGATCTATTCATTAAAGTCTCAGCCATATTACAAATATGGGAGGCAAGAAATACACAAGCAACCCTTAAGAATCGGGGTTCGGGTCCATCCCAAGAACCTCTTTGACAATCTCCGAAGGGGCTTGACTCGCTTCACCCTCTTCAAATGCCGAAGGAAGAGCTTCAGGTACCTCGGCGGCAGACTGAGGACATTCTTTGGAGGCCACAGCCTCACTGGGGCCCAAAATAGCGTCAAGGTCGACGTCTGAAATATCCTCATACTGGGCTTCTTCGGCCCCCGGGATACAGGCGTCAAAATGTTCGGCATCCAAAAAAATAAATCCCATTCAGGATGCGCTTGAGAGATCCTCGCTCGAGTCTCCCTTTGCCAAACTGAAATGCATCGGCACAAGCCCCTCTACGTTCTTCAAAGAATTGCGTAGAATGTTTATACTCCTCCACAGCAGAAGTAAGCTGGTTTTGGAGTTCGAGGTTCGTTCGACGACTCGCAGATAACTCCACCCTTAAAGCTTTAAACTGCTCCTGCGTCTTGAGCCTAATTCTACCCATCTGCAAAAAATCAGAGTGTTTGACCTCACGAGCAAAAGAAAAACACTGAAAACGAATAACAAGGAAGACGTCGCACCTCTTCCTCTCATCGAGCCATTTTAGCGCTCAGCTCTTGAACCTTTTCCAAGGCCTTCAATTTGGCCGCCTTATTTTGGTGAAGACCCTCCTTGAGGTTGTTAATTCGGGACTGCTTGTCCCCAACTTCCTACTGAGATTGATCGAGATCGTCGGTGAGCCAAGCAATCTGCTCATTTTGCCATTTCAGCCGGTTCTCCATATCGGCAAATTCTTATTTAAACCAGCAAGCTGATCCCGCTGCCGCCGGCACTTGTGCTCCTCCTCTTCAAGCTTCCTGCTCCAACTATTCTTCTCCTCTGCATGACTAGCCCTTAGCTGGCCCACCTCTTATCAAAATGCTGTTGCATTGCATTGACTTTGTCATCATATTTAGCCTTAATCTGGGACAACTCTAGGCAGGTCTTATCCGATTGTTCGCGGAAACCCTGGAGCTCTTTGACCTGAACCTCTAGTCGAGAGGCCCTTTCGGCTGCGAGTCGGTAAGACTCGCTCACCCTCTCGAAATCCGTCCTAGCGGACACCAGGGCCCCGGAAAGCTGGCTGGTCGAATCCACTCTCGCCCGAAGGTCGGCCACCTCCTTCTTGGCCTGGGCACAAGCCCCAGTGGCCAAATTCAAGCGCCAAGTCAGCGCCCTTATGACCAAAGCATTATGTGAGAAAAACACAAGTGAGAAACCATGGTCCAACCGACCAGTCAGGAATTACAACCTCAGAACAATAACTTACCCGGGAGATGTAATTTGAAGCCATCGTCATGAGAGTAACATTATTGATTTCTGGCAGAAGGAAAACATCATTCGGTGCCCCCCAGCCGACCAAAGGCCGCCTCAATGATATCCTCGGCGATGGGCTCGCCCGTCAAGGAGCCCCCTCGGCATGCAAAACAGATTTCATCAAGGCAGTGCGCATATCGTCCACCTCTGGGCTGTGAACAAAAGAGCTCATGGCCAAGGAACTGGCCCGAGGAGCTTCGGCCCGAGAAACCATCCGCTGGCCTCCTCTATCAGGACTCTAACCTACGAGGCCTCGAATGCTTCGGCCCCAACCGAAGGACCCTCGGCCCGAACATCCCCTTCATTCAATGCTTTTTCTTCTTCTTCTTCTACTGGTGCGTCAACCTCTTCCGCAGCGCCCCTGGGAACCATGGGAGAGGGATCCTCAGCAGGGGGAACCACGACCTCCACCAGCCTCTCAACAGGTGGCTCCGCTTGAGCTTCGACAGCCGCCACTACCTCTCCGGACCCCTCTGCCTGAGCAGGGGCCTCTTCCATACGCCGTGGACTCTCCACCACCGACAGCTGAAGGACATCTAGCGAAGGGATAGTCGGATGTACCAGCAACATCTCCTCGGCGTCGTCTGATACGACCACTATCTGGAGGGGGGGAACCTCGACGGCTTTCTCCGATCTTCCCCCAATGGCTCCCTCTGCTATGGCGCCTCCCTCCGGCAGGGAGGGCTTATCGGTCATAGCTAGTGTTTCCACTTCCTCCCTCTCTGAGGCTGAAGAGCGGCGGTCGACACCGTCTTTTCTAAGCTCCTTTGAGCGAGACCCAGAAGGGCGAGCCCTCTTCTTGGACCTATGTTTATCCCCAGAGCTGGAGCCCGTGTGGTGCTTGCCTAGCTCCCTCCTTATCTGACTCGCAAACGCGGACCTCTCGACTAAAAACACAGCAGATGTTTAGTTAAACAATGGCAAGATCGTATAAGTGTGATGACCATTAGAACAGAGACTCACCCTGAGGGTCGACAGAGCTAAGCCCGGCGGCAAAAAGGGCATCCTCCACTAACAAGGTGCTGGCAGAGACCTCCTGACCACTACGAAGGATAGCCATGTTCATTTTCTCCTGCCCGCTCAACTCCAAACGCGCCTCCGAGTCCTTTACATAATTGGCCCATCCTTTCGGAAAGTCCGAGCCAATGTTCCCTTGACGATGAGAAATTGGAATTTTCACCCCTTTATCGAAGAAGGATTATCAGAAATCATCTTAGATGACTTCCGAGGGCCAATGTAAGGCCACTCAGAGCTCCTCCCGAAAACCAGATTGTAACAAACTCGAAATAAAGGAAGAGTCGCAGTCACCCCAACGCGACTGCACATCGAGATAAACCCAACGAGATTGCACTAGCTATTCGGAGCCACCATCGTTGGGCATATGTTGTAAAACCTCTGTTGGCCCAGATGACAACCCAAGAGGGGGCGGTGAATTGGGTTCTTTTAAAAAATTAGCCTTCTTAAAATAGTTTGCTTAAGATGAATGAAGGCAATAGCAATGTAAATACAAAGTGCAGAAATAAGACAGTGATAGAGATAGAGTCAATGTAAGCACGGCAAACACAAAGAGTTTATAGTGGTTCGGTGTATCCAACACCTACGTCCACTCCCAAGATTCACTTGGGTCCACACTATAATCAACCTGATTACAGCCGAGTTGTTTTACAAGCTCACAACTCAAACTTGTTGTTTTCCCGGGTGCACAACGAACCCAGCTGGTTTTCAAGGGCTCACCAGCACAAAAACCCTAACACAAGCTTAACCAAGCTTGAACCGAGGTAAGACTACCTCCACTAGTTCAATCCCCCAGATTGAACTAGATACAAACAAATGAAATAAGTTTTTCAATTACAAAGCTCCTTAATGAGCAGATAATCAAATAAAACAACAAGTTTAGAAAAGCCTGATTTGTAGATGGTTGGCTTTTGAGCTTTTCTTCTTTCTTCTTTTCTTCTTCTCCTTGCTGGATTGAATCAAGCCTCAGCTCCGATTCTTCACAGTTGAAGCAGTTGAGAAGGGTTGAAAAGCAAGAAGTTGAACTTCTTTCTCCAAGTTGGGAAATCCACCAAAACTTGATTTGAATGCCTTGGATTCCTCTTGAGCTTTTTGGAGTGGAGTGGATTTGAGCTAGAAGGTTTTCCTCTTGAGATTCAGGCTCTCTCTTTTTCGGATTTTTGAAATGGGATTTCTTTCTCTTTGTTTTTCTGATTTTCTTTCTTTTTCGTTCTTTTTCCGTTCTTTTTTTGAACAATAGTCTTCCCTTTTTATAGATTTCTTTCAAACCATTTTTGGAAGAAAACTATCCGTTGGAGTGTACCTTGTAGCAAAATATATCCGTTAGAAATAAGGTAAAATAGAAATATTACCGTTAGAGCTGATCTGGCAATTTGATTTTTCGTTCCAGGTGGGTTGGAGTCGACTCTAACTTTTCTGGAGTCGGCTCTAACTCGAAACATTTTAAAACGTTATTTTCGGAGTCGTCTCTGACTTTTCTGGGGTCGACAAGAAACTTTTCTGGAGTCGACTCTAACTTACCCGGAGTCGACTCTAGGTCGGGGCCAGAAAAATCGACGTTCTGCTTCTTCTGTGAGAGTCGACTCTAACAGTCTCGGAGTCGACTCTAACTTCCGTGCCAGATCCGGAGTCGGCTCTGTGATTCTCGGAGTCGACTCTAATGTCTGCAATCTTACCTAGACATTAGATTCGATCCAGAACACGATGTAACTCCTGATTTTGATCATTCAATAGACTTATAATCTGAAACACTTAATCAAAATCATTAGAGCCTCCATTAGTTATACTCAAATAGTTTTGTTAATCATCAAAATCATCAATTGGGTCAACAATCTCCCCCTTTTTGATGATAACAAAAACTTTGAGTATATGCATTCAAAAATTCATTCGAACTAAAGATTATAGTCATTTTGAAATTTAAAACATTTTTAATGAAGGATTTGATGCCAATATTCAAAGTAAACTTTTAAAATTATGCATGAGTTCAATA
This sequence comes from Calamus simplicifolius, assembly GCA_900491605.1. Classification (NCBI taxonomy): domain Eukaryota; kingdom Viridiplantae; phylum Streptophyta; class Magnoliopsida; order Arecales; family Arecaceae; genus Calamus; species Calamus simplicifolius. The sequence goes on along the minus strand of UESW01003922.1, from coordinate 826,067 downwards.
TAATCCATCAATTATGAATATTTAATCTAAATGTGCAGAAAATTGCAATTGAGCTTTTTGTTAAGCTCCCCCTGCATTGAATAGCTCCCCCTATATTTAAGCATCGAATTTTAACTGAAAGTTCAAGTCATTTTGCATAAACAATTATTTCTCCCCCTTTCTCTATGCATATTCAACCATCTCTCATTAAAATTTTCAAGTCTTTCTTTCTTTGCATATTCATATTCAACCAGAATTAATCTTTCTTTCTTTGCATATTCAACCATCTCTCCCCCTTTTTTGTTATCAGCAATAAGGAGAGTATTAGATAAAGAAAGTTAATAAGACATAGGGATTCAAGCAGTCAATATTTGAAAATGTGAAATTGCATTTCATAAGTAAGAACCATTACATTAGTTGATTCATGTACATTCCAAAATGAAATACATTAGATATTCAAAAAAATTCCTAAATACAAACTATCAAAATCAAAATCAAGGTCAGATATGTTTGAATACAATTTTCTTCAAATGACCTATGATTTCCATTACATCATCTTTTTGATTTCTTAAAATTTCTTCATTACAATCAATTTTTTTTTCTGATTTTCAAGTTCAAGCTTCATCTGTCAGACTGACCAGTGTCAACATCTTCAGCGACCAGTTGCATGAACATCAAGATCCCCAATCAGCAATTCCTTCCATCAAATGAAGTGCAATCAGCACCAAAGGAAACAAATTGTTTTAAATCATTTTCTCGATTAAATTAATTGATTAATCTCATAATCTCTGACTTCTGAATTCAGCAATAAGCTCTCAAAGACCAATCTTCATCTCTCATCAATCAGACAGAAGAAGCAAGTAGCCACTGTGGCTGCGGTCCCTTCTGAAGGTCCAGCTGTAGATGGTCCCGCACATAGAATGGATCTAGGGAATGGTCTGATGGTGGACCATGGATATCTTCTATGGCCTCTTCAGTTCTATCTCTCTCTCTTTCTTCTCTTCCTGCCTTTCATCTTCCTACCATTTAACTTCTTGAAGCCCCCGATGCCCCTGTAGTAAATACTAATAGTCAGTAGTCAGTGTGTCTCAATTTTCTTAGGGGTTCATTCTCCATAATAAGCACACCTTGGCTTCTAAAGATTAATGTCAAATCATACCATATGGCAGTGTAGATCTTTTCTTTGTAGCCGCCTCTGCCATATATCCAATCATCATGCCAGCTAAGTTGACTGGCCTTCCAGTAATTATGCAATCCATCAAAAGAACGTCTCGCTCCGAGACATACTCAAATCTACCAATTTTCGGAAACAAGATTCTTCCACAAATGTTATGTAGTAACCTGAGCTCCAGATTTAATTGATTTGCAAGGATTTCCTCAAACTCGGTTACATCTCTCCCTAACATTCTTGTCAATGCTCCACTTCTATCATCATGTTGATATTCCATTATACCGATTGTGGGCATTTCCAATAAATTTCCAAGTATCTCAGTGGTTATTGTAACTCTTGTTCCTCTTACTATACTGATTAAACCACCTTCTCCTCTACTTAAACCATTGTAAAACTCTCTCACTAAGGCTGGATATGTGGGGATATCTAATGAACAATCTTTTCCCACCCCATTTCTTTCAAACATCTTCCTATAGTGAAGCCTTCCGACTCAAAGAAATCAAAATTCACCTTTCTTCCAGTTGTAATGGTCTTACCGGCTAAATGATCAACTTTGGGTGAAGAGGGTGAAGGAGGAATCTTCTTGAGTGGCCGAAGAGGAGGATGGCGAGGGTTGCCTCCGAATAGTGCGTCGCCTTGTGGGAACGGACGCTCCACCGACGAAACCGCGCCTCTTAGGTGCCATTGAGAAGATTGGAAAGGTTAATCAAAGGCTTTGAGTAGATTGGGGAAGTTGGAAAGGCTTTGGAGCTTTTTGGAGAGGTTTTGGGAGACGGATGGAATGATTTGGGGTCGACTCCGCCTTTTTATTTTTGACCTAGCTCGACTTAGAGTCGACTCCCGAAAACTGGGTGTCGGCTCCGAACCAGAAAATCTGTCAGCGCTCGAATTAGAGTCGGCTCTACAAAAGCCAGAGTCGGCTCTAATTGCTTAGACAGAACATCAAAAACAAGGTGTCGACTCCACAAACTGTCAGAGTCGACTCTAACAGTTTCAGAGATAAAAAATCAAGTTTCAAGGATCTGAAACTATTCAAATTAATCATCAAATTCTAGATAAATGTTCCTTAGCAATTGGGGAAACAATGAATCAAGATCTAGATAGATTTCCTTATTGAATATCGAGATTTTTCAAGAAATTGATGAAATCTAGATAGATGTCCTTAAGAGTTTCAGAAAACTATTCCAAAGGATCACAAACTCCTAATTCTCCTCTAAGATAACAAAATCTCTCTTCACTTAAGGGTTTTGTTAATATATCTGCCAGTTGTTCTTCAGTATTCACATAATCAAGACAAATTTCATTATTGGCTACATGTTCTCTTATAAAGTGATATCTTATTTCAATATGCTTTGTTCTTGAATGTTGAATTGGATTTTTAGTTAGATTTATTGCACTTGTATTATCACATCTTATAGGTGTCTTATCAAGTGTGATACCATAGTCTTCAAGTTGTCTCTTAATCCATAGGATTTGAGCACAGCAACTTCCAGCTGCAACATATTCTGCTTCAGCAGTAGATAATGCAACCGAATTTTGCTTTTTGCTAAACCATGAGATTAAGTTACTTCCTAAAAATTGGCATGCACCACTTGTGCTTTTTCTATCTAACTTACATCCAGCATAATCAGAATCAGAATAAGCAATCAGATTTAATGTTGAGTCTCTAGAATACCATAAACCTACATTTTTTGTTCCACTTAAGTATCTTAGTATTCTTTTAACAGCAATTAAATGTGATTCTTTAGGTTCAGACTGAAATCTAGCACATAAGCAAACAGCAAACATTATGTCTGGTCTACTTGCAGTTAAGTAAAGTAGGGATCCGATTATACCTCGATAATATTTTTGATCAACCTTCTTACCTTCTTCATCTTTGTCCAGCTTGCATGAAGGACTCATTGGTGTTCCGAGGGGTTTTATTGATTCCATACCAAACTTCTTTAGAATTTCTCTTGTGTACTTTGTTTGGTTGATAAAGATTCCCTCTTTGCTTTGTTTGATTTGGAGTCCAAGGAAGAAATTGAGTTCTCCCATCATGCTCATTTCAAATTCTCCCTGCATTAACTTAGCAAACTCTTGACATAGAAGATTGTTAGTAGCACCAAATACAATGTCATCAACATAAATTTGAACTACAAGTAAATCTTTATCTTTTCTTTTCAAAAACAATGTTTTATCAACATTTCCTCTTGTAAAATCATTTTCAATCAAAAATTTACTTAGTCTATCATACCAAGCTCTAGGTGCTTGTTTCAAACCATATAATGCTTTGTGCAATTTAAAAACGTGATTTGAAAATTCATGATCTTCAAAACCTGGTGGTTGTTCTACATATACTTCTTCATTTATTAATCCATTTAAAAATGCACTTTTGACATCCATTTGAAATAAATTAATGTTCATGTGACATGCAAATGCTAGTAATAGCCTAATGGCTTCTAATCTAGCTACAGGTGCAAAGGTTTCATCAAAATCAATACCTTCTTCTTGATTATATCCTTTTGCAACTAATCTAGCTTTGTTTCTAATTACTATGCCATTTTCATCTAGTTTATTTCTAAAAACCCATTTTGATCCTATAACAGAATGATCTTTAGGTCTTTCTACTAATGTCCATACATTATTTCTAGTGAATTGGTTTAATTCTTCTTGCATAGCTAACATCCAATTATTATCTTTTTCAGCTTCTTCAATGGTTTTAGGTTCAATTTGAGAAACAAATGCAAGGTGATTACTAATATTTCTCATAGATGATCTAGTTCTTATTCCTTGAGATGGATCACCTATAATCAATTCCTTGGGATGACTATAAGCGTATCTCCAATCTCTTGGTAGATCTATATCATTATGATTAGTATTAATATCATCAGCATTAGGCGAATCATTATCTTTAACTTCTTGTTCATGATCTGAAGATACATCAATATTAAGTTTTTCAAGATTGTTTTCGAGAATGTTTGTATCTTCCTCATCATCAATCCTTTTGGAACTTGATGCTAAAGATTCATCAAAAATTACATGAATAGATTCTTCAACAATTAAGGCTTCCTTTATTGAACACTCTATATGCTTTACTAGTTGTTGAATAACCTAAGAATATTCCTTCATCAGATTTTGCATCAAATTTACCTAAGTTATTTTTACCATTATTATGAATAAAACATTTACAACCAAATGCATGAAAATATTTAATGTTGGGTTTTCTATCATGCCATAATTCATAAGGTGTTTTCTTTAAAATAGGTCTTATTAAGGCTCTATTTAGGATGTAACATGCTGTGTTAATAGCTTCCGCCCAAAAGTATTTCGGGAGTTTACTTTCACATAGCATGGTACGGGCCATGTCTTCTAGAGTCCTATTTTTCCTTTCAACTACTCCATTTTGTTGTGGGGTCCTAGGTGCAGAAAAATTATGATTAATACCATTTTCATTGCAAAAACTTTCAAATAAGTGATTTTCAAATTCAGTTCCATGATCACTTCTTAGAGACACTATGGTAGTGTTTTTCTCATTTGTTACTTTCTTGAAGAATTTCATGAATATCGAGAAAGTCTCATCTTTGTGAGCTAAAAACATTACCCAAGTGAATCTAGAGTAATCATCTACTATCACAAGACCATATTTCTTTCCTCCTAGACTTGTGGTTCTAGTTGGTCCAAAAAGGTCCATGTGAAGTAGCTCTAATGGCCTAGAAGTTGAAACAATATTTTTAGATTTAAAAGAACTTCTTGTTTGTTTTCCAAACTGACATGCATCACATATTTTGTTATTTTCAAAATCTAATTTAGGTAGACCTTTTACTAAATCCATTCTAATTAGTTTTGAAATCAGGTGTGTGCTTGCGTGACCTAATCTTCGATGCCACAACCAACCAATCTCATTCATATTAGCATTATTAGCAACTAAGCAATGATTAGTAGACAAATTGTCTAAGTCAATCAAGTATACATTGCCATTTCTATTTCCAATAAAAACAATGCTATTATCAATGGGATTAGCTACAGTGCATATAGAAGATTCAAAAGATACTTTAAAACCTTTGTCACATAATTGACTTATGCTAATTAAGTTATGCTTTAAACCATCAACATAAAGTACATTTCAATATATGTGGAGGGAGTTATTTGAATGTTACCAAACCCCAAGATTTGGCCTTTGCCATTATCGCCAAATGTAACAACTCCTCCCTCTTTTCTTCAAGGGTGATGAATTCTTCTTTGTCACCCGTCATATGTCTTGAGCAGCCACTATCAAGATACCACTTTCTCTTTGATCTTTGGCCACAAGACATTCCTGCAATGATATCAAACTTTATGTTTAGGTACCCAAGCTTTCTTGGGTCCTTCATGGTTAGTAGCAACAAATATTGTTCCTTTGGAACCCATATTTTCTTTCCTTTAATATTTAAGTTTTTATTAGGTTTTAGAATTTTACATTCATAAGATTTATGTCCTTTTTGATTACATTTAAAGCATGTAAAATTACTTTGGCCAGCACGCACAAAATATTTTTTAGTGATTTTTGTTTTCTTAAAGTGTTATATCCTAATCCGGCTTTGTCAAAAACTGCTTTTTGACTATTTAATAACATGTCTAATTTAGTTGAGCTTAAGGTAAACTTATCAACTATGTTCTTATGTTTTTCAACCTCTTTCCTTAGTTATCATTTTCATTAGAATTGATTCTTTTTCTTTTATTAAAATTTTATTTTCAGATTTAAGTTTCTTAACTTCATTATTAAGATTTTCCTTTTCTTTAATGAAAGTTAATTTTCATTTTTCAAAATCTTGTATTTCTTTTTCAAAACCTTGAAATCGCCAACAAGTTCATTAAAAGCATCAAAAAGTTCATCAAAAGCAAATTCATCGCAAGGGTTATCGGAACTTACCTCATCGTTGTCGTCCGCCATGAAACATACATTTGCGACTTCCTTTTGTTCTTCTTCTTCGGAAGAAGATTCCTCGCTATCACTCCAAGTCGCCACATAAGCCTTCTTTTTCTTTTTGTAGGCTTTCTTCAATTTAGGACATTCATTTCTAAAGTGCCCCGGTTTATTACACTCATAGCAAGTCAAGGGGTCTTTCTCTTTTTCTTTGTCCTTGTCCTTGTTCTTATCCTTTTCTCCTTCCCACTTTGCTCCAAATTTTTCTTGTGGAAGGGTTTCTTTCTCCTCATGAATCTTTTAAATTTCTTTGCTAAGAGAGCAGTCTCATCATCATCATCATCATCATCGCTGCTGCTCTCTTCTTCTTTTGCAGCTTTGAGGGCAATCATTTTCTTCTTCTTTGTGTCCTCCTCTACATGCTGCTTCATAGTCAGCTCATGGGTCATAAGAGATCCTAGAAGCTCCTCTAAGGGTAAAGTGTTGAGGTCCTTAGCTTCTTGGATTGCAGTCATTTTTGCTTCCCATGATCTTGGTAATGACCTAAGAATTTTTCGAACAAGTTCAGAGTTAGTATATGTCTTACCAAGACTTTTCAAACCATTTACAATATCTGTAAATCTAGTGTACATGCATGCAATGGTTTCAGATTGTTCCATGCTAAATAATTCATATTTATGAACAAGAATATTAATTTTAGATTCTTTTACTTGTTGGTACCCTCATGGGTAACCTCTAATCTATCCCAAATCTCCTTTGCGGAATTACATGTGGAGATTCTATTAAATTCATTAGCATCTAAGGAGCAATATAAGACATTCATGGCTTTAGCGTTAAGCTGTGCCATTTTCCTATCATTATCATTCCAGTCCCTTTCGGGCTTAGGAACAATAGTGCCATCAATAACATGTGTGGGTGTACTAGGTCCATTAATTATAACACCCCATAGCTCATAATCAGAAGCTTGAATGAATATCCTCATTCTAGCTTTCCAATAAGAATAATTTGAGCCATTAAACAGTGGAGGTCTATTCGTAGAATGACCTTCAGCAAATGAACCAACTTGTGTTGCCATTTGGAACTTTAGCTCTTGATCGTGTGATCAAAATCTAATGAGCACTAGCTCTGATACCAATTGTTGGCCCAGATGACAACCCAAGAGGGGGGGGTGAATTGGGTTCTTTTAAAAAATTAGCCTTTTAAAATAGTTTGCTTAAGATGAATGAAGGCAATGCAATGTAAATACAAAGTGCAGAAATAAGACAGAGATAGAGATAGAGTCAATGTAAGCACGGCAAACACAAAGATTTTATAGTGGTTCGGTGTATCCAACACCTACGTCCACTCCCAAGATTCACTTGGGTCCACACTATAATCAACTTGATTACAGCCGAGTTGTTTTACAAGCTCACAACTCAAACTTGTTGTTTTCCCGGGCGCACAACGAACCCAGCTGGTTTTCAAGGGCTCACCAGCACAAAAACCCAAACACAAGCTTAACCAAGCTTGAACCGAGGTAAGACTACCTCCACTAGTTCAATCCCCCAGATTGAACTAGATACAAACAAATGAAATAAGTTTTTCAATTACAAAGCTCCTTAATGAGCAGATTATCAAATAAAATAACAAGTTTAGAAAAGCCTGATTTGTAGATGGTTGGCTTTTGAGCTTTTCTTCTTTTCTTTTTTCTTCTTCTCCTTGCTGGATTGAATCAAGCCTCAGCTCCGATTCTTCACAGTTGAAGCAGTTGAGAAGGGTTGAAAAGCAAGAACTGAACTTCTTTCTCCAAGTTGGGAAACCCACCAAAACTTGATTTGAATGCCTTGGATTCCTCTTGAGCTTTTTGGAGTGGAGTGGATTTGAGCTAGAAGGTTTTCCTCTTGAGATTCAGGCTCTCTCTTTTTCGGATTTTTGAAATGGGATTTCTTTCCTCTTTGTTTTTCCGATTTTCTTTCTTTTTCGTTCTCTTTCTCCGTTCTTGTTTTTGAACAATAGTCTTCCCTTTTTATAGATTTCTTTCAAACCATTTTTGGAAGAAAACTATCCGTTGGAGTGTACCTTGTAGCAAAATATATCCGTTAGAAATAAGGTAAAATAGAAATATTACCGTTAGAGCTAATCTGGCAATTTGATTTTTCGTTCCAGGTGGGTTGGAGTCGACTCTAACTTTTCTGGAGTCGGCTCTAACTCGAAACATTTTAAAACATTATTTCCGGAGTCGTCTCTGACTTTTCTGGGGTCGACAAGAAACTTTTCTGGAGTCGACTCTAACTTACCCGGAGTCAACTCTAGGTCGGGGCCAGAAAAATCGACGTTCTGCTTCTTCTGTGAGAGTCGACTCTAACAGTCTCAGAGTCGACTCTAACTTCCATGCCAGATCCGGAGTCGGCTCTATGATTCTCGGAGTCGACTCTAATGTCTGTAATCTTACCTAGACATTAGATTCGATCCAGAACACAATGTAACTCCTGATTTTGATCATTCAATAGACTTATAATCTGAAACACTTAATCAAAATCATTAGAGCCTCCATTAGTTATACTCAAATAGTTTTGTTAATCATCAAAATCATCAATTGGGTCAACAACCTCATCACCTCCTGTATCAACGGGTGAAGAGGAAATCGAAGACCTGCCCTCAAGCTATCCTTATAGAAGAAGACTCCCCGGCTCAACTCGGTTGAAACCCGGTGCTCAGTCCTTGGCACCCATAGGGCTACATCCAGAGGAACTCTATAATAGCGATGGATCCTATCCATATCGTCTAGGGTTACCTCAAAAGCAACATCGTGTGGACCACTCATATTGGATGAACAGGGGGTAAGACACGAATAGACAAGCAAGAAAGAGCCCAAAGAGGGAGCAGAAAATCTCTACGGTAGGGATAAAGGGGAGTTGCAGAAGGAATGCCGCCCCAACCCTATTTGAATAAGCGCTTCAGAAAGAAAGCCCTAGACGCTAAAAATCCCAATGCAGGCGCCAGAAATAAAGGATAACCTGCCATGTGGAGCTTCCGCTATCACAACTTGTTGGAAGCGAGGCGTTTCCTCCTCGAGCTGAGGCAAAAAATAATGACGAAACAGCGGCCCGTCATTTATGAGATCATCATTGCCCACCTTTTTGAATCTCCCAAATAAGATTGCTCAGAATTCTACTCCCTATATCCAAAATTACACTTCAGACTAGGGAGTGGGGGGCATGTGATGAGGGGTAAAATCGTCGTTGCATTATTGACTACTCACATTGGCGTTGGGGTCGCGCCCAATCCAAACGCCCTACTTGCCAACTGGCCAGCTGGCATGACACCCTAGCGACGAAGCCAAATCACCTTGGTGAAGTCGGGTCACCCTGACAACCCGACCACCTTTATGCTTCGGCCATCTGAGCCGAGTAATTCCTCGGTAACCCGAGCTATCCTTATTCCTCGGTAATCCGAGCTATCCTTATACCTTGGTAGCCTAAGCTATTCCTCGGCCGTCCGAGCCGAGCCATCTTATACCTCGGAAAATCATGTTATTCCTCAGCCAAACCAAACCGAAATATTCAAAATACCTCTGCGGAATCCGGCGCGGGAATGTTCGAATCCACTATAGCTGAATAAGATTCCAGGCGACGAGTCATGCCCAAAAGTGGCCTAGGATCTACGAGAGTGGCCTAGGTCGGTGTGATCATTGAGCCTCAGGGCATCAACCAGCTTTCCCAGCCGTCGATCTTCTAACTGACAAGATACGGACCCCACTGACCTCGTAACAAACTTGATTCGAATCATAACAGTTTTCAGACTCCATCCAGGGCAAGTCCAAGGAATCAGGTGATCACCTATAAATACCACAGCCTTCCAACCTCTCAGGTACGCGCGAAAACTCTGAGGCAATCCCTTACGTATTCATTTTTTTACTTACTAAATCTCATACTCCATACTCTATTAGAGCTCTCACAAGAGCCCTGAGGAATATCTCCTCTGTGAAAGTCTTCTCCTCACATCTGCTTGCTGTGAATCTCCACTGACTTGGGCGTCGGAGCGTCCTCCGCAGAGGGCAACCCCCACAACACCCCCTGCGTGCGGATTGTCTTGCAGATTTCGTCTCGAGGCGACGGGATCAACATCCGGATTAGAAGCCAGAAGCGCATTCGAATCGGAGAATAAATTTTCGCAGCAATAATGATCAAGTCTTTGACACCATTAAATCAAACTTGTATGACTCTAAAAGCATATCCACCCTGGATATGCTCACATAGGCACCGACTCTACAAAGGAGGAGCGAGTGGGGTGGACAAAGATTCATGTTTGCCGATAGTAGAAATGGCTCGTGTAGATTCTCAAGGACATAATAGTAATTATTTAATTCTTAAATAAAATTTTATTTTTAAGAATAATTATTTAAATAAAAAATTTACATTTTTTTAAAAATACTATATTTTAAAATATAATATTTGAAAAACTTATAAATTTTAAAAATACAACCTTATAAAACCGATACTTTCCTCGAAGGAAATAACAGAGAAATCACCTCACTATTTCGCATAATCACCTCACTATTTGAAGTTATGCGAAGCCAAACTTAGGCTTGATTAAGCTTTGAAGTTAATTTCAACCTTAAAATCCGTGACCAAGCTTGATTTACTTAGCGTTATTCCAAACTCAATCTAATATATGTAAATAAATAAAGCCAAGAAGGTCCTGATCAGAAAAGCAAAGCTTCACTTTTACGTAACTCGCACAATAACATTAACGAACTTTTAAAATTTATCATCTAACAAGGGACTAAAAATTATTACAAAGATAAAATCGTCGAAGAAGAATATGATAAATAAAAAAATTAAACCATCAATCCACCGATCTTTCTCTCTTCCACACGGAGCTTTAATAATTATTTACCGAAAATCAATAGGGCAAAAGTTTAGTCTGCCACCAGAAGATGGCCTTGTTCTTATCATGACAGGAGAGCTAGTATAGGTGACAATTATCGAGCAGTGGTATATATAAAGTTTCCTAAACGGCAAGATACTATTTATATTTATTTTAAAAAATATATTTTATATAAAAAAGTAAAAAAAATCTGGAAAAAAATTCAACGTAGATAATATTGTTTACAAAATAGTTTTGAGATGCATCAGAGCCTCAGAGCTTTACCGCTGCTACCATACAAAAACTTCATTTATACCAACAAACCACATAAAATTTTGTTCATAAACAAAATTTAAAAGAGTTGTTTATCTACTTTAACATTAGCTTAGCCTCGAGCCTCGTGTGTAAGGCCCGACTTGAGATCATCTTGAAAACTTAGAGGTAGGAACTCTTAGGCAGTGTTTGATAGGTTTTGGGCTATCCCTGAATAAATGTACAGGATAGCATATATCTAGGGGATAGCTGAGGGAATAAGCACCTTTTTAAAATTACCACTCTACCATCAAGGGATAACTTTAGTTATTCCTGAGTTCCCTAGGGAATAAGTTCAGAGGATAACCCATGGTTAAATATGGGTTATCCTCTCTGATTAAACTTTTTCAGCACTATTCCCTGTAGCTATAGCATTTGGAGATAATGAGGAATATTCAGGAGATATCCCTCCTTTTTCACCATATCAAATAGTGCCTTAACACCGAAGCGTTAACATTTAAAAGAAAAATAAATGCCCAACCGTTTTTAAAATACTTAACGTCTGATCATTTTTAAAAATCCAAATGTCCTGTCATTTTTAAAAAAACCAAATGCTTGCCTGCCATTTTTAAAGAAAAAAAGGATCTATAAATAGGGCATCACCCCAGTCTTTCATAGTATAAAAAAAATGCAAGTAACAACAACTCTGTATTTTTCTTGCTAATTATTTTTGAAGATTGCTGATCGACGTTGAACCAATGGACGTTTGAAGTTTTTTGCTGATCGGTGTGCCACCAACAGACGTTGAACCAACGGATGTTGAAGTTTTGGCTTTCAGATTGTATCTTGGAGGAGAGCGGTCCAATTTTTTTCCGTACGAGAAGGAAACCAAATCTTCTTTAGGACAGTGGTTTAATCCGCCTCCCAAGCCTGACTCTTTAACTTGCTCTTATTTTGAAATAATCCTTAGTGCCCTATCCAACTCACTCTATGACATTACCTTGAGTCTGAATATGGACTCGATGATGCTAAAGTAGAACGATTCAACACAGCATCATTTCTTAGATTCAATATGGTAGATGACTTAACTATCAATGACCAAAATCATAAATTCCAAGAATACCTTAGGAAACATCAGGCCAATGAAGAAAAATTCTCCAAAGGTTTTAAAGTTTCCAGCCTCCTAGATAAAACGCCTCCTTCTTGGAATGGCTTTGTCAAAAGTCAGCTTCAAAAACACGGAGAGCTAACCTTGGCTCAACTTCTAAACTCAATTAGGATAAAAAACCAACATAGGTCTAAAACCCTTCAAAATAAAACTCCAAGTGTCCAAGCCAATCTAACCGAACAATACCATACCAACAACAATCCTAAACGAAAGTCAAAACCTAAATTTCGATCGAACCTCCAAAAACAATCAAACCAACCCTACCATCCTAAACCAAACAAGTTCAAACCCAAGGGTAAAACCTTTAAAACCCATAATACTAAACCTAGCCAGCCAACCCAAGGTCCAAGTAAAAGATTCTGTTTCGTGTGTGGGAGGATAAATCATCTTGTGAAAGACTGCTTTTATCGAAAAAGGATTTCACAAACCTTCTGCTTCCTCCGTACCCCAAGCTCACATAGTCAAAGGTCAAGATGATTCCATCCTTAGGTTAGTAAACTTGAACCCTGAAATAAATCTTACTTCTTCCAACCTTGATTGGTTGTTGGATTCAGGAGCTAATGTTAATATTTGTGTTGATCGCTCCTGGTTCACCACTTTTCAGGACTTAAGTGAAGGAAGTGTGACTTTAGGAAACAACACAGCCGCCAAGGTCAAGGGACAAGGTCGAGTGAACCTGAAAATGTCATCGGGAAAAGTTCTCACCTTGACGGATGTGCTTTATGTTCCTGATCTTAGAAAGAACCTTGTCAGCAGATCTTATTTAGTTCAAAGAGAATAAAAATTATTCTTTATTGTAATAAAATTGTAATAACTAAGAATAATACCTTCATAGGAAAAGGATATGTAAGTGAAGGCTTATTTAAACTGAATGTAATAAATCCTTTTATTAATAAAGCTGAGAATCAAACTTATCTTGTGAATAAGTCTAATCAAAATATGTGGCATGCCAGGTTGGGTCATGTGTACCTAAGAAAGGTCGAACACATGATGAATTTAAAACTAATTCCTAAATCAAATCTAGATATATCTAAATGCGAAATATGTGCTGAATCTAAACAACCAAGAAAGCCATTCAAATCATTTAAAAGAAATTCATCAATCTTAGAATTAATACATAGTGATGTTTGTGACTCAACTAAGACTGCAACTCGTGGTGGCAATAGGTACTTAGTGACCTTTATAGATGATTTTTCTAGATATTGTTACTGTTATCTAATTAAATCTAAAAATGAAACATTCAATAAATTTAAAATTTATAAGAGTGAGGTAGAAAATAAACAAGAAAGGAAAAATAAAATTTTTAGATCTAATAGAGGAGGAGAGTATACCTTGAATGAATTTTCTCAGTTCTATCAAGAACATGGGATAATTCATCAACTGACTGCTCCTTACTCTCCACAGTCCAATGGTGTAGCTGAGCGTAAGAACTGTACCCTTATGGATATGGTAAATTCTATGCTCATTAGTTCTGGTTTACCTGAAAACTTGTGGGGGGAAGCTCTTCTATTTTTTTGTTTCATCCTAAACAGATTACCTACTAAGGATAGTGGTAAGACTCCCTATGAACTTTGGAAAGGAAGAACACCTAACCTAGACTTTCTCAAAGTGTGGGGGTGTCTAGCTAAGGTTAATATTCTTGAATCCAAAAAGAGAAAACCATGATTCAAAACCTTAGATGCTATATTTATAGGCTATGCCCAAAATAGCAATGCCTACAGATTTTTAGTAATAAAATCAGAGATTAATGACATATCTGATAACACAATCTTAGAAGATAGAGATGCCTCCTTCTTTGAAGATATAATTCTATTCAAGACTAAAATCTCTAGACCCCTGGAATTTTAACCATGTCCTCTAAAGCTATAGAACCAGAACTAGAAATTAAACCAAAATTAGGAAGAAGCAAAAGAAAAAGAATTGAAAAAGATTTTGGTGAAGATTTCTTCACATTCTTAATAGAAGGTGATCCTTCTACATACGATGAGGCAATAACATCATCAGAATCATCATATTGGAAGAAAGCTATAGATAGTGAAATTAAATCAATCATAGAAAATAAAACTTGGATTTTAACTAATTACCTCCTAAAACAAACCTATAGGAACAAAATGGATTTTTAAAAGAAAATTAAGACCAGATGGACCAATAGAAAGATATAAAGCTAGGTTGGTAGTAAAAGGATTTAATCAAAAGAAGAACATAGATTATTTTGATACTTATGCTCCTGTAGCAAGAATAATAACCCTGAGAACTATAATTGCCTTAGCCTCAATTCATAAATTAATAATTCATCAAATGGATGTAAAAACTATATTTTTAAATGAAGAATTGAAAGAAGAAATTTACATAAATCAACCTCAAGGATTTGAAGTAAAAGAATAAGAATATCAATTATATAAATTAATCAAATCTCTTTATGGTTTAAAACAAGCTCCTAGACAGTGGCACATTAAGTTTAATGAAATCATCTTGAAAAATAGCTTTAAAATAAATGAATATGACAAATGTGTATACTATAAAAGACAGAATACTGATTTTATAATACTATGCTTATATATAGATGATATATTACTCCTAGGAACATCATTAAAATTAATTTAAGAAACTAAAAGCTACTTATCAAATAAGTTTGATATGAAAGACCTATGAGAAGCCGATGTAATTCTAAGAATGAAACTTAACAGAGTAGATAATGGAATAGCAATAAGTCTGGCACACTCAATAAAGAAAATGCTTCAGAAGTTTGAATATTATGATTTAAATCCTATTTCTACCCCTATGATCATAACTCTTATTTAATTAAAAATTTAGGAGAACCTATTAATCAATTAGAATATTCTCATAGAATAGGATCTTTATTATATATTTCAAATAGAACTCGTCCAGACATAGCTTATGCAGTAGGCAGACTGAGTAGGTATACTAGCAATTCTAGTGAAGAACATTGGAAAGCCCTAGAAAGAATTTTTAGATATCTTAAGAGAACCATAAATTATTCTCTAGTGTATTCTGGTTATCCTAAAGTGATTGAGGGGTATAGTGATGCTAATTGGGTAACAAATAAATTCGATGTCAATCCACCACTAGGTATCTCCTTCCATTAGGAGGAGCTGCAGTATCTTGGGGCTCATGTAAATAAACTATAATCACTAGGAGCACTCTAGAGTCTGAGCTAACAGCTCTTGATACTACTTGCACTGAAACACAATGGCTGAAAGACTTAATAATGATATAGATATTCTTTCACCAAATATTTTCTGAATTTGTTTAAATTGTGATCGTAGAGCTCTGATTGATCTGTTAAATCAACAGACAACTAATAAAAAGATGAATAATCATATCCTGATCAGGTATAAATCTATAAGAAATAAAATGAAAGAATCAATATCACTGCAGTTTATAAGATCTAAACATAATTTGGCAGATCTTTTAACCAAATGCCTTTCGAAGGCAGCAATTTTTGAGACATCGAGGGGGATGGGGCTTAAGCCCATATATTAGTCACCAGATTGGACCCCTACCGTCATGGCAACCCCATGGTTAAGGTTCAAAGGAAAATGATCTCTGAGGTGATATTTGGATGCACCGTTTTAGGAGTCTGTCTCCACCCCATCCCTATGGTGTGGTGCTTTATTGTGACGGTTAGGTTGAGCATAGCTCTTAATAAATCCAAAGTTGTAAATTCAGTGAGGTACGATTCCACGTACCCTTGGATTTACCTTAGTTAGAGTAGTCGTGAGGCCGTAACTATGGGACCGGGGTGAATCCCTAGTAATTTTCATGAAAATCAAGGCAAGCGCATGGCCTAAATAGCACTAACCCGTATTATGATCAGCTAATCTTCATTCTATGTGTATTTTATACTAAATGCAAGTTCAAACTTAAAAGGTACTTAAGCACAGTAAAATTTAAAGTTTTAAAATTGCTTATTGAATTTAATAATTTTTATTTATTTGGTTATTATTCTTTTATTTTTATTTTTTTGTGGGGGATTGTTAACGCCAAAGCGTTAGCATTTTAAAAAAAAAGAAACGCTCGACCCTTTTTAAAATCCTAAATGCCCGACCATTTTTAAAAACCCAAATGTTTGTTGTTCTTAAAAAAACCAAATGCCTACCATTTTTAAAGAAAAAAAGGGTCTATAAATAGGGCATCACCCCAGTCTTTCATAGTATAAAAAAAATGAAAGTAATAATAACTCTGTATTTTTCTTGCAAATTTTTTTTGAAGATTGCTGATCGGCATCCTATTGAGATCGTGCCATCAATGGACGTTGGAGTTTTAGCTTCTGGGTTATACCTTGAGGAGAGTGTGTGGTCCAATTTTTCTTCATATGAGAACCAAATCTTCTTTAGGGCAGTGGACCAAATCTTCTTTAGGACAGTGGTTTAATTCGCCTAACTTGCTCTTATTTTGAAATAATTTTTCTTTTCGCTGAATATAATCTTCCACACACCATAAATTATTTTTTTATATATATATATATATATATATATATATATATATATATATATATATATATATATATATATATATATATGAATACTTATTGTTGAGGGGTAAAATCGTCATCACATTAATATCCGTGCGAGGCGGTTAAGGCTAACCTCCTCCAATCGGCTCCCTCCGGGCTTCCGTAGCTCGGCCCCTCCGGGCTTCCGTAGCTCGGCCCCTCCGGGTTTCCATAGCTCGGCCCCTCCGGGCTTCCGTAGCTCGGCTCCCTCCGGGCTTCCGTAGCTCGGCCCCTCCGGGCTTCCGTAGCTCGGCTCCCTCCGGGCGTCCGTAGCTCGGCCCCTTTCGGGCTTCCGTAGCTCGGCTCCCTCCGGGCTTCCGTAGCTCGGCTCCCTCCGGGCTTCCGTAGCTCGGCCCCTTTCGGGCTTCCGTAGCTCGGCCCCTTGGGCTTCCGTAGCTCGGCCCCTCGGGCTTCCATAGCTCGGCGGGCTTCCTACCTCGGGCTTCCCTAGCTCGGCCCTCCGGGCTTCCATAGCTCGGCCCTTCCGGGCTTCCATAGCTCGGCTTCGTTTGCGATCCGCAACCTAACACTTACCTCCGCGGAACCTGACGCGGGAGAGCCCAGCCTACCGAACGGCATCCTAGATAAGGAATCATGTCGGGACGTGGCCTAAAGCCTATCATAACCGCCCCAGGCCTACTCAACCAGATCTCGAGACATCAAGGAGCTCTCCCAGCCGTCGATCCTGAACAAACAGGGTACGGATTCTAACGGCCCCACAACGGCCTGATTCTGTCCGTCTCCGTATCGTAACAACCTCCAAACCTTCCAGAAGGCGCTCAAGACCCAGGTGACAGTCTATAAATATCAGAATCACAGATTCCCTCAGGTACGCAACTCTTGACGCACACTTGCACGCGCTCTCACTCTCTCTCTCTCCGGCAGCTCGTCGGCGCTCCTGCCCTTCTGGAGTCTCCGATTGGCCGCCCCCGGAGAGGTCTCCCGGAGAGATCCACCTCCCACTGTCTGGTTGATCGCCGATTTCTTCTCCACTGACTTGAGCGTCGGAGGGCCTTCCGCGGAGGACCACCCCCAGCGTCCCCCCGCGTGTGGGCTTCTTTTTGCAGGTCCGCCCCCTCTTCCTGGAGATCGACCGCGCCCGAGTCGGAGGACGGATCCCGGCGGCAACAGATTGGCGCTAGAGGAAGGGCCTCAAGTCCCATTAAAACTTGAAGAAAGGAGACAAGGATCTCGATCCGGAGAAGAACCTCTCCAATGGCCAACCGGAGGAGAGCAACCTCTGATGCCCAAGATCAGGTCGCCTCCCAGAGGCCTGATCCGACTGGCGCCACAGCGCCACAACCCCACCTGTCGAGACTCCGTCGCCGCCTGCCATCCCGGTGACCCAGGACCAGTTCGCTACGCTGGTCCAGCAAGTCCAGGCCCTTACCCACCTGGTTCAGGAGCGCCTTGCAGCTCCTCCTGCTTCGCATCCCAGAAGGAGGCGGCGATTTCTTCTTCGCCGGCGACCTCCTCCTCTGATCCGCATGAATCAGCGGATCCCCCACATCGCCCCAGGGGGGACAAACCGTCCCGCGAGCCGGTTATGATAGAGATCCTCCAGATCTCGGCGAGCCCGCTCCCTCCCCGGCGACGTCTCACCATGATTCCACGCCATCCTTGCGATTCTCACGCCCAGCTCCTCCTCTCACCGGTGAAGAGGAGATCCGCCGTCAGATCCAGGAGATGCGTCAGGAGCTGGACGCCGCCAAGCAGACCCATCTGCCCCAGCCCAAGGCAGAGCAGGGCATCCCTTTCTCTAAGGGGATCATGGAGGAAGTGATTCCCTCCCATGTCAAACTGCCAGCCGTCGAGCCCTATCACGGCTCCACTGATCCGGACGACCATCTCAGTAGCTTCCGGTCAATAATGATGTTCCACGGAGCATCTGATGCGGTCCTCTGCCGAGCCTTCCCATCCACCCTCAGAGGATCCGCCCGAACCTGGTTCAACGCCTTGAAACCAGGTTCCATTGATTCATTCGACGAGCTGAGCCACCTTTTTATTGGCCAGTTCGTCAGCAGCCGCCGCCACCGACGAAGATCCGACTCCCTCTCCGAAGTCAAGCAGAGAGAGGGGGAGTCCTTGAGGAATTACCTTGGCCGTTTCAACAAGGCCATGTTAGAGGTGGACCACCTTAATCATGAGGTGGCTATGTCCGCCCTGGCGGGGGGAGAAGGAGAGCGACTTCTACCTGGCAATGGAGGTCAGCTACCCCCCATGTCTATCTGATATGATGGCCCTTGCGGACAAGTACGCTAGGGTCGAGGAGTCGCGGAGGATGGCCCGCGCTGAGCAAGCGAAGAAGCAAGAGCCCAAAGCCCCGACAGGCACCGTCCCGTCCGTCGGCCAAGTCCGCCTCGCCGCCAAAGAGTCCCTCCGCTGCCGCCAAGGAATCGCTCCCGGAGTCCTCCAGGCGATTCGATCGCTATACTCCGCTGACTGTGCCCCGGCGCAAATCCTCATGGAGATAGAGCGCCAACTTCCCCGGCCAGTACCTCTCCGAGGGAACCCGACCCGAAGAGATCCCGCCAAGTACTGCCGCTACCATAGGGAGCATGGTCATGACACTGAAGAATGCTGGCAGCTGAAGAATGAAATAGAGAGGCTGATTCGGCGGGGACGGCTGGATCAGTTCAGGAGGGCGCCCGAGCCGCAACAACAAGGAGGTGACCGCCAGCCGAGCTCCCACAACTTCCTCCTCCACCCAATCCGCCCGTGTTGGCCGCATCAACATGATTGAAGAGGCCGGCGGATCAGGAGCTGCGGATGAAGTTGTATCCCTTAATTTGAACTGTAAGCCGAACAAAAGTAAGGATGAAATTGCTCATGGAAAACCTTCGAGCCGTGGATTCCGCCCTGATGGGATTCACCGGCGACGTCATCATCCCGGAAGGAATCGTCACCCTGACGGTCCGCGCGGGAACCTGGCCCCTTGTGACCATTGTACAGACCGATTTCCTAGTGACCGACCTCAGATCCCCATACAACGCCATATTCGGCAGGCCTGGCTTGATGTCCCTCAAGGCAGTTGTCTCTATCCCGCATCTGTCTATGAAGTTCCCCACCGAGCGAGGAGTTGGAGTGGTTCGGGGAAGTCAGCCATGGCTCGGCAATGTTTCGTTACGAGCCTTCAGTCTAGAATGCCCGAAGGTTGACGGGCTAGACGCTCGCGAAGACTTCGCCGAACAGCGGGGAGAACCGGCAGAAGAATTGGAGGAAGTACCATTGGACGAAGCTCAGCCCGACCGAACCGCAAGGATCGGGTCGCTACTCAAAGGAGAGTCTCGCACAGGCTGATCAGATTCCTCCAAAGCAATGCCGACATCTTCGCCTGGACCGCCTCCGACATGCCAGGGATTACCCCGAGGTCCTCGTCCACCATCTCAATGTGGACGAGATGCACAGGCCTGTTAAGCAGAAGAAGAGAAGCTTCGCCCCAGAGCGGCAAAAAGCCATTGAAGAAGAGGTCGACAAACTCATAAAGGCCAACTTCGTCCGAGAGGTAAATTACCCAAACTGGCTGTCAAATGTCGTCATGGTGAAAAAGTCGAACGGCAAATGGAGGATCTGCATCGACTTCACCGACCTCAACAAAGCCTGCCCGAAGGACAGCTTCCCCCTCCCTCGGATCGACCAGCTCGTGGACGCCACCTCAGGCCACCAGATGCTGTCATTCATGGACGCCTATTCCGGCTACAATCAGATCCGAATGGCCCCCGAAGATGAAGAAAAGACCGCCTTCATAACCGACCGAGGTACCTACTGTTACCGAGTTATGCCTTTTGGTCTTAAGAATGCAGGGGCGACCTACCAGCGGCTGGTCAACAAGGTGTTCAAGGAGCAAATCGGCCGGAACATGGAGGTGTACGTGGACGACATGCTGGTCAAAAGCAAGGAGGCGTCACAGCATGTCGAGGACCTCTCGGAGAGCTTTGCAACGTTGCGCAAATATGGGATGAAACTCAACCCGACCAAGTGCGCCTTCGGCGTCAACTCGGGGAAGTTCCTCGGCTTCATGGTCTCCCAGCGAGGTATCGAAGCTAACCCCCAGAAGATTCAAGCTCTCCAACAAATGGCGCCCCCTGCATCTGTTAAAGAGGTCCAGCGCCTAACCGGGAGGATAGCGGCCCTTAACCGCTTTGTGGCGCGGTCGGCCGAGAGATGCCTCCCCTTCTTCAAAACTCTCCGATCGGCCAAAAACTTCCAGTGGACTCCCGAGTGCCAGAAATCATTTCAAGATCTCAAGAAGTACCTCGGCTCGCCTCCGCTTCTCAGTAGTCCACCCCAGGAGAGACCCTATTTTGTACCTGGCTGTTTCGGAGAGTGCGGTTTGTTCGGTGCTAGTCAAAGAAGAAGGCAAGATCCAGAAGCCGATCTACTATGTGAGCAGGCTGCTCCGCGATGCGGAGACGAGGTACAGCAGGATTGAAAAGATGGTGCTGGCCTTGATCACCTCAGTTCGAAAGCTACGACCGTATTTCCAAGCACATTCCGTGACGGTCCTGACTGACCAACCCATCAAGGCGGTGGTCCACCGTCCGGAAACATCGGGGAGAATGACCAAATGGGCCGTCGAGCTAAGCGAGCATGACATACATTTTCAGCCTCGCCCAGCCATCAAAGCCCAAGTACTGGCCGACTTCCTCCTCGAGTGCACCATCCCGGAGGACGGTTCTACCCCAGACTCTTGAAGAGCCAAAGTCTGGAGCCCGGTGGCTCCTCCACGTCGACGGGTCGTCCAATGCCCATCACTCCGGTGCGGGTCTAGTTCTTACTAGTCCTGAGGGGATGACTTTCGAGTATGGCGTCCGATTCTCCTTCCCGCTTCCAACAACGAAGCCGAGTACGAAGCCTGTTAGCCGGTCTCCGGATCGCCCGCAATCTGAAGGTGGAAAAGCTCAACGCCTTCACCGACTCTCAGCTGGTAGCCGGCCATGTTCGGGGAGAGTTTGAAGCTCGGGAGCCGAACATGATTCGATATCTCCAGGAGGTGCGTAACTTGCTTCCCCATTTTTTTGAATTTGAAATTATTCAGATTCCCAGATCGAGAACGCCCGTGCCGACCTACTCTCCCGACTGGCAACCACGGAGACAATGGATGCCGAGCAAAAATTCCACCTGGAGACTCTGGAAAAGCCGAGCATCACGGAAGCCGACCGGGTGATGCAAGTTGAGGCCGAACCATCCTGGTTCGACCCTATCCTCAAATATCTCAAAGAAGGGTCGCTTCCGTCCGACCGAAGAGAGGCTAGGAAGCTGAAGCTGCAGGCCACCCACTACGTGTTGATTGACAACCAACTTACAAGCGGTCATTTTCCATGCCGCTGCTTAGGTGCCTTCGCCCATCAGAAGCGGACTACGCTCTGCGCGAGGTACATGAAGGGATTTGCGGCAACCATCTGGGAAGCCGGTCCCTCTGCCACAAGTGCTGCGACAAGGCTATTACTGGCCGACCATGCAAAAGACGCGGACGATCTAGTCCGCGCCTGCGACCCCTGCCAAAGACATTCAAGCATCCAAAGGCTCCCTTCCGCCGAGCTAGTTTCTATATCCTCCGCTTGGCCCTTTGCCAAATGGGGGATGGACATCCTCGGCCCATTCCCGCTTGCACAGGACAGCGGAAATTCTTATTTGTCGCCATCGACTACTTCACCAAATGGGTCGAAGCGGAAGCGGTCGCACAAATTACCGAGGCACGGGCCCGAGACTTTGTGTGGAGGTCCATCATCTGCCGATTCGGCCTCCCCATACTATAATCACCGATAACGGCAAGCAGTTCGACAACTCCAAAGTTCCGCCAGTTCTGCGAAGAACATGGAATCCGTCACCACCTTACTTCGGTCGGGCACCCACAAGCCAACGGAGCGGCCGAAGTGACCAACAGAACCCTCCTCCAGGGAATCAAAGCTCGCCTCTCCAGAGCCCAAGGCAGGTGGGCGGATGAGCTACATCATGTCTTATGGGCCTACCGCACAACCCCGAGAATCCCGACCGGCGAAACTCCATTCCGAATGGCTTTCGGCACAGAGGCCGTCATCCCTGTGGAAGTCGGCCTCCCATCATTGCGGGTGGAGAGCTACTCGGAGGAAGCTAGCGAACAACTCCGCACCAACCTCGACCTGATAGAGGAAATCAGAGAGAAGGCCCGGATCAGAACGGCTGCCTATCAACAAAGGGTGGCCCGTTACCATGCCTCCAGAGTTAAGGGAAGACCTTCCTGCCCGGCGACCTTGTCCTCCGAAAGGCCTCTGTTTCCAAACCGCTGGAGCAAGGAAAGCTGGCGCCAAACTGGGAGGGCCCATACCAGGTCGCGGAGATTATTGGACCGGGAACCTACAAGCTGCAGGATCTGGATGGGAAATCCATTCCCCGGACTTGGAACGCGGACAACCTTCGTAAATATTATCAATAGGGTATGTCCTCTCTGAATTCATCTTCGCATGCCTCCCTACGCATTCCTGCTTATCTGTTTCCTCAAAACCTGTTGCGTGAATCATTAT
The DNA here is from genome assembly GCA_900491605.1 of Calamus simplicifolius. Classification (NCBI taxonomy): domain Eukaryota; kingdom Viridiplantae; phylum Streptophyta; class Magnoliopsida; order Arecales; family Arecaceae; genus Calamus; species Calamus simplicifolius. The sequence goes on along the minus strand of UESW01003922.1, from coordinate 802,745 downwards.
GCACTATATTGCTATAAATTGCAAAAAGAAACAGATACTGCTTACCAATCCTCGGCACAACCGAGCTGTCTGTTGAACAGGAATCTCCGAACCTTGGCAGGGCCAAGTAAAATATTCTCCGAACCTCGGCAGGGCCGAGCAACAAATCTCCGAACCTTGGCAGGGCCAAGTAAAATATTTCTCCGAACCTCGGCAGGGCCGAGCAACAAATCTCCGAACCTTGGCAGGGCCAAGTAAAATATTTCTCCGAACCTCGGCAGGGCCGAGCAACAAATCTCCGAACCTTGGCAGGGCCAAGTAAAATATTTCTCCGAACCTCGGCAGGGCCGAGCAAATCTCCGAACCTCGGCAGGGCCGAGCAACAAATCTCCGAACCTTGGCAGGGCCAAGTAAAATATTTCTCCGAACCTCGGCAGGGCCGAGCAACAAATCTCCGAACCTTGGCAGGGCCAAGTAAAATATTTCTCCGAACCTCGGCAGGGCCGAGCAACAAATCTCCGAACCTTGGCAGGGCCAAGTAAAATATTTCTCCGAACCTCGGCAGGGCCGAGCAACAAATCTCCGAACCTTGGCAGGGCCAAGTAAAATATTTCTCCGAACCTCGGCAGGGCCGAGCAACAAATCTCCGAACCTTGGCAGGGCCAAGTAAAATATTTCTCCGAACCTCGGCAGGGCCGAGCAACAAATCTCCGAACCTTGGCAGGGCCAAGTAAAACATTTCTCCGAACCTCGGTAGGGCCGAGCAACGAATCCTCCGAGCCATGGTAAGGCCAGGTAAAAATCATTCCGGCTGGAATCCAGGGTAAAGCCGGAGTGCGCAAGCCCCGACCAAAGCCGGGCGACCCCAAATAGTCCCCGAAGGACTTCGTCCGGTTTAAAAAACGAACGCGTTGAACAAAAACCGTAGACGCACAAAGGGAAGCCACCTTTGGCAAATTCCCCCTAAGAGGCTATAGAGCCCCGCGTAATCGGCCAAGGGCCCCGAGCTGAGCTGAGAAATTCCCCCCTAGCAGTTGAGGACCTCTAGGTGACTCCCCTGTAACTTGTTGTTCAAAATATCTACGTTAATGCGCAGGGCAATGGGGCCAGGCAATCGTTCTCAAAGAGGAAAAAGATTCCTAAAAACGGATCCATTTTTCATTAAAGAAGAAGGGTTACAACGAGATAGGAAAAACATAGAAAGAAAAACAAAAACAAGAAGAGAAGCCATGGAGTCAGTCGCCCCCAGAGGCCAGCAACTCCTCCAGACTCCCGTCAGGTCAGCCACCTGCTGACGGAGAGACACGATTTTCTCCTCTTGCCGGTCCATTACCCGGCGTAGGGCCTCCACCTCCTTGGTTGTCACGTCCATATACTCCTCGGCAACCCTCGCGAGCTGCTGATTGCTCGCGAGGGCCGACGCGAGGCTCAGCCCGTCGACAGTGACGGAGACGCGCCCTCTTTCCGAACGTAAAAGACCATCGAGCGAGGAATGCAGCTCGCCTGACGATCGCCCGGGATAGGCCATTTTTCCGAACTCAAACCGAGGGATGGCAGGAACCGGTCCCCCTCGGTCATATTTATACCCGCCAGGCAGGTATCTCGATCGGCCGCACCACGACCGCCGACCCATGAGAACTCGCCACGTGTCACCGTTTTAATGCACGAGGAATCCGAAGAGTCGCGCCCTATCCCGAGTAAAATCGGAAAGCGCGAGCAGATTGTCGGGGTTCCCCAAGCAGAACATTTTCGATCTGTCAGCAATAAATACCCTCGACGCTTCCCCAAGCCTCTTAAAACCGGCCTCTTCCTCGGGAAGAGGTCCAACATTCGGCCCGGCGACTTGTCCCCTCGGGAGGAGCAGCGTCACCAATAAAAAACGTGACAATGTGCCGATCGTTCCACCCTGGCGTCCCCCACCAAACGCCACGTAGGCCTAACGCTGCGGCCCGCATTACAGCTGAGTCGCTCCCTTAAGTGACCAGTTCTCCGAACCTTGGCAGGGCCAAGTAAAGTGTTCTCCGAACCTCGGCAGGGCCGAGTGACCAGTTCTCCGAACCTTGGCAGGGCCAAGTAAAGTGTTCTCTGAACCTCGGCAGGGCCGAGTGACCAGTTCTTCGAACCTCGGCAGGGCCGAGTGACCAGTTCTCCGAACCTTGGCAGGGCCAAGTAAAGTGTTCTCCGAACCTCGGCAGGGCCGAGTGACCAGTTCTCCGAACCTTGGCAAGGCCAAGTAAAGTGTTCTCCGAACTTCGGCAGGGCCGAGTGACCAGTTCTCCGAACCTTGGCAGGGCCAAATAACACATTCTCCGAACCTCGACAGGGCCGAGTGAACAAATTTCCGGACCTTGGCAGGGCCAAGGCAAACGCCTTCGAAACTCGACTGACTCTCGAGCAACAGGTTCCCCGAACCATAATGGGGGAAGGTACAGACTCCCCGAACTTCGGCCAAGGCCGACCCACGATAAACCGAGCCATGGTAAAAGCGAAGCACGAAAATATCAGGCTTCTGACCAGAGTGAGGAGCATGCTTCGCCAAACGATCTCCGAACCGCCACACACGAACCTCGATTAGTTCGGACGGCGTGAGACCCTCGTCTAAGGACGAGCGGAACGCATTTATACCCCCACAAACAACAATAACTACAAGTTCGGCACAAAAAAAGATAGAGATTGAGAAACAGAATATAACTCTCTTTATTGCCGACCGAGATCAGTTACAAATGCCTCACAGGCGTTACAATAGCATTGAAATGCATAAAATAAAGGCAAATACAAAACTCGGGCAACTGCTCCAAAGCAGACCTGGCCAATCTATGACGCTCCAGCATCCGATCGTTGAGCCAGACGAATCGCATCCGGTCAGCTCGGGCTGATAATAGCCTGTCGACACAGACCAATAGTTGTGACTGGCTTCAAGTGATAGCGATATCTCGGTGGCCCAACCGAGATATCTGGATGGCCATCCCAGACCACCCAACCGAGAAACCCTCGACGAGCAAGCAGGAGGCCGGCGGACCCCGGCGTTGGAATGCCCTCCCAAACCGAGTGTGTACCGCCATGCCTTACCGAGTCTCAAGGACAAGGAGTCGGCGGGCGAAGCGCTTTCACCCCCTTCCCAAGGGCTGAGCCCGGGAGTCCAAACCAGGGGAGGAGGCGAAATACACGCAAACCATGGGGGCCCGTGTGCACTTCCTACCTTGCGTCTCCGAAGGGGAACCGCAAAGGTCACACTGGAAGAGTTATTAAGCGCTCCCCGAGTGATCCCCGCGCCCTCTCCGCGCGCTCTCATATGATCTCCGGGACCCATCCCCTAAGGGCGAGCCATTCTTCGGCAGCTCCCCGGTCGCCCCAGCTATCCGGCGGCAAGGAGCCTATGAGAGGAAAAGTCGATCCTCCCACTCGTAGCAGCAGAGAAGTGAGCATGGTAGAAGCTCTGATGGGAAAGATACTTTGGGGATAACCAAGCATGACCCCTTTTCCTCCTTTTTTATAGGTGGAAAGAGCCGGGAACAAGCTACCCAAGCTGTGAGTCCCGAGATTCGAACATCTGGCCCACGCCTCCACGTGGCCCCTCAGGATAGACGCGGCGCCCCACTGCGCGCCAAGCCCACCACCTGAGTTACGACGTGTACGAAGATCTCCTCCTGATCCCGAATCACTGTCATTTAATACGGGTGATCGCCAGCCAGCACCTCGAAAACTGGCGTGCCCAGAGTATCGTCCTTCGAAAGTGACATCCTCCAATGGCGGGCGATTGCGTGCGCGGCGAAGTGATCCGCATAGGAAAAGAGCACCTTCTGGAAAGCTCTGACGCAGCTTTATGCCCCCCCACTCCGCCATATCATCCATTCTAGTGAAATAAAAACCGAATCACCTGCGGAACAGCAGTACGATTGTCAGAGTAGCAGAGAGTGCGAGGGCCTATTTTTCCGTCGGCCCCAGCCGACCTACTTTGTCTGTCGGCCTCAGCCGACCTATTTTGTCTGTCGGCCTCAGCCGACCTATTTTTCCATCGGCCCAGCCGACCTACTTTGTCTGTCGGCCTCAGCCGACCTATTTCGCCTGTCGGCCCCAGCCGACCTATTTTGTCTGTCGGCCCCAACCGACCTACCTTTTCCGTCGGTCCCAGCCGACCTACTTTGCATGTCGGCCCCAGCCGACCTATTTTTGCTCGTCGGCTCTGGTCGACCTACTTTGTTTGTCGGCCTCAGCCGACCTATTTTGTCTGTCGGCCTCAGCCGACCTATTTTTCCGTCGGCCCCAGCCGACCTACCTCAGCCGACCTATTTTGTCTGTCGGCCTCAGCCGACCTATTTTTCCATCGGCCCCAGCCGACCTACTTTGTCTGTCGGCCTCAGCCGACCTGTTTTTCCATCGGCCCCAGCCGACCTACTTTGTTTGTCGGCCTCAGCCGACCTATTTTGTCTGTCGGCCTCAGCCGACCTATTTTTCCGTCGGCCCCAGCCGACCTACTTTGTCTGTCGGCCTCAGCCGACCTGTTTCGCCTGTCGGCCCCAGCCGACCTACTTTGCATGTCGGCCCTAGCCGACCTATTTTTGCTCGTCGGCTCCGGCCGACCTACTTTTCCTATCGACCCCAGCCGATCTACTTTTCCTATCGGCCCCAGCCGACCTACTTTTCTGTCGGTCCCCGCCGACCTATCTTTGCCTATCGGCCCCAGCCGACCTATCTCGTTTGTCGGCCCCAACTGACCTACTATTCTCCATTGGCCCAGGCCGACCTGGTTTGCCCATCGGCCTTAGCCGGTGCGTTTCCTTCAATCCCAAGATAAGAGCGACCAAAGAGCGTCAGTAAACCATAAGTCGCTCACAATCGAGGCGGAAACAACAACAAAGTCACACAAGGAAAACGCCTAAGTGGAAACGGAAAATCCATTTATTAAGAAACGTCTGACTAACGTCTAAAAGACGGGATACAAGGACGACTCCTAAGGACCGGGAGCCGCACCAGCTTTTGAAAAGCCTTCAGTCGCATCTGCGGAAGCATGACTAGGCTCACCCTTCTCCAATATTTTCGCCCCCTCTATGGCAGTTCGCGACCGTCCCTCAGAAGCTGCGGCTTCGCTGGGACCAGGGACACCGCCAAGTTCGGCATCAGAAACATCAATATATTCATCTTCATCTTCTTCTTCAGACTCGCCATCTTCGGGGCTTCCAACACTCAGGAAAGAAAGATCCCATTCCGGGTGCCCACTGAGTATCCTCTGTTTGCACTCTTCCATCCCATGATGGAACGCATCTACGCTCATAGCGTCTTGCCTCCCCTTAAGTATGGCGAGCTGCGTGTTGGCCTCGGCGGCCCGTTTCTCGGCCTCTGCGACTTGGGCCCGCAAAATGATATTTTGCTCCTCGAACTCGCCGGCCCGCGCCTCAAACTCGGAGTTCTTATCGCGACTGGACACAAGCTCGCCTTGAAGAGCCCAAACCTCCAGTCCCAACTCCGCTATCTGAGAAAGCCGAAATAGGTCGCGTCACAAGAAACCAATAGAAAAAGCCAAAGGGGGGGGGGGGAGAATGAGGTCGTACCTCCTCCTCTCGTTTGGCCAACCTCTTGGCCAACTCCTCAGCCTCACGTCTGGCTCTTGTCCTATCAGCCCCGACCAGCTCAACTCTCTCCTGCAGACTGCCGATCTTCAACTGCTTGGCTCCGATTGCCTCCTGAGCTTGGGTTAGCTCGTTGTTCACTCGAGCTATAACCCCTTGTTGCCACTTAGTGCCCTCCTTCAAATGGGCAATTTCGCTGTCGCGGCGCTTCAGTCGCTCCTCCACCTCGCCAAGCATCCTGGTTAAACGCTTCCTCTCGTCTGCAGCTTCCCTCCACAGCCGACCTATGCTCTTACTATGTTCTTTCTGCATCGCCTTCACCTCCGCGGAATGCTTCGATTCGATTCTGGCCAACTCCAAACACGCATTGTCGTTTTTTGCCAGGAGTTCCTGCAACTCCTCCACCCTGCGCTTCTGCTTGGACACCTCGGCCAGGGCAACCTGTGTGCCGCCCTTACCCCCTTCAAGTTCCTATCCATCGTGTCCATGAGCTCTCCAAACTTCTTAGACACCTTCAGCCGCGACTGGAGCTCGACATTATCCCTCCTGGCCTGAACGCTGGCCCCCGTCGCCAAGCTTAGATGCCAGCATATCGCCCGGGAAAGTAAAATGCTCTGCAAAGGCAAAAATTGAATAAGAACCCACGATGGGGTCAATCGGGAAACATCTATCGCACAAGAAAAGTAACTCACCCGCGAGGCATAGGCCCGGGTCATCCTCATCAAGGTTGTATTATCGATGTCGGGAAGAAGATGGATACTCTCTGCCACGCCTTGCTGCCCAAACGCAGCATCGCCCAGCCCCAGGTCGGCGAATTTGTCCGTCGAGGGATCCGCGCCCGGATACAAGGCCGACCTAATCATGGCGGAAAATGCCTCCTCAATATCGGCATCCGAGCCACTGGGTTGGCCAACCCCGCCTGAAGGACCAGCCTAGGCGGCCCCCGTCTGAAAGGCCTTCAACCTCCCAGCCTCCTCTACCAAGGCCCTGGCTTGGGTTTCTTCAGATAATTCGGCAAGCCCAAGTGCTAGCTTCCCCAAAACCTTTCTCGAAGAAGCTCCCAATGCGGAGCTCCCGCCTTGCTGCGTCTCCTCCTTCGACGCCCCTTCCTCGGTGACCACCATTTGTGTCTCCGCCGCCGGGCCCTCCGTGGTCCCGGCCTGTTCCGCCACTTGCGTCTCCTCCGCATGCTCCCCCGAAACCTCGGTCTGACCTGCCTCACTGCTACCGGACCCCCCTGCGGAAGGACCAAGAGAGGGCTCCTCTTGAACCTCCCCGGCTGCGGCCGCCACTTCTTCCTCTCCCGCTGGAGTCGGTGGCGATCCTGCGGGGACGGTAGTCTCCTCAGCAACAATCCCCTCTTCTAAATCCACCGCTGTTTCCTCTTTCAGGGGGGACGCGGTCGGATGAGCCACCGGAGCCTCATCCGAGCTGTCCGATATCTCCAACACGAGAAGGTCGGAGGCCATAACTGCCTTCCCCGGGCTCTCCTTCGCCCCCGGCGCTTCTGCCATGACTGCCCCGGCATCCGGCGGACTCCTCGCGGAAGCATGAGCCCTTTTTACGGGCCGGCCACTATCCGCGCTGCTACCTTCCCCGGGACGATTTCCTCTCTTCCTCTTGGAGAGGTTTGACAACGCCGACCTTGCGGCTATTGGAATAGAGCACACATACTCAGGACCAAGCACACTAATCGAGAAAGATATACAGCATGAAAGGGACTCACCTTGTGGGTCCAGGGGGCTGAGCCCGGCTGCGAAGAGGGCCCCCTCTGATAGCAGGTCGTTAGCCGAAAACACCTGTCCGTTGCGGAGGACGTCCAAGTCCTTCTCCTCCTGCCCTGACAAAGCCGGATGTGTCTCCGCATCCCTTGCAACATCCCCCCATCGCCGAGGAAAGTCGGAACCGACATTCCCCTCCGCGATAACAAACCGGCTCTTCCATCCCTTGATGGAAGAGGGCTTATCCGCGATAACGTTGAAGGATCCGGGGCCCGATATAGGGCCACTCCGACTTCCTCCCAGGAATCAGATGGTAGCAGGTGCGGAAAAGGGGAAGAGTGGCGACGATCCGAATCTGGTGGCACATCGAGATGAATCCGATGATATTCCGCCAACTGTTCGGAGCCACCATTGACGGGCTGATATTGTAGTGGGTCATGATCTCCTTCACCAGGGGTGGAGAGGAAAATGAAGACCCGCCTTCAAACTGTCCTCGTAGATGAAGACCCCGGACTCTAGATCCCAGGTAACTCTATCATTGGGCTCCGGCGCCCGTAGGACGACGTCCAAGGGCAAGCCATACCGTTGATGAATCCTCCCCAGGTCCTCGGCAACGATCTCGGAGGCCACATCGTCGGGGCTCATCGCCATTGAAAGTGGTACCAAACGAAAACAATAAGCGTCGAAGAAGAAGGCCAGAACCCTTTTTGAAGGCGAAACGAGAAGATGCTGAGCGCACGCGCACATATATATATGCAAGATGCGGCCGTCGCTTCGCTTCTCCGCCAAGGAAGCTGCCCTGAAAAGGCGGGGCGCCTCATCCCAGGCGTCCGGAATCGCCTCGACAAACGCCCGATCGATCAGGATTCGTAGCGTGGCGCAATCCCAACCGTCGCTCATAGAGGAGCCTTAGCCCCGAAGGCGGGATGGCCCTGTCGCATTAATTAGGGCATCATTGCGCGAGCTGTCTAAACCAAGATGTCCCATCCAGAGCGCGCCATTCGAACTTGTACTCCCTACGCCCGAACCTACGCTTCGAACTAGGGAGTGGAGGGCATGTGTTGAGGGGTAAAATCGTCATCACATTAATATCCGTGCGAGGCGGTTAAGGCTAACCTCCTCCAATCGGCTCCCTCCGGGCTTCCGTAGCTCGGCCCCTCCGGGTTTCCGTAGCTCGGCCCCTCCGGGCTTCCGTAGCTCGGCCCCTCCGGGCTTCCGTAGCTCGGCTCCCTCCGGGCTTCCGTAGCTCGGCTCCTTTCGGGCTTCCGTAGCTCGGCTCCCTCCGGGCTTCCGTAGCTCGGCCCCCTCCGGGCTTCCGTAGCTCGGCTCCTTTCGGGCTTCCGTAGCTCGGCCCCTCCGGGTTTCCGTAGCTCGGCTCCCTCCGGGCTTCCATAGCTTGGCCCTTCCAGGCTTCCATAGCTTGGCCCCCTCCGGGCTTCCATAGCTCGGCCCTTCCGGGCTTCCATAGCTCGGCTTCGTTTGCGATCCGCAACCTAACACTTACCTCCGCGGAACCTGACGCGGGAGAGCCCAAGCCTACCGAAACGGCATCCTAGACAAGGAATCATGTCGGGACGTGGCCTAAAGCCTATCATAACCGCCCCAGGCCTACTCAACCAGATCTCGAGGCATCAAGGGGCTCTCCCAGCCGTCAATCTCTGAACAAACAGGGTACGGATTCTAACGGCCCCACAACGGCCTGATTCTGTCCGTCTCCGTATCGTAACAACCTCCGAACCTTCCAGAAGGCGCTCAAGACCCAAGTGACAGTCTATAAATATCAGAATCACAGATTCCCTCAGGTACGCAACTCTTGAGGCACACTCCCCCTGAGCACAGGCACGCGCTCCTCTCGCGCACGCCTCGCTGCTCTCTCTCTCTCTCTCTCTCTCTCTCTCTCAGGCAGCTCATCGGCGCTTCTGCCTTCTGGAGTCTCCGATTGGCCGCCCCCGGAGAGGTCTCCCGGAGAGATCCACCTCCCACTGTCTGGTTGATCGCCGCTTTCTTCTCCACTGACTTGAGCGTCGGAGGGCCTTCCGCGGAGGACCACCCCCAGCGTCCCCCCGCGTGTGGGCTTCTTTTTGCAGGTCCGCTCCCTCTTCCTGGAGATCGACCGCGCCCGAGTCGAAGGATGGATCCCGACGACAACACTTATATATTCCTAGTTGGATGCACACAGAAACTATTTTCAATAAATAAAGCAAGAAATATCATTTTGTGATTGCCAAAAAATAAAAAAAAACAATCCTTACGAATAATCTAAGTCTCAACTCACGGTGGAAACATGCAGCTCTAAACTAAGTTTTAATTAATAAAATAATTGCTAATTCAATATATATAATCAAGGGATACTTATTGCACTCTTTTAACTCGTAGGATGCCAGTAGTAAATCAAGTAAGGTTTTCTCATATATTCATCTTTTAATTAAAAAAGATTATAAATTTTTTGAAATAAATATGATTAACAAAAGTTATGCTTCAGGCAAATCTCAAATTTTTATTGTTTTTATTTTTAACTTCTTCATTTAAATCTTTCTAAGTTAGAAATTATATTCCATCAAAGTATTTTAAAAAAATTAATTAATTTAACTGATATGCCCCATCGAGAAACAATGGATATTCATTCTGATGACACCGCATCTTATAGTTCAAAAAGTTACTTAATTTTACAATAAAATCAATCCAATTGGATGTTGCATGAATATGTAATATGTTATCGCCTTTAAGAATTTTATTTATATTTTTATGTTTTGATGTTATAAATCTTGCTCTTCCCATGTATCTAACCTTCTAAAGCTACATTTGATAAAAAAAAAATGATAAAAAATAAGATATAATAAAAATCATTTTATCTCATATTTGTTAAAGAACATTATAAAAAATCAAGTAAAATACTTATATCTTTTTAAAAAAATAATAATTATTATTAAAAATAAAAATAAAAAAAGATAAAATAATAATTTAATAGATTTTTTTAATAAAATAAATTATTTTCTTTTAATGGAATTAGCTATTTTATGGAATAAAATCTTGTTATTCCATATACTAAATCTAATTTTAAATTTCATTTGATTTGAATCATTTGATTTTTAGAATATGTTTAATTCAAACAGACTCAGCGTACACCGCAACAATTTCCGCTAAAACTTCAAGGTTCTCACAAGATGTATCAACTTACCGTAGCAGGCATATTCTTGCCTTAGTTATCAAACAAAGTCTCAACCCTTTCTTGAAAGCTTTGCTGCATGAGCTGGCCTACCAGAGCCAACACATATAGTTTCTTATTCCCCTTTTGTTCGACATAAACATCCAGTGACAGCTAACGAGGAATTATTTGTAGATGGCTTCCATTCTAAGCTTCTCAGAGAAAGTGATGTATTTTCTTCCTATCTTAAAGCTTAATTCTATTTAAAAAAAATAAACATATAAAAATTTCTACCATAAAAACCTTCTCTCATCGCTGATGGCCTTTTCATCATTCATTCCAATTGAAATAATTCCAACGCAGAGCATTCCAAAACGCTAAAAACAGATCTTATATATATAATAATTTTGAAATTATTTTCAACTATTCGTTGTAATACATATGATCTCGTATAGGCGAAAAAAAAAAGAAAAAACAAGAAAAGCCTGCAAGAGGCACGGGGAACGAAGGGAAGGATATATATATATATATATATATATATATATATATATATATATATATATATATATATATATATATATATATTATATTTTATTTTAAAAGAAAATAACAAAAAAAAAAAAAGAACCAAAGTAATTGAATCCTCTTATTTTTTTTTTTTCTTATGTTTTCTTAGAATAAATTTGTTAACATGAAATTAAATTTCTTTTGAAAGATTAAAATATTAGTTCATTTATATTTTTCATTGATTCTAAAAGGGATATAATTATCAAACTAATAAAAAAACACAAATATATTAAATATAAATATAAAGATGAATCCCTGAACAAATTTCTTTTTCAACTCACTGTTTTTTTTTTTTTTTTGCTCAGTCGCAAAATGCCAAAACGAATTATATAAATTTTCAAACACATAAGAATTTGTTTTTTATTTTCCTTTTTTTTTTTTTTTTGCCTTTCTCTGTTTAATTCTCAAAGTCGAATCATTCAATGACCAAACAAGTTCACCGGAACGATTTAAACATGAAATAAACAAAATAATAATAATTTTTTAATCAAACGAGTTCCATGACCGGGCCATTATTTCTACAGATAAAATCAAAAAGCACCAAAAAAACGGTTGGGAGCAAAGGAGCAAACGATTAGGGTTCCGATCAAGCGGAAGCACAGGAGTGCTCCAAGGCAACGACATCCTCCGCCCCTCCGCTTCTGAACAGAAGATATCCGGCGGCGAGCCCCACAACGGCGGCGACGAATACGCCACCGTTGAAGGACATCACGGCTAGCATAACGAGGTACCCGATAGCAGAGTTGACCCCAAAGGGACGGCCGAAGCGAGCATCGCCGGAGCCCTCGGCCGGCCAGCGGCGGCAGAGAGGAGGGGGGTCTCGACGGACGGAGGCGATGAGGAGATCTTGGATCGGGCCCAACTCTTAAGGCGGATCCGACGGTCCTCCAGATACTGGTAGAAGGCGGCGGCAAGGATGATGGCGAGGAGGCTGAGGGCGTAGCCCAGCCACGACTCGGTCCGCCACGAGTCGAAGAGCAACGTTACCTCTTTGCCCCAGTAGAAGGTCATCTGCATCATCTTGGCGCCGAGGCAGAAATGGGAAGCGGAAAACGGAACCGGCGGGGAGGATCACCTGGAACGGCTGGAGAGCGAGAGAGACGGCACTCGTAGTTGATAAATAACCAGGGAACGCGGAGAGCGCCCTTCGATTTTATCGTAATCACGCTATATATATATATATATATATATATATATATCACATTTATCGTAATCACGCTTTTGATTTGGTGACTGCACCGCCTAATAAACTAAACGCTGGTTACGCAAATTTTTCCCGCTTTATTAGAGACGAAGAGACGCGCATGTCTTCCATTGCTACGTAATTCCAGTGATTTTTTATTTTTGATCCAACTTTTTTTTTCTTTTGTATATACTAAGCCACTCTTTCAAACCAATATACTCTTGACAATACGGTATATAACCAAACTATTTAAATTATTTTATTCTTAAATTATTTTTGATGCTATCTCTATTTTTAAAATATTTTTTTTATTTATGTTATATTACATTGTATTGTTTTTAATATTTTCACTCCAATTAAAACATCTTATATACATATTATTTTTAAATTTTTTAATATTTTATACTAAAAAATAGATAGTTGTACGATTGACTAATAAAATATTCTTAACTTCACATGTATGGCATGGTTATATAATATCTTAGTATAGTTTTTTATTTTTTTCAATCTATTTCAATCTAATAAATAGTATTCTTCAATCTTCAATTTCTTATAAATAATCTTTTATATAAAGAGAAAAGTAGAATTTAGTTAAATCTTAAAGTCATTTTATTTTTTTACTTTTTATATAATTAAAATTTATGAACTAGATGAATTCAAAAACAGAAAAAATAACTAAATTTAAGCTTAACTAGACCAATCTACCTCCTCTATATATATACATATATATATATAAAATAAATGTTTTGATGATATATGAAAAGTTATATTGAATATTATTTATATCATATTTATATTATATTATATTAAAATATAATTATTAAAATTTATTCTCAATGACTATGAGGAAGAGAACCATAATGGTTGAATAGAACCATAACGATCAACTAAGTATCCTCAATCTTGGACACGTTGCTATATTAAACTATGCTATGATTATTGATCAACTAAGTATCCCTCAATCTTGAACACGTTGCTATATTAAACTATGCTATGATTATTGATGTAGCTAATCCGACACCGTTAGAGTTAACCGTGAAGGAAACTGACGGAGTCCGAGATCCCCTCGGCCTCCGAGATCCTTCGGTCTTCAGGGTCCCCTCGTCCTCGGCTTCGGACCTAGCACCCCCTCGACCTCGAGCTTCCGTCTCAGCTTCGGTCTCAGGCTTTCGCCTCGATCTCGGCCATGGGCCTAGCAACCCGCTACCTCGAGCCACCTGACACATTCACGTGGCCCACGAACCGATTGCTACAGCCACGTGCCCCGTCACTCGACTGCAATAGCGCGTGGCCACACCTCGTAACGGCACTCATCTGATATGACCAGGTCCGCCTGCCACCCGTACCGCGCTTGGCAGGTGGCAGGTGGGGCAGGACACCTTTGACATGCCCAGTATCGATTGTGACCCATCACTGTCAATCTTGCCTTCCGTCCATTACCGGACAATGGCACCTCGAAACCAGCGACCTTCTAGAAGTAGGAAAAGAGACCTTCGAACAGGTATAAAAACATGCACTCATGACGAGAAGGATCCTGAACTCAAGTTCTCTAGCTCTCTCTGCTAGCTTACTCTTGTTTGTTCCCAAGTTGCTGACTTGAGCGTCGAAGGGTCTCGATCGGAGCAACCGATCTTCGGAGACTTTCTTGCAGGAATCTTCGAGGAGGAGGATCCCCGTTCTCGGTGTTGAAGGAGAGTGACTTGGCGTCAACAATTATTATTTAAATAGCTTGCAATTTTAGCTGTTAAGCTAAAATAATGACTATTGTTTGAAATTTAAATGATCATGAATAAATGTTTTAAATTTGAATGTGTAATTTAGATTTTGATATTTTACTTATTAAACAATAACATGATTAAGCGGCGGTGCTCTTCTAATCCCAACAGCCACTCCTCGTTGGGTAGGACCGATAGTGCGATGGTTTGGTCCCATTCACTTTTACATCATCCTCCTTTTCCCTTTTTGTTGCTATTGCTAACTAGCCCCACATCAAGTTTCTTTAGAGTGGTGGGAGATGTGAGATTAAAGACCCCTTCTTTATCGTTACATACGCGAGACCAACATGTTTATAAAAAATTGCCACGTATCCTTCTATGTCCACGAACTCCTTGAAGTTCTCTTTCTTCTCTTATTGGAATATTGGTCCTTCGTATAGGCTTCTTTTATGGTTAGTTTACTTAAAGCATTAATCGTAGTATTTCATTGTTGGATGGTTTATCCTATTTTATTTGGTAACCATTTGCAATATATCTCAATCTATTTCTACTAATTATTAAGTAATAATCATATCTCTTTTGAAATTTAAAATACTTACTTTGATGAAAGTAGACTATGGGAAGGAGTTAAAAAATATGATCTTTATTTTTTATATGACAACACATCATACGAGCATACATAGATACATAGATCATAAACAATGTTGAAGGTCTTATTTTTTTTTGCAAGTGTTTTTTTTAATCTTCATTATTTTGGGCATTAGATTGGGTGAGATCTATGAAGCATGTGCTATCTCTCCCTCTTGTATATGGTTTAAATAAAATAAAGTCATACTTTATTTTTTTTTGTTTCCAGTTTACCTTTATGTAACGGGAGTTTTACGGATATGTTTGGAATGAGGATGGATTTTCATGTGATTTTGATCTTTCGCATGATTTTCGAGATTTTATTAAATTTTAAATAATTATTTGGATATGATTTAAATTATTATATCAATTATGATGAAGATGGTTGGCAAGTATATTTGTTTGGCTAGCCTATTTGAACGCGCGATTTTGATTTTTTCGTACGATTTTTAAAAAATAATAAAATAGCATCTTATCCATTTGCTTAAATTTTAAATGCATGCAATTATCTGTTTAATATTGTATTTTATTATATCATGTGATATGATTTGTTTTATCATTTGTTTCTTAAGTTTAAACTTTTTTGTATTAAAATACGCCTTATGAGCCTCTATGCCTACAGTGTTTTGCATAGACTAGCCTAAGGGAATAATGAGCTACGCCGGATGGCCGTGTTTTAATTGACAAAAAAAAATTTCTTAAGATGATAATTTTAAAAATGCATTAAATAGATGATTGATATTGTTTTGCATATTAGATTTTATATTATGCATGAATAAAATTGTATTTGGTGATAGTGTGAAAAATCACAATGCAAATCCTTTTAAGGTTTGATTAGTCAATTAATGTCTAGAAAAATCCTTTTAAGGTTTGATTGGTCAATTGGTGTCTAGAAAAGTGAAGAGATCGTGGTTACTTAATTGGTTCCTGATCTAAGGAAAGCAATGGGGACCCATCTCTCTTCCACTAACCTGGCCAATTTGATTAATTCAGGTTTTGATTTGGAAATATTATGTTGATTAAGATCACTACCTAATAATCATGCTAAATTGGTTAATCTATATCCATATAATGGAGTTCAAATGTTATATATCAATATGATTTTGATTAATTAAGGAGTAGCCACATTGTCTTTAATTAATAAAATTATATATTGAGTTGCAAAGATCATATAAGGTTAGATGACATTAATTGTGATTAATTATATTAATGCAATCAATCTTATCCCACATAAATTTTTATTGCACTAATATAATTAATTAGGATGCGATAACAAATTTGTTAGTCACATCATTAAGTTAATGAGTCTATTTAAGTATAATAACTTAACCCACAGGTAGTTATTATAGGTTATTGATTCATTTATTGCATGTTTACATTGGTAAGACATGACATTAAGTTATATGCCTCAAATTCAGTTACATGAACATGATTTTTATTTTTATTTTTATGCAGCTATTTTGCATTTCTGATATGAAATGTGATGTTCCTGATTTAAGTGGTGACAATTATAAAGTATGAAAGGAAAGAATTCTTCTTCAATTAGGATGCATGGATATTGACTATCCTATCATGAAGGATGAACCACATTCGGTTACATCTTCTAGCACTCAGGCTGAGATTGCTGTATATGAATGATGGGAGCAATCCAATTGCCTCAGTATGTGCATGGATATTGACTATCCTATCAGAAGGATGAACCATATTCGATTACATCTACTAGCACTCAGGGGCTGAGATTGCTGCGTATAAACGATGGGAGCGATCCAATTGTCTCAGTATGATGTTCATACATACTAAGATTTCTGCTAGTATACGTGGTTCAATTTCTGAGTGCAAAAATGTTAAGAAACTTCTGAAGGCTATTGATGCACAATTTAAGTCTTCAGATAAGGCATTGGCTAGTACCCTAATGGCAAAATTATCATCAATGAAGCTCACTACTGTTGGAGGTGTGCGTAAGCATATTATGAAGATGAGGAACATTGCGGCTTAGTTAAAATCCCTAAAGGTTGAGATGTGTTGCCGCGGAAATCCGTTCTCCGACTCGGTGCACTCTGGCTCTAGGTTCGGACACCGGTCTCATCGCCCGGGTGGAACCTGCAAGGCAGTCCGCACGCAGAGGGTATTTCGGGGGTTGCCCTCTGCGGAGGACCCTCCGACGCCCAAGTCAGTGAAGATTCACAGCAAGCAGATATGAGAAGAAGACTCTCGCAGAAGAGTTCCCCTATATGGGTTTTCTTCCGAGAGCTCCGAGGTTGTAGGAGCTTTAATGGAGTTTTTCAATGTGAGAGCTAGTGAATGAGTGCGTACTTGAGAGATTTGAGGGCTGTGATATTTATAGGCGATCACCTGATTCTTTGGGCGCGTTGTGAGGGGGGGTCTGAGAAATGTTGAGATTCAAAACAGATTCGAATCAAGTTTGTTATGAGACCAGTAGGATCCGTATCTTATTGGTTAGATGATCGACGGCCAAGAGAGCTGGTTGATGCCTTGAGATTCGGCGTTTATGTAGGTTCTAGACCACTCCTATGGCCCTTAGGCCACTTCTGGCATGATTCTCCGTTTGGAATCTTATTCAGTTATCGTGAATTTGAACTCTCCGCGCCGGATTCCATATAGGTATTCGAGTGCCTCGGTCCGGCCGAGGCAAGGACAACTTGGTTTTCTGAGATACAGGGCGGCTCAGGCTGCCGAAGTATGAAGATAGCTTGGGCCACCGAGGTATGAGGATAACTCGGGTTGTCAAGGTATAAGGATGGCTCGGGCTGCCGAGGTATGAGGATAGTTCGGGCTGCCGAGGTATAAGGATAGTTCGGATCATCGGAGAGACCCGACTCTGCTGAGGGCGATTCGGCTTTGCTGCCTAGTGGATGTGACAGCTGGCCGACAGACGTTGGGATTGGACTCGACCCAATTGTCGATGTGTGCGGATATTAATGCAATGATAATTTTACTCCTCATCACATGCCCCCCACTCCCTAGTCCGAAATGTAAATTTGGATGTAGGGAGTAGAGTTCTGGAGTAACCTCAGGGAGATCCGAAGGGGTAGACAATGATAATTTCGTAAATGACATGCTGTTGTTTCGTCATCATTTTTCGCTACAACACGGAAGGAAATGCCTTGTTTCCAGCAGGCCCGATTGTGGGAGTCCCATGTAGCGAGGCTCCTATATTTTTGGCACCCATATCGGAAGTTTTAGCGTCTTGGGCTTTCCTTCTGGACGCTATTTAAAGAGGGCTAGGGCGGCGTTCCTTCTCCAATGCCTTTTGTTCTTGCCACAAAGATTTTCATCCCTTCCTAAACCCTTGCCAGCTTATTCGTGTTTTCCTCTCGATCTGTCAACATGAAGGGTCCGAGTGATATCGCCTCAAAGATAATTCGAAGACTTGGACAGAATTCGCCGCCGTTACAGGGTTCCACGGGACGTGTCTCTATGGGTTCCAAAAGCTGAGCATAGGGTTTTGACGGGGTTAAGCCGTGGGATTTTCTTCTACAAGGAGAGCCTAAGGGCAGGTTCGGTTCCTCTTCACCCGCTAGTGCAGGAGGTAATGAGGTTTTACAACATATGCCCAACAATGGTGGCCTCGAATAGCTGGTGCAATCTCATCGGGTTTATCTCGATATGTAGCCTTGTTGGGGTGACTGCGACCCTCTTTATATTCGAGTCTGCTACAATCTGATTTCCGGAAGGAGCTCCGAGTGGCCTTATATTGGCCTTCGAAGTCATTCAAAATGATTTCAGATAATCCGTCTTCAATAAAGTAGTGGAAGTCTCGATTTTTCATCGTTGAGGGGAACATTGGCTCGGATTTTTTTGAGGACATGGGCGAGTTATATGAAAGATCCGGAGGTGCGCCCGGAGTTGTCGAGCAGGAGAAGAGGGATTTGGTAACCCTCCGCAGCGATGGATGCTATCAGCCACGCCCTGTTATCAGGATGCCCTTTTTCCGTCGGCTTAGTTTTATCGACCCCCAAGGTGAGTCTTTTTTTCCCTTTGCCATGACAGCCGCTATGCTCAGGCAACTCTATTACTATTCGACTGAATGTCTACTGTGTTTTTAGCCGAGAGGTCGCATTTATGGGCCAAATGAAGAAGAAGCTGGGCAAGCGTCACAGAGGCTCCAGCTCTGGGGACAAGCATAGTCCGAAAAGAGATCTCGTCCTTCCGGGTCCCCCCGAAGGAGTCAAAGAAGGATAGCATTGGTCGCCATCTCTCCACCCCCAGGGGGGACGTGGGAGCGTCGGCCGCAGTCGATGAGCTCTCCCTGCTGGAGGGGGGCATGATAGTGGAGAAGGAGGGAGTCGTTGGAGGAAGCTTGGAGGGAGCTACTGAAGTTTCTCCCCTTCAAATAGTGGTTGTGTCAGACGATGCCGAGGAGATGTCACCGGTTCGTCCAGCCACTCTCTCACTTGAGGCGGATCAGCCTCATTCACTAGAGGTTGGCAGTCCTGTGATGCTACGTGCTGACGGGGAAGAGGCCTGCTTTGGTCGAGGGGTCAAAAGAGGCAGTTGCGGCTGTCGAAGTTCGTGTGGGGCTACCTGTGGAAGGGTCGGTGGAGGCCGAGGGACCTCCTGCTAGAGGGCTTTCCCCCATCGCATCAGGGGGTGCCATGGAGGAAATCGAAGTTTGGGTGGAGCCCACCGGGATGAAGCAATGCTTGGAGAGGAGGAGGAAGAAGAAGAAGAACCACCGAGCGGGGATGCTCGGACCGAGGTTTCCTTCAGCCGGGGCGAAGCATCCGAGGCCCCGCAGCTAGAATTCTAGTGGAGGAGGCCAAACGGATGGCGGCTCCTTAGGTCGAAGTTCCTCAGGCCGATTCTTTGGCCGTAAGTTCCCTTATTCCTGGCCCAAAAGTGGAAGATATGTTTGTCGCTTTGATGCGGTCTGTGTTGCATATGGGAGAAGGTTCCTCGGCGGATGAACCCGCCGTAGAGGACATCGTTGAGGCAGCTTTTGGGCAGTTCGGGCGCCGAAGGTTGTCTACCTTCTCCCCGAGATCATGGCCCTGGTCTTATGAAGATCGCCACAAACTATGCCTTCCGAGTAAGTCGTTGTACCCGAGTAGTAATTCTTAGTCGGCTGGCTGCCATAATCTCTTACTTGTGCCCTTTTTTTGCAGAATGCTTAATTACGAGGGTGTTGAATTGGCGTTTAAATTTGCCATGGGGGCCTACGCTCAGGCTAGGAGGGAGGCCGCCGATCTTCGGCAAGGTTGGATTCGACTAGCAGGCTCTCCAGGGCCTTGTCATCTATCCAAGGAGACCTCGAGAGGGTGAGCAAGTCCTACCAAGCCACCTCCGAGAGGGCCTCCCGGCTCAAGACCCAAGTTAAAGAGCTCCAGGGCTTCCAGGAGCAATCAGATAAGGCTTGTTTGGAATTATCACAGATCAAGTCCAAGCATGCCGATGAAGTCAACGCTATGTGGCAACGTTTTGATGAGAGGTGGGGCGAGCTAAAGAATAGCTACGCCAAAGAAAAAGATAACTGGAGCAAAAGGCTCGATGAGGAGGAGCGGAGGTACCAGCGATAGCAAGATCAGCTTGCCGGCCTGAACAGGAGGCTCGCCGATAAGGAAGATCGGCTGAAATGGCAGCACAATCAAATTGTCAAACTTACGGCTGATCTTGATCAATCTCGATAGGAGATTGAGGATAAATAGTCTCAGATTAATGACCTCAAGGAGGGTCTCTAGCAAAATAAAGCGACCAAATTGAAGGCCCTTGAAAAGGTTCATGAGCTAAACGACAAAATGGCTTGGCGGGAGGAAGAGGTATGGCATCTTTTACTTGCTTTTTTCTAGTGTCTTTTCCTTTGGCTATGATCTTACATGATCTGGTGTTTGCAGATGGGCAGAATCGGGCTTGAGGCTCAGGACCAATTTAAGGCTTTGAGAGCGGAGTCGGCCTCGAGCCGCAGATGAATTCCGAACTTGGGAGTCAGTTGGCCAAAGCTAACAAACGAATTTCCTCGGTCGTGGATGAGTATAAGAGTTCTGCTCAATTTTCTGAAGAGCACAAGGCGGCTTGTGCCGATGCATTTCGGTTTGGCGAAGAGGAGACTCGGTCAAAAATCTCCCAGGTTTACCCCGAGTTAGATCTCTTTTTTAGAGGCCGAGCTTTACGATACTCGTACCCTAGGGGCCGAAAAGCTGAATGTGAGGACATTTCATACATCGACCTCGAGGCTATCCTGGGCACCAATGAGCCCGTGGCCCCAGAAGGGCGTCCTCAGTTGTTGCCGAGGAACCCGAGGTTCCCCCTCCAACTATATTCGAAGTGGACGAACCAAGTCAAATTCCTTCGGATGTTACCGAGGGGGCCTTCGGAACTGATTCGAACCCTGGTTCTTAAGGGTTGTTCATGTATCTTTTGTCTTTTGACTTGTAATTTGATCAAAACTCAATGAATGGATCTTTTGTCAGAGGTTCTTTCTGATGGAAAACGAATCATATTTTAAGGTCGGATTGCTCTTAGGAGTTCTGAATTGAATATTCTGCTTAATCGAAGCCATATTAACTAGTTCTGCTGATGTATGAAAATGTTCGGTTTTGCCGTGGAACGTTATTTCAGCTTTCCCGAAGTAAGGCGAACAGTTCAAAATGCGCAAGTTAACTCGGTTTGTCGAGGCATAGGATAGCTCGGCTCGAAATGACCGAAACCTATGGAAATACCTTGGTTGGGGCCGAGGTTAGGCAGATAGTTCGGTATATCCGAGGCAAGAAGTTGGCTCACTTTCCACCAAGGTAGATGAAACGGCTTGCGGTTTGCCGAAGGACACCTCGTTTTTTCCTTAAGGCATTTATCTTGTTGGCCTTTTCCAACACAAGTCCCTTTAACGTATGCATTAAGTATCCGATCATCATTGGACGGTGTTGCTTTCGAAGGGGGATCTTTCGGGTCTGTTCATATCCCAAGGACCTGCAGACGGTTTTCTATATTTAAGGCTCTTGATTCGAGATCAGAAGGAGATCTTCCATCTTTCATCACGGCCTGGGAGGCATGCTCGGCGCTTTGAGACGCGCCCCTTTTTCTTAGTGCCACGTGGCAGCGTAGCCACGATGTTTTGAATTCCGGGGCTCTTTTTTTTAATGGTTGCTCCCGGTTTGTTTGCCTATAAAAAGAGGAGAGCAGACTATGCTTGGGCATCTCCCAAACCTCCTCTTTCTGCGAGAGGTTTTCATGGCGCCTGTTTCATTAAGGTCAAGAGTGGAGAGATCGAGCTTCCCTTTTAAAAGCTGGTTCGTTCTAAATAGCTGGGGTGATGGAGGAGCTGTTGAAGATCAAGTAGTCCTCGAAGGAGGAGTCTCGGGGGTCATACAGAGAGCGCACGAGATGCACATAGAGGTCATATGGAGCGCACGCATGCGCTCTCTGTATTGCCTTTGTCGCTTGTCATGGGGACCACAGGAAATGTAAAGCATACGCAGCTCCCATGGTTAACATGAACTTCGCTTCCTTCCCTAATTTGGAGGCCAGCAGCCCTTTGTTCTTGAGCGGAGGCCAGCAGCCCAACACACCACTTGGGGAGGAGGCATCCTCAGCATCAGCATGGGTCTTCAACCTAGTTTGGATCCCTAAGTTCATCTATCCGAGGGATCCGCGGATGGCCGACTTTATTCTTTGGCATTAACCAGTAACTCAATGGAGTTGTCTGGTTTTTCTGATTTCTTGGGTCGGATGCAGAAACATCATTATCGACCGAAGCTGCTCGACTGAGCTTTTATTTAATTTGTCTTTATTTTCTGTGCTATGATGCACTTGTAATGCCTCTCAGGAGGTTGTAATTTTTGTCAATAAAGAAAGTTTTTACCCTTTCTTCTTCGAATATTTATTTCTTTTTCCAATATGGTTGCGTTGAGAGTTGTTTTACTTGTATTATACTTTCTGGATTGTAGCATAGTTTACAAGTTTCCAGCAGCGCTTTTGCTACATCGCTTTTGTTAGGCATTTTAATGATATTTAGTCCTCTGCGGAGGAAGCGTTCATCTCTGTTTAGGTCAGAGGGAGGCCTGGCCGGCCTTGTTAACTTGCGATGTAGACATGATCCTACTCAAGGGATGGAGTAGGTTTTTCTTTGAAGAGAAATAACTCGCATAATCTTACTAGTGAGCAGAGAAAAGACACTTACCTTCGTTGAAGTATGACAGGACGTCTTAGTCATGCTAGAATCTGAGAGATCACCCAGTTCAACCAAGGCTTCAGATATTATTCAGAGACATATCACTCGGTTCGGCCGAGGCTTCAGATATTATTCAGAAAATATCACTCGGTTCGGCCGAGGCTTCCGATATTATTCAGAGAAATATCACTCGATTCGGCCGAGGCTTCAGATATTATTCAGAGATATCACTCGGTTCGGCCGAGGCTTCAGATATTATTCAGAGAAATATCATTCGGTTCAGCCGAGGCTTCAGATATTATTCAGAGATATCACTCGGTTTAGCCGAGGCTTCAGAGATTATTCAGAGATATCACTTGGTTCGGCCAAGGCTTTAAAGATTATATTTTACTTGGCGCTGCCAAGGTATGGACATATCACTCGGCTCGGCCGAGGATTCAAAGATTATATTTTACTTGGCAATGCCAAGGTACAGAGATATCACTCGGCTCGACCGAGGCTTCAAAGATTATATTTTACTTGGCGCTGCCAAGGTACGAAGATTGCTCGGCCCGGCTGAGGGTTTACAAAGATTATATTTTACTTGGTGCTGCCAAGGTACGGAGATCGCTGACCCGGTCGAGGATTTAAAAAGATTATATTTTACTTGGCGCTGCCAAGGTACGGAGATCACTCGGTCCGGCCGAGGATTGAAAAGATTATATTTTACTTGGTATTGCCAAGGTACGGAGATCGCTCGGTCTGACCGAGGATTTAAAAAGATTATATTTTACTTGGCGCTACTAAGGTACATAGATCGTTCGGCCCAATCGAGGATTTAAAAAGATTATATTTTACTTGGCGCTGCCAAGGTACGGAGATCGCTCGGCCCGATCGAGGATTTAAAAAGATTATATTTTACTTGGCGCTGCCAAGGTATGGAGATATCACTCAGCTCGGCCGAGGCTTCAAAGATTATATTTTACTTAGCACTGCCAAGGTACGGAGATATCACTTGGCCTAGCCGAGGCTTCAAAGATTATATTTACTTGGCGCTACCAAGGTACGAAGATATCACTCGGCCCAGCCGAGGCTTCAAAGATTATATTTTACTTGGTGCTGCTAAGGTACGAAGATATCACTCGGTCCAGCCAAGGCTTCAAAGATTATATTTTACTTGGTGCTGCCAAGGTACAAAGATATCACTCGGCCTAGCTGAGGCTTCAAAGATTATATTTTACTTGGTGCTGCCAAGGTACGGAGGTCGCTCAGCCCGACCGAGGATATAATATGTAGCAAAACCTGCTTCTCATTGTAGCTTTCAAGGAGAGTAATAAAAATGAAATTTTGCGAATCTTTGAAAGTTAAATTTAATTCAATGGACAGAGTAAGTTTAGTAAGGGCATACTTTTACTGATGATAGGCGTGGAGATTATCCGAGTTCCACATTCGGGGAATAGATTTTCCATTTAGATCTTGGAGTTTATAGGTGCCGGGCCTGATTACCTCCATAACTTAGTAGTGACCTTCCCAATTGGGGACAGCTTCCCTTGCTCCAATGGCTTTGAGACGGATGCCTTCCGAAGCACTAGATCACCTGGGAGGAAAGACTTCCCTTTGACTCTAGTGGAGTGATAGCGGGCTACTCTTTGTTGGTAGGCGGCCATTCGGATTCGGGCTTTCTCCCTGACTTCTTCTATTAAATCAAGATTAGTTCGGAGTTGCTCATCATTGGATTCCTCTGAATAGCCTTCCACGCGAGGGGAGGGGAGTTCGACCTCCACCGGAATGACAGCTTCTGTGCCGAAAGCCATCTTAAACGGAGTTTGCCCTATGGGTATCCTTTCAGTGGTTCGATAGGCCCACAGCACGTGGTGGAGCTCTTCTGCCCATCTACCTCGCGTCCGGTTGAGCCGAGCTTTAATTCCTTGCAAGAGAGTTTGGTTGATTACCTCGGCCTCTCCATTGGTTTGAGGATGCCCGACTGATGTCAGGCGATGAAGAATGTCGTGATTATCGCAGAATTCTCAAAACTTAGGATTATCGAATTGCTTTCCATTGTCGGTAATGATGGTGTGGGAAAGGCCGAAACGGAAAATGATTGACCTCCATACAAAGTCCTTAGCCCGAGCTTCGCTAATTTGGGCGACTGCTTCGGCTTCCACCCACTTGGTAAAATAATTAATTGCAACAAACAAGAACTTCCTTTGCCCTGTTGCGAAAGGAAAAGGGCCAAGGATATCCATCCCCCATTTGGCGAAAGGCCAGAGGGATGATATGGAAATCAGGTGAGCAGAGGGAAGCCTTTGGATATTTGAGTGTCGTTGGCACGAATCACAGGCTCAGACAAGGTCATCAGCATCTTTCTGCATTATTGGCCAATAATACCCCTGGTGCAGCACCTTATGGCACATGGCCCGACCGCCAAGATGATTGCTACAAATACCTTCATGAACCTCCGAAGGGCATAATTGGCCTCCGATGGTCGGAGGCATTTGAGTAATGGCATAGAGAAGGATCGCTTATATAGCCGATCATCAATTAAAACATAATGAGATGATTGTGTTTTAGCTTCCTTGCTTCTTTTCTGTCATGGGCAGCGACCCTTCTTTGAGGTATTTGTGCAGGGGATCTATCCAAGATGGTTCGGCGTCGACCTGCATCATTTGACCAGCATCGGCAATGCTAGATTTCTTCAGAACTTTCATGTGGAATCTCCATTCGAGGTCCATTGAGTTCGTAGTCGCCAGGCGGGACAAGAGGTTGGCACATGCATTTTCGGCCCTTGAAACCTGAATAATCTTAAATTCAGCAAAATGGGAGGATAGATTGTGCACCTTTTGGAGATACCGAATTATGTTTGGCTCTCGAGCTTCAAATTCTCCTTGCATCTGGCCCGCTACCAACTGAGAGTCGGTGTAGGTATTTAGTTTTTCGACTTTAAGCTCATGGGCGATGCGGAGTCCGACGAACAGGGCTTCATACTCTGCTTCATTGTTTGAGGCCGGGAAGAAGAAATGGATACCATATTTGAAAGTTTCTTCCTCTGGGCTGGTGAGGACCAGACCGGCACCAGAATCGCTCGCGCTAGAGGATCCATCGGTGTGAAGCAACCATGGAGCACTGGGCTTCGGTTGTCCAGGAGTGTCCGAAGCAGAGCCATCTTCGGGTATGGTGCATTCGAGGAGGAAATCCGCAGAACCTGGGCTTTGATGGCCGGATAAGGCTGATACTGAATGTCATTCACTCAGCTCAACAGCCCATTTGGTGAGCCGAGGTATTTCTTGAGATCTTCAAAGGACTTCTGGCAATCTGGGGTCCATTGGAAGTTTTTGGCCGACCGAAGCACTTGAAGAAGGGAAGGCATTTTTGGCTGACCGAGCAATGAAGCGGCTGAGGGCCACTATTCTTCCGGTAAGGCGTTGCACGTCTTTGATTGACCCCGGAGGGACCATTTGCCTCAGGGCTTGGATCTTCTGGGGATTTGCTTCGATGCCTCACCGAGAGACCATGAAACCTAGGAATTTTTTGGAGTTAACCCCGAAAGCACATTTGGTAGGGTTGAGCTTCATTTGATACTTTTGAAGCATCGTGAAGCTCTCCGTGAGGTCCTCAACAGTTGGGATGCCTCCTTGCTCTTGACCAGCATATCATCAACATATACCTCCATGTTCCAATCGATTTGCTCTTTGAAGACTTTATTGACCAGCCTTTGGTAGGTGGCATCTGCATTTTTTAAACCCAAGGTCATAACTCGGTAACAATAAATACCTCGATATGTGATGAAGGCGGTTTTTTTCTCATCCTCGAGCGCCATTCAATCTGGTTGTAGCCTGAATAGGCATCCATAAAAGTCAGCATTTCGTGGCCGAAGTTGAATCTACAAGCTGGTCGATCCGAGGAAGAGGGAAGCTATCTTTTGGGCAAGCCTTGTTGAGGTCGGTGAAGTCGATGCAGATCCTCATTTGTCATTCGATTTTTTTCACCATAACCACATTCGCCAGCCAATTAGGATAATTGACTTTCCCGGATGAAGTTGGCTTTGATGAGCTTGTCCACCTCCTCTTCGATGGCCTTTTGGCGCTTGGGGGCGAAGCTCCTTTTCTTCTGTTTAATTGGTCGGAATGTCTCGTCCATGCTGAGGTGGTGGACCAGAACATCTGGGCTGATCCCAGGCATATCCGACATGAACCAGGCGAAGACATCAGCGTTCTTCCGAAGGAATTCAATCAACTCTTGCCAAAGCTTTTCCTCCAGCTATGACCCGACCTTTATGGTTCGGTCAGGCCCAGCTTCATTGAGTGGTACTTCCTTCAATTCTTTGTTGGCTCTCCTCGTTGCTCGGCGAAATCTTCTCGAGCATCTAACCCATCCACCTCGGGCTTCCTGGATTGAAGGTCGACGACAAAGCAATGCCGAGCTATAATTTGACTTTCCCGAATAACCCCCACTCCCCATTCGGTGGGGAACTTCATGGCGAGATGGGGAACAGAAATGATGGCTTTGAGAGATATTTGTCCTGGCCTGCCGAGGATGGCATTGTAAGGAGACTGAAGCTTGGTTACAAGGAAATCCATGAGCACAGTAGCACGGGGCCAAGTACCGGCTCGGACTGTCAGAGTAATAACTTCCTTAGGATTATGAGTCACCTATGAAACCCACTAGGGTGGACTCCACGGCCTGGAGGTTTTCTACCTAATTTCAATCTCATGAAGGCATCAAAATACAAAACATTAACAGAGCTTCCACTATCAATTAGAATGCGGTGTACATCATAAATGTTTATGTTCAAGGATACAACCAGAGCATCATCATGGGGGTACTGTACCTTCGAAGATCTTCATCAGAAAAAGTGAGCTCATCGACCCGAGCCTTCTTTGGCGAGTTTTCCTCCTTGTCTGGCCAAGAAGATGGGGAGCCGGCCACCGTTATCATATTAACATTGCCGATAACCGAAGGATTCGGCGGAGGGAGCTGGCGAGGCTCGGGCTTTTCATTGTTTGGCTCAGAGGTCTTTTGAATTGGTCCTGTCTGCCCCATCGGATCAATCGCTCAATCCCATTTTGGAGCTACCAATAGTCCTCGATGTCATGCTCATAATCTCGATGGAAGCGACAGTAGTTAGTCACATCCCTTTGAGTCGCATTGCCTCGAAGAGGAGGAGGCTAGGAATCTGACGCTCGATCTCCATCAGGATTTGCGCTCTTGGCACAGTGAGAGGAGTGTAGCGGTCGAATCTTTGAGCTGGACTCTGGGTTTAGTCTCGAGGAAGCGATGGAGGAGCTCTCTGGTGGTGAGGCGGCTTGCACAGCGGTAGGCTCGTTGCTTGTCCGATCCCTTTGCCTCCTCCTTTTTCAACTGCTCGGTTCGAGCTGACCTTCTTGATTCTTCAACCCTGTATTTATCCGCCAGGGACATCATGTCTGAGAGGCTCTTTGGGTAGTTAACCTTCAGAGCCAGGTAGAAGTCTCCCTCCTTCGACACTCCTCTAGCCAAGACAGACATGGCTACCTCGTGGTTGAGATGGTCGACTTCCAGAAGGGCTGTGTTAAAATGGCCAAGGTAATTTTTCAAGGATTCCCCCTCTCTCTGCTTGACCTCAGAGAGGGAATCGGATCTCCATCGCCGGCGACGACTGCTGACAAACTGGCTGATGAGCAAACAGCTTAGCTCGTTGAAAGAATCAATGGAATCTGGCTTCAAGCTATTAAACCAGGTTCGAGCAGATCCCCTTAGAGTGAGGGGAAGGCTCGGCATAGGATCGCATGATGCTCCATGGAACATCATGATGGATCTGAAGCTGCTCAAGTGGTCATCGGGATTAGTAGATCCATGATATGGCTCTATAGTGGGAAGCTTGACTGAGGGAGAATCACTTCCCTCATGATCCTTTCAGAGAAGGGAATGCCCTGCTCCGCTTTTGGCTGGGATGAAGGGGCTTGTCTGATGGCGCCTAACTCTTGACGCCATTCTTGATGCATATCCTGCACTGTTGCCAGATCCCTTCATCCAAAGTGGTAAGAGGGATCGAGCGATGAGAAGACAGCAGTGGTTGAGTCCTAGGAAGACACCAGGGAAGGAGAACGAACCCGTCGAGATCTGAGCGGGCTCTTCCCTCCAGCTCGCTGCGGTGCTAGCTTTGCCTTCGCGGGCCGGTGATGATAATCCGCCACTTCAGGCGGATTGGAAGAAGAGATTGCGGCAGAATAGGGGCAGCGACCTCTTCATGAAGCTGAAGAGAGGACGGCTAGACGAGGAGCCGCTTGGAGTCTTTGGACCAGCTTGATCAATGTCTGGACCTGCTGGACCAGAGTGGCGAACTAGTCCAGCATCACTATTGTTGCCAGCGGCGAAGGAGTTTTAGCTGGGGGTGGTGGCGGAGGCACCACGCTGCTAATTGGGTCAGGCCTTTAAGAGGCGCCTGGTCTTGAGCCTCGGATGTGGCTCTCTTCTGATTGGCCATTAGAGGATGCTTCTTCTGGTTCTGAGTCTTGTCTCCTGGATTACAAGTGTATAGGACTTGAGGGCCCTTCCTCTAGCGTCAATCTGTTGCCACGAAAATCCATTCTCCGACTCAGGTGCGCTCTGGCTTCGGTCCGGATGCCAGTCTCGTCGCTCGGGGTGGAACCTGCAAGGCAGTCCGCACGCAGAGGGTGTTTCGGGGGTTACCCTCTGTGGAGGACCCTTCGACGCCCAAGTCAGTGAGATTCACAGCAAGCAGATATGAGGAGAAGACTCTCGTAGAAGAGTTCCCTTATATGGGTTTTCTTCCGAGAGCTTCGAGCTCTATAGGAGCTTCAATGGAGTTTTTCAATGTGAGAGCCAGTGCATGAGTGCATACCTGAGAGATTTGAGGGCTGTGGTATTTATAGGCGATCACCTGATTCCTTGGGCGCATTGCGGGGGGGTCTGAGAGCTGTTGAGATTTAAAATGGATTCGAATCAAGTTTGTTACGAGACTAGTAGGATCTGTATCTTGTTGGTTAGAGGATCGACGGCTAGAAGAGCTGGTTGATGCCTTGAGATTCGGCGATTATGTAGGTTCTAGGCCACTCTATGGCCCTTAGGCCACTTCTGGCATGATTCTTCGTTTGGAATCTTATTCAGTTATCGTGAATTTGAACTATTCCGTGTCGGATTCCGCAGAGGTATTTGAGTGCCTCGGTCCAGCCGAGGCAAGGAACAACTTGGTTTTCTGAGATACAGGGCGGCTCGGGCTGCCAAAGTATGAAGATAGCTCGGGCTACCAAGGTATGAGGATAACTCGGATTGCCAAGGTATGAGGATAACTCGGGTTGCCGAGGTATGAGGATGGCTCGGGTTGCCGAGGTATGAGGTAGTTCGGGCTGCCGAGGTATGAGGATAGTTCGGATCGTCGGGGAGACTCGACTCTGCTGAGGGCGATTCGGCTTCACTGCCTAGTGGATGTGACAGTTGGCCGACAGGACGTTGAGATTGGACTCGTCCCAATTATCGATGTGTGTGGGTATTAATGCAATGATAATTTTACCCCTCATCAAGATGTTAGAATCTTTCTTAGTGCACTTTATTCTAAATTCACTCCCACAGCAGTATAGTCCTTTCAAAATATCTTACAATACACATAAGGATAAATGGTCAATTAATGAACTTCTGACCATGTGTGTTCAAGAGGAAGGAAGGCTGATTTTGGAAATGGAGAAAGTGCACATTTAGCTACTCAGAGAAAGACTAAAGCTGCTAAAGCCAAACGCAAAGGAAAGGTAAAGTACCCATCCATACAGAAGACAAGAAGGAGTCCAAGTGCTTCTTTTGCAAGAAGAAAGGGCATATAAAGAAGGATTGCCTCAAATTCAAGGCTTGGCTTGATAAGAAAGGTACGCTAACCTCATTCGTATGTTATGAATCTAATTTGGTTATATGTCATAACATATGGTGGATTGATTCTTGTTCTACAATCCATTTCAAATACCTTGCAGGGTTTTCTAAATCAAAGGAAACCATTGGGAAGTGAACAAAGCATCTATTCAGAAAACAAAATGGGTTCACATGTGGAAGCAATTGGCAGACTTATTTTAGATTCTGGTTTTATTTTAGATTTGGAAAAGACTTTTTATATTCCAAGTTTCTCTAGAAATTTGATTTCAGTGTCAAGACTTATACTCGCAGGATATTCTTTAATTTTAATAAAAGCTCTATTGATTTATTTTATAAATCTAAGCTTATTGGGAATGGTACATTGTCGACAATCTTTTCCAATTAATTTGAAAAATAACACCTCCTATAATGTGATGCATGCCTAAATTGGTATGAAAAGATGCGTTATGAATAAGAATTTCTCTATTTTGTGGCATCGGAGATTAGGTCATATCTCTATTGAGAGAATTAAAAGATTAGTAAAAGATGGAGTACTTGATACTCTTGATTTTACTGATTTTGGCGCTTGTGTGAACTGCATAAAGGGAAAGCAAACCAACAAGTCCAAGAAAGATCCAAGAGAAGTTCAGAAATATTGGAGATCATCATACAAATATTTGTAGTCCAGATATGGACTCGTATGGTCAGAGATACTTCATCTCATTAATAAGAACGAACATTAGATGCCTTTAAGGTATTCAAGGCAAACTTTAAGGTATTCAAGGCAGAAGTAGAGAAACAATGCGGCAAGCAAATTAAGATCGTGAGGTCAGATAGAGGTGGAGAATATTATGTAGATATACTGAAGATGGATAAGCACCTGGCCCATTTGCTTGGTTTCTTGAAGAAAATGAAATTGTTGCATAATACACCATGCCGGAGTCTCTGACCAAAACGGTGTAGCTGAAAGGAGGAACCAAACATTATTGGACATGGTGAGGAGCATGATTATCAGTTCTAACCTACCTAAATCCTTATGGACTGAAGCTCTTAAAACTACTACGTATATATTAAATCGGGTTCCAACCAAGGCTGTTTCCAAAATGCCATTTGAGTTATTTAAAGGTTGAAACCAAGTTTGCAACATATACGTGTTTGGGGATGCCCATCTGAAGTAAGAGTTTATAATCCACAAAAAAAGAAACTAGACCCAAGGACTATTAGTGGATATTTTATTGGATATGCTAAGGGTTATAGATTTATTGTCCATCTCACAGCACTAGGATTGTGGAATCAAGAAATGCAGAATTTTTTGAGAATGACTTGATCAGTGGGAGTGATCAATCTCAGTATTTGGCTTCTTCTGAGAAAGATCATTCAGATATTTCAGCTTCCACTTCAAGTGAGGGATTGATTATTCATAGCACTCCTCAAA
This sequence comes from Calamus simplicifolius, assembly GCA_900491605.1. Lineage (NCBI taxonomy): Eukaryota > Viridiplantae > Streptophyta > Magnoliopsida > Arecales > Arecaceae > Calamus > Calamus simplicifolius. The sequence continues at coordinate 770,866 of UESW01003922.1, read as the reverse complement.
CTCAAATAAGTGCTCAACAACCAGTCATTAAGATTTATAAGCTACTGATAATAATCTAGAAGATCATGTTGTTCAACAACAATCAGTTGTGCAAGATACTCCTCAAGAGGTCATTGACACAACATTAAGAAGATCAACTAGAATAAAGAAATCAGCAATTCCTAGTGATTATATTGTGTATCTACATGAATCTGACTATAACATTGGAGCTAAAAATATCCTGAAACGTTTTCACAAGCCATGAGTTCTAAGAAATCAAACTTATGGTACAATGCCATGAAGGACAAGATGGAATATATGACATCTAATCAAGTCTGGGATCTTGTTGAGTTGCCTGATGGTGTAAAAGTCATTGATGTAAATGGGTCTTTAAAACAAAGAAAGACTCACAAGGCAACATTGAGAGATATAAAGCAAGACTCGTTGCCAAAGGGTTCACTCAGAGGGAAGGAATCGACTATACGGAGACATTTTCTCCTGTATCCAAGAAAGATTCTCTTCGAATAATTATGGCATTGGTAGCTCATTTTGATTTTGAGTTACATCAAATGGATGTGAAAACTCCATTCCTTAATGGAGATTTAGAGGAAGAGGTTTACATGAAACAGCCTGAAGGATTTTCCTCTAGTGATAGTGAGCATTTGGTTTGCAAGCTTAAGAAATCCATATATGGATTGAAACAAGCTTTACGTCAGTGGTATTTAAAATTTCATGATGTGATTTCTTCCTTTGGTTTTGAAGAAAACATTATGGATCAATGTATATACCAGAAGGTTAGTGGGAGCAAAATTTATTTTTGGTCCTATATGTGGATGATATTCTACTTACAACCAATGATAAAGGGTTGCTACATGAGGTGAAATAATTTCTCTCCAAGAATTTTGATATGAAAGATATGAGTGAGGCATCTTATGTCATTGGCATTAAGATCAATAGAGAAAAATCTCGAGGCATTTTAGGATTGTCTCAAGAAACTTATATCAATAAAGTCTTGGAGAATTTTAGATGAAAAATTATTCACCAAGTGTTGCACCTATAGTGAAGGATGACAAGTTCGCTTTAAACCAGTGCCCTAAAAATGAACTTGAATGGGAACATATGCACAACATTCCATATGCTTCAGTTGTTGGAAGCCTAATGTATGCTCAGGTTTGCACAAGACCTGACATTGCATTTACAGTAGGAATGTTGGGAAGATATCAGAGTAATCCAGGTTTAGACCACTGGAGAGCTGCTTAAAAGGTCATGAGGTATCTTCAAGGGATCAAGGACTACATGCTTATGTATAGACGAATTGATCATTTGGAGATAGAGGGTTACTCAGATTTGGCCTTTGCTGGTTGCATTGATTCTCAAAATCAACGGATTTATATTTATGTTAGCTGGTGGAGCCATATCATGAAGGAGTGCAAAGCAGACTTTGACTGCTACCTCTACTATGGAAGCGGAGTTCGTTGCTTGTTTTGAGGCTAGATCGCAAGGTGCATGGTTAAAGAGTTTCATCTCAGGGCTTAGAATTATTGATTCTATTGCTAGGCCAATTAAATTGTACTGTAACAATTCAGCTATTGTATTTTTGACTAAAAACCACAAGAGTGGTAGTCGAAGTAAATACATCGACATTAAGTATTTAGCCATAAGACAACGTGTTAAAGAAAACAAAGTGGTCATAGAACACGTTAGCACTGAATTGATGATAGCTGATCCTTTGACTAAAGGCATACCAATTAAGAATTTTAAGGATCATGTGGTACAAATGAAAGTTGGTTCCATGATATAATTTAGTTGCATGGATAACTACTTGTACAAAGAAACTCTTATTTCAGTTATTTATTTATTTTTTTTGGGTGTACACATTATTTGACTTTTGAGAAATAACAAAATTTTCTTTTAGACTCAGAATAAACATAGGGTTTATTCATTATGTTATGTTGTCACATTTGGAATAGTGGTAAAGAAATTGAATGCATTGTAATACATGGAAGATAATACTCAATTATAGAGGACCTATCGCTATGATTCATGTATTTAATTTCTTGTTTAGTGTTGAGGATTGTGGATTAAAATAAAATTCGGACCAAGTGGATGAATGTAGTATCCTGTTGTTGGATGGTCCTATCCTATTTTATTTGGTAACCACTTGCAGATATATCTCAATCTATTGGAGATAATTCTCAATAATATCCATCCACTAATTATTAAGTGATAATTATATCTCTTTTGAAATTTAGACGGTGGAAGAGAGTTAAGAAAATTTCTATAAATAGAGATCCCTTCTAAGGTTTTTGATATGAATACATCATACGAGAGAAAACCATAAAGAAGCCGAGAGATTGGGTCTCTGATCAAGAGCAAATCCTGAGGGCATACATCATCATTGTGCGATTGCTCGTTGATTGGAAGCACTCAACTCAATCAAATCCTAATTCAGATCCTCAAGAGGTAGATCATAAACAATGGCTGAAGGTAATACATTGATCCTGTCTATTATTTCTATATAATTTTTGTGTAGATCACTAATAAATCTCTAACATTAATTCCATCAAACAAGAAAACATATGTTGGCTTCTTAGTGATTTTATAAGATAGCTATATTTGTAATTTGTGCTGGTTCCTTTATAGGGACAACAGAAGTAACTCTGCATGATTATCAGGAAACATTAAATTAATATTAAAAGGACTGTAATCATTATATATTTCTAAACTTTTTATCATAATATATTCTTTATTTTTTTGTTTAGAAGTTCTAGGGGAAATAAAATATCATTATACGTACTGAGAGATTCCATGCTTGCAAGTTCTATTTCCAACTAGTCATGTAGCTTACTTTTGTAATATTTTTTTCATATGATTACTAGATATTATTTTCTTATTTTGATAACACTTGATTTTTTTTTATTTTTGAACTTACCCAATGTTCAGTTAATATCTGTATAATTTTAGTAGGTTACAGATTATTTGGAGCAATCGTTGCTATAAGAAATTGAAAATCGAGCACTTTGGCTTAGTAAAATATCTCAGGAAATTATCAATTTCTTGTAAGAAGCAAATGTGGGTTGTTACTTCAATGAATCAGATGTTTTCTAGTTTGAATTTGTAAGCAATTCAATGCTATCAATTTTTTATTTTTTTGGGCATGATTAGCATTTTCACATTTTGTTATGATAGCTTGACTACACTGTTCTATTACTAAAGTGCTAGTTTCTACTTAAATATGTACGTATGTATATACATATGTATGCATGTATGTATGTGTATATATATCAGAAGAAGATTGATTAGAGATACCAAGGGAGCAAACTAGATTCATATAGATAACAAAAAGATCAAAAGAAAATGAATTCTTCTGAAGAGCTTTGATTAATTATACCAGGAAATCACACTCAAATATAATAAGCATTCCCTTGTATTTAAAAATGTATTACTAAGCATGAAGGTCTCTATGAAGGTGCAATCATCAGTGGGTTTGTGTGCAACCATATTAGATTCTATTGATGATCCTTTTAGAAATATGAAGGCTTTCTTCATCCCTTAGCACGTGTCCATTGGTTAAATTAGTTCCACTTCAACATAGTTAAGCACATTAATAAGGATCTGAGCCACTTGTATAAATGTTTAAGGTACAAATGTTTAGTTACTTGCAAATATGGTCTGCCTAAGTATCATATGTATTGGAAGTCTAGAGGCAATAAACAGGACAGAAAATAAGATGAACCCTATATGTGTTTCACTGTTCTAAGTTTAGGTCCTTAGATGAAGGTTAGCAAAGTGGCTTTCTATTATATGGGTATAGAGACTCTTTGGAATTACAAATTAGGCCATTATGCAGTATTTCTTCAGTAGTCACAAGCATATAACATTTAATGATCCCTACTAAAGCTCTCGAAATTGTTGTAAAATTTAGAAATGCTCAAATTTCCCTTGTCATTTTGTTACTGAATTTAGTCATCATGCATATTTACATCTATCATTTTCATATTCATGTGGTTATTATTTGCATGAATTATTAGCGAATAAAATCAGCTTTTACATCAATGGTTTAATCTTGCTATCAGGGCCTAACCCAGTTTAGAACTGGATTATATATTCGAATGTTCTAGCACCATCATTCATTTTGAGAGTTGTAGAGGAAAAGTTGGGAATAAAATAAAGCATTTAGAGAAAATCTTAGCTTAGCACTTCGTAATTTTAATATTATTATTATTATCATTAATTTCATAGCATTGCCTATTCGGTAGCAAAGGCACAAAAAATTAAACACGGTTTCAAATTAGATGTGCCATTGATCTGACATGAAGCTGCATGGAAAAGCCCATAGATAACTCTTTAAGCACTTCGTGTCTTCATCCATGTCTTTTATAATAGATTTCTAACCGCATTGTTGGTGGAGAATTATATGTTTGATCTCTTCTGATTGTTCGAGTGATTGGTCCTGACTTATTCTCATTTGTAACATGGAAGAGCTCCTCCATGGTTTTATTAGACCTTTTCCTGTTGGCAAATACAATGACCAAATCTTTAATTTTTTGGATCATTAATCCAATATTGGGCTTATATATAAAATAATTGTATTGCGGACTATCAAATATGGTTAAGCCTAATTAAAAATGATCTGCTAAGGTTTTAATGATTTGGACTTTAATGTATTTAATAGGGTGTGGGCCTTTAATGTGTAGAGACCTAAAAGGTTATTTCTATTTTTATGATAGGCTAAAATAGAAATACCAAAAGATAAAGATGAAGCTATCTATATATACGACCTTTTTCTCTGAATCACATCATCAGAAAGAAAATCCTAAAGAAAAATCTAAAGGGCTCTTTGGGAGAACGTGTTGATCTGAAAGGCTAACCGCGTGACTCTGAAGAGCAATCAAGCAATATGAATTCAGGTACGCTTTCGTTTATCATTTATTGATTCTTGATGATTGAACATGAATGATTCTTGAGCTTCTTGATGATGGTCTTCACCAAAGGTTTAGGTTTAATTTCCAACATAAATGGCTTTTTATCCAACCCAAGTTATTTTCTTGGTTGCATGCATTTAGTTCTCTTGTCCGTGGATTTGGATTATGTTCAACCATTGATTTGAATCTTTGGGATTTATTGTCTTCTTTCTTTCTTTCTTTTTTGACAGGTAATTTTAAGCTGTATGGTTTGCTTCCTCTTTTCCCTATATCAGTTATAATTATCTTTTTAGTGATTTATTAAAGCAGAAAACCAGAAACTTCTTTATCCTATTTTCATGCAATTAATATCAATCCTTTGAATTTGAATGATGAGCAGTAATATGAACTCATTGCAAGCCACTATTTGCTAGCAGCTTATTGACGATGATATCCATTCTTTTGGATCAAGCAAGAGAGGATGAATGTGTATGTGAACAAGAAAATATGACAAATACTCTTATCTGATAATGGATGATCCAGTCAAGCTAGGTAGCTCATTCCTAAGAAGAAACTCACAAATATATGCTCCACTATCACTATATTTCAGATGGACAGTACTTGCATGTTCAATTTAGAAGACATTACTCCAAAACTCAATTTAGAGGGCACACAGTCTACATGCAGCTGACCTGCGAGCCCTTTCATCTATGGTAAATTTTCTATAATGTGTTCAGTAGATGGTGCCATGTTGATTCATAAGAATATTGATGTAGATATAAATATTATGGATGGTACATAGTCAATTCAGCAGACGTTATAGTCAATTCAACAGAGTTGATGTAAAAATTAATTGTTGTGCTTTATTGGACCTCCATTTCTGTTGAAAATCTTTTACATTGCCTCTCTTTGTTGATGAGATCAACTACAAGCCTTCTATTGAAAATATATGGAACCTTAGTTTGTGTTGAGATGAACCTTAGTTTGTGTTGAGATCCTTTTTTTCAGCTGTGGGCAACAGGACTGTGTTGTTTTTACCTCATCTATATTCTATCATAGTATATTGCCAAAAAGTGACGGAGAACATTTGGCTTTAAGCTGTAATAACCCGTCGCTTTCAATGGTCCTAATTTTATTACTATCGTTTCACTAATTAATAAGCGATAACGGCCCCCCCTTAAATGTTGAACGCCTGCTTGATGGGAGCAGACGGTGAAGGGATTTGAGTATAAATAGGGAACCATTCCTAAGACTTTCAATAAGGTTATCGAAAGAAAAACCAAAATAAGCGGAGGCATTGAGTCCCTGATCAAGAGCACATCCTGAGGGCATACACCATCAGAGTGCGATGACTCATTGATTGGAAGAACTCAATCAAGATCCATCGAGAAGAGGAAGATCAAGATCCCTACAGAGAAGGAAGATCAAGATCCCGTGCAGCTGATTCAAGGAAGATCGAATTCCTTACCCTCATCGGAAAGTTTAAATTAATAATAATGGCTGGAGGTATTTATCGATCTTAACTTGCATGATAAATATATTGATACCGTATTTCCGCATATTTGATATCATGGTCAATATATTTAAATTAAGTCTTACATTTGGTATCATAGACAGGTTTAAACCTCTGCCTTATTTTGTGAGTGTTTCCATCAAAGTTTCTCTTTTCAAGCAATTTATACCGCGTGTTTTCCGTTTTCAGTTTTTCATATCTCAGGTTTCAATTTTTTGCTCAGTTCTGATTTTTGTTCATGGAATTGAGCAGAAACCATTAAACCTATCTCAGATTCCGATTTTTTGCGGAAACAAAACGTGGCTTCCATAACCACATGCGGTGACATATTAAAAAGAGAGAAAACGTGGCCTATTTCGGTTTTCGATTTTCTCGCTTATGTTCTTTCCGTTCTCTCATGGGATTTAAAATCTGGATTGGTTGAATTTTAAATGCATTTATTATCTGTTTAATGTTTTATTAAATCATGTGACATGATTTGTTTTATCATTTGTTTCTTAAGTTTAAATTTTTGTATTAAAATGCCTCCTGAGTCTCTATGCCTACGGTGTTTTGCATAGACTGGCCCAAGGGAATAATGAGCTACGACCGGACGTGTTTTAATTAACAAAATTTTTTTTAAGATGATAATTTCAAAAATTCATTAAATAGATAATTGAAATGTTGTCTCCTGTTCTGCATATAAGATTTATTCTATGCATGAATTTGGTGGTAGTGTAAAAATCACAGTGCAAATCCTTTCAAGGTCTGATTGATCAGTTGGTGTCTAGAAAGGTAAAGAGATTGTGGTTACTTAATTGGTTTCGTTGACTGACCTAAGGAAAGCAACGGGGGGACCCCCACTTCTCTTTCACTGGCCTGGCCAATTTGACTAACTCAGATTTTGATTTGAAAATGTTACGTTGATTAAGATCACTACCTAATAATTATGCTAAATTGGTTAATCTATATGCATATAATGGAATTCAGTGTCATGTGATCAATATGATTTTGATTAATTGAGGAGTAGCCACAGCATCTTTGATTAATCAAAATTATATATTGAATTGCAAAGATCACATAAGGTTAGATGACATTAATTGTGACTAATTATATTAATGTAATGAATCTTATCCCACAGGAATTTTTATTGCACTAATATAATTAATTAGGATGCGATAACAAATTATTTTCTTAATTACCCATAGGAATTAAGAAAGTAATATAATTTGTTAGTCACATCATTAAGTTAATGAGTCTATTTGAGTATAATAACTTAGCCCACATGTAGTTATTGTATGTTATTGATTCATGTTATTGCATGTTTACATTGGTAAAACATGACATCAAGTTATATGCCTCAAATTCAATTACATGAATATGATTTTATTTTTATGCAGCTATTTTGCCTGTTAATATTTCTGATATGAAATGTGACGTTTCCGATTTAAGTGGTGATAATTATAAATTATGGAAGGAGAGAATTCTTCTTCAATTAGGGTGCATGGATATTGACTATGCTATCAGGAAGGATGAACCACATTCAGTTACATCTACTAGCACTCAGGCTGAGATTGCTACGTATGAACGATGGGAACGGTCCAATCGCCTCAGTATGATGTTCATACGTACTAAAATTTCTGCTAGTATACGTGGTTCAATTCCTGAGTGCAAAAATGTCAAGGAACTTCTGAAGGCTATTGATGCACAATTTGAGTCTTCAGATAAGGCACTGGCTAGCACCCTAATAACAAAATTATCATCAATGAAGCTCACTATGGTTGGAGGTGTGCGTGAGCACATCATGAAGATGAGGGGCATTGCGGCTCAGTTGAAATCCCTAGAGGTTGAGATGTCAAAATCTTTCTTGGTGCACTTTATTTTGAGCTCACTCCCACAGCAGTATAGTCCCTTCAAAATATCTTACAACACGCATAAGGACAAATGGTCAATTAATGAACTTCTGACCATGTGTGTTCAAGAGGAAGGGAGGCTGATTTTAGAAATGGAAGAAAGTACACATTTAGTCACTCAGAGAAAGACTAATGCTTCCAAAGCCAAACGCAAAGGAAAGGGTAAAATATCCATCCATACAGAAGATAAGAAGGAGTCCAAGTGCTTCTTTTGCAAGAAGAAAGGGCATATAAAGAAAGATTGTCTCAAATTCAAAGCTTGGCTTGACAAGAAAGGTACTCTAACCTCATTCGTATATCATGAATCCAATTTGGTTATATGTCATAACACATGGTGGATTGATTCTGGTTCTACAATACATGTTTCAAATACCTTGCAGGGTTTTCTAAATCAAAGGAAACCATTGGGAAGTGAACAAAACATCTATTCAAGAAACAAGATGGGTTCACATGTGGAAGCAATTGGGATGTGCAGACTTATTTTACATTCTGGTTTTGTTTTGGATTTGGAAAAGACATTTTATATTCCAAGTTTCTCTAGAAATTTAATTTCAGTGTCAAGGCTTGTACCAGCAGGATACTTCTTTAATTTTAATAAAAGCTCTGTTGATTTATTTTATAAATCTAAGCTTATTGGGAATGGTACATTGTCAGACAATCTTTTCCAAATTAATTTAAAAAATAATACCACCTATAATGTGATGCACGCCCAAACTGGTATGAAAAGATGTGTTATAAATGAGAATTCCTTTATTTTGTGGCATCGGAGATTAGGTCATATCTCCATTGAGAGAATTAAAAGATTAGTAAAAGATGGAGTACTTGATACTCTTGATTTTACTGATTTTGGCACTTGTGTGGACTGCATAAAGGGAAAGCAAACCAACAAGTCCAAGAAAGATGCCAAGAGAAGTTCGAAAATACTGGAGATCATACATACGGATATTTGTAGCCCAGATATGAATTCGTATGGTCAGAGATACTTCATCTCATTTATTGATGACTATTCATGATATATGTATCTCTACCTACATCATAATAAGAACGAAGCATTAAATGCCTTTAAGGTATTTAAGGAAGAAGTAGAGAAACAATGCGGCAAGCAAATTAAAATCGTGAGGTCAGATAGAGGTGGAGAATATTATGGTAGATACACTGAGAATGGACAAGCACCTGGTCCGTTTGCTCGGTTTCTTGAAGAAAATGGAATTGTTGCACAATACACCATGCCAGGGTCTCCTGACCAAAATGGCGTAGATGAAAGGAGAAACCAGACATTATTGGATATGGTAAGGAGCATGATTGTCAGCTCTAACTTACCTAAATCCTTGTAGACTGAAGCTCTTAAAACTGCTGCGTATATATTGAATCAGGTTCCAACCAAGGCTGTTTTTAAAACGCCATTTGAGTTATTTAAAGGTTGGAAACCAAGTTTGCAACATATACGTGTTTGGGGATGCCCATCTAAAGTAAGAGTCTATAATCCACAAGAAAAGAAACTAGACCCAAGGACTATTAGTGGATACTTTATTGGATATGCTGAGAAGTCCAAGGGTTATAGATTTTATTGTCCATCTCACAGCACTAGGATTGTGGAATCAAGAAATGCAAAATTTCTTGAGAATGACTTGATCAGCGGAAGTGATCAATCTCAGTATTTGGCTTCTTCTGAGAAAGATCATTCAGTTATTCCAGCTTCCACTTCAAGTGAGGGATTGGTTGTTATTTATAGCACTCCTCAAACTCAATTAAGTGCCCAACAACCAGTCATTGAGATTTCACAAGCTGATGGTAATCTAGAAGATCATGTTGTTCATCAACAATCAGTTGTGCAAGATACTCCTCAAGAGGTCATTGACACAACATTAAGAAGATCAACTAGAATAAAGAAATCAGCAATTCCTAGTGATTATGTTATGTATCTACATGAATCTGACTATAACATTGGAGCCGAAAATGATCCTGAAACGTTTTCACAAGCCATGAGTTCTAAGGAATCAAACTTGTGGTTCAATGCCATGAAGGACGAGATGGAATCTATGGCATCTAATCGAGTCTGGGATCTTGTTGAGTTGCCTAATGGTGTAAAAGCCATTGGATGTAGATGGATCTTCAAAATAAAGAAAGACTCACAAGCAACATTGAGAGATATAAAGCAAGACTCGTTGCCAAAGGATTCACTCAGAGGGAAGGAATCGACTACACGGAGACATTTTCTCCTGTATCCAAGAAAGATTCTCTCCGAATAATTATGGCATTGGTAGCTCATTTTGATTTTGAGTTACATCAAATGGATGTGAAGACTGCATTCCTTAATGGAGATCTAGAGGAAGAGGTTACATGAAACAGCCTGAAGGATTTTCCTCTGGTGATGGTGAGCATTTGGTTTACAAGCTTAAGAAATCCATATATGGATTGAAACAAGCCTCATGTCAATGGTATTTAAAATTTCATGATGTGATCTCTTCCTTTGGTTTTGAAGAGAACATCATGGATCAATGTATATACCAGAAGGTTAGTGGGAGCAAAATTTGTTTCTTGGTCCTATATGTGGATGACATTCTACTTGCAACCAATGATAAAGGGTTGCTATATGAGGTGAAACAATTTCTCTCTAAAAATTTTGATATGAAAGATATGAGTGAGGCATCTTATGTCATTGGCATTAAGATCCATAGAGAAAGATCTCGAGGCATTTTGGGATTGTCTCAAGAAACTTATATCAATAAAGTCTTGGAGAGATTTCAGATGAAAAATTGTTCACCAAGTGTTGCACCTATAGTGAAGGGTGACAAGTTCGCTTTGAACCAGTGCCCTAAAAATGAACTTGAACGGGAACAGATGCACAACATTCCATATGCTTCAGCTGTTGGAAGCCTAATGTATGCTCAGGTTTGCACAAGACCTGACATTGCATTTGCAGTAGGAATGTTGGGAAGATATCAGAGTAATCCAGGTTTAGACCACTGGAGAGCTGCTAAAAAGGTCATGAGGTATCTTCAAGGGACCAAGGACTACATGCTCATGTATAGACAAACTGATCATTTGGAGATAGAGGGCTACTCAGATTCGGACTTTGCTGGCTGCGTTGATTCTCGGAAATCAACATCAGGATTTATATTTATGTTAGCTGGTGGAGCCATATCATGGAGGAGTGCAAAGCAGACTTTGACTGCTACCTCTACTATGGAAGCGGAGTTCGTTGCTTGTTTTGAGGCTACATCGCAAGGTGTATGGTTGAAGAGTTTCATCTCAGGGCTTAGAATTGTTGACTCTATTGCTAGGCCAATTAAACTGTACTGTGACAATTCAGCTACTGTATTTTTGGCTAAAAACCATAAGAGTGGTAGTCGAAGTAAACATATCGACATTAAGTATTTAGCCATAAGAGAACGTGTTAAAGAAAACAAAGTGGTCATAGAACACGTTAGCACTGAATTGATGATAGCTGATCCTTTGACTAAAGGCATGCCAATTAAGAATTTTAAGGATCATGTGATAAGAATGGAGTTGGTTCCATGATATAATTGTATGGATAACAATTGTACAAAGAAACTCTTATTTCAATTATTTGTTTATTTTCATTCAGGTGTACACGTTATTTGACTTTTGAGAAATGACAAACTTTTCTTTTGGACTCTGAATAAACATATGGTTTATTCATTATGTTATGTTGTCACATTTGGAATAGTGGTAAAGAAATTGAATGCATTGTAATACATAGAAGATAATACTCAATTATAGAGGACCTATCGCTATGATTCATGTATTTAGTTTCTTGTTCAGTGTTGATAAAATATACGGACCAAGTGGGAGAATGTAATAACCTGTCGCTTTCAATGGTCCTAATTTTATTACTATCGTTTCACTAATTAATAAGTGATAACGCCTCCCCTTAAATGTTGAACGCCTGCTTGATGGGAGCAGGCGGTGAAGGAATTTGAGTATAAATAGGAAACCCTTCCTAAGGGCTTTCAACAAGGTTATCGAAAGAAAAACCAAAATAAGCGAAGGCATTGAGTCCCTGATCAAGAGCACATCCTGAGGGCATACACCATCAGAGTGCGATGGCTCATTGATTGGAAGAACTCAATCAAGATCCATCGAGAGGAGGAAGATCAAGATCCCTAGAGAGAAGGAAGATTAAGATTCCGTGCAGCTGATTCAAGGAAGATCGAATTCCTTACCCTCATCGGAAAGTTTAAATTAATAATAATGGCTGGAGGTATTTATCGATCTTAACTTGCATGATAAATATATTGATACCGTATTTCCGCATATTTGATATCGTGATCAATATATTTAAATTAAGTCTTACATAAGCATTGTCTGATATTGTGCTACTGAATGAAGGGATCTAAAGAGTAAATAAATATGTTCACTTAGCAAGCAAATGGTATTTAAAAATACAAGTGTCTATGGTGAGGAATGCAGGTCGTATCATCTTAGAAACAGAAGTAGAGAAAAGAGATTGCCAGCATTAGAAAACAAGTTTTATTGTATCATCTACGTTTTAGAGAGGCTATCTTGTTGGCAGATAAATGTCACTAAGTAAAAAGCTTGTTCTTGCTTGAGGTTTGTTTGGATCATTTTCCACAGTATTGATAGGAATTTTAGCACATCTGCAATAAGGAAACCTTTCATTCAGAGACTACAATCTGTCCTCCATATTATTGGATTATTGCTACGGTTTGATATTAAATATTCATTCTCCTTACAGCACCACTTCTTCTGTGGTTACCATGCGAAACCTGGTTGTTACTAATTTACCTCTTGGTGGAGGTTAAGGCTGTCGAGAACAGTATTAGTATCATTGCAAATAGCAAGTAGTCTCAACTAACAAAATGGCATGCTTGAACTTCTTAAAATTTCTCTGGACTTTCCAGATATTCTAAGAAACAAAGCCAACTACAGCAAAGTAAGATCCATACCATACATTCTCCTTTATAATTTGATCACTAGACCCAATTTGAACATTTAATGGTTCCTTCGTTACACTTAATTCCTTTTCCAGCCAAAATTAATTACCTGATCAACAGATGTGGAGTTCCTTTTCCAGTTAAAATTTCTTCCCTCAACAGATCTAGACAGCAAGCTGTAATCTGTCTTGTTCCTGAATGTTGTAACCTTATATTCACTTTTTTTCTCTCATACTTCATCATTATAAATTATACAACAACAATAAGGTATTACATGTCATCACTATAAATTATAAAACAACTAAGCATTTTATCAGCATAAAATGCTGCAAAATTCTCCTCATCTTACCCATTAATCAATCATATGATGTCATTTCCAGTCCCATCATTGTATCTTTATTTTTCTTCATTAGAAACATAGACTTTCACAATTTTTTGCTTCACTATAGGTCTTCGATATTGGTTGAGACTTGAGACAATCCTTGATGTCTGTCGATGTTCCATTATCCCTCAAATGGGTGGATTTTCAACCCTGAGAATGATGCAAAGTCTGCTCCAGCCACTGCAAGTATTTGTCCCGTTGCAAGGTTCTAACTATTTTTATAAACCATAAAGTGATGTTTCTCACTAAATTGAAACTTAGACCTGAAACATGAGAAATCTGCCTGTCTCGTTATTTGGAGGATGAGAGAGGGTTGAAACTTTCTGCGTTCTCTTCAGTTGTCACCATATATACCTCAAGGAGGAGTCATTGGCAGTATGTCTCTATTACAATCTGAAGGTGAACCTTTTTCTTTCAACTATAATTTAGCCTCCTCCCAAAATGTTTCTTAACAATCAATTCGACGATCCAACATACTTTGGTTTCCCATTGAAGATTATCCTAACATGGCTTGCTTCTTATCCTTTTGGTTTTTCTGATCCAAGTCATGTAGAGCATGTGAGCGTTGACTAAAATATGAACATTATGTATAATTCCTACTTATTATTGTTGTTGAAAGGGTCATAATCCACTTATTTGCTGATTTATGAAGATTTCTGCAGGTCAGTGACATTGTAAACCCATCATGGGCAGTTTGATTATTGCAAGAATTGCTCATGTTGATTGGTTTTTTGTGTTGTTTGGTTTCTAAGATAAGTTGTTCTTTGTTGAGGCATGTGTAACAAGGTTTACTATTTAATACTTTTACATCTTATACTTTAAAATAAGCAGAATGGAGAAAAAAGATTCATGTAATAGCCTTCAACTAGTTTGAGATCAAGGCTTTATTGTTGTTGTATGTTTATTATTGTTGTTGTATGTTTATTAAGGTTAATAGGTTTTAAGAAAGACTAATATGGTATCAATTCATACCAAGGTTCGTTGTACCAATCTCATCATATCATACCATACCGATATGTAGGAGCCAAAAATAGGGAACATACCTTGTTTCGGCGGCAATGAAAGCAGCGGATCATCGGTCGTCGGGGGCTACCAGAGTCCGCAGTGCGTCCACGCTCCTAAGCCACAGATCCGATGAGGGAGAGGAGAAAGGAGGCACTTCTGTCTCTATATCCTTTTTTTTCTCAGAAGACACCTTTGGTCTTCTTATAGAACAGGCCAAGGTATACTAAGAGTCCCAGAGTTATGAGAGTTATGAAGAGTTCCATCTCCTGAAACTCTGTGTGCGCTGACCTGGCACTGTTATGGATGGAGCTTAATTTCATCATGAGGAAGTTTGAATTCGAATTTTGAATTTGATTTGGCCAACTAAGGAAGCTGATTTTAGGGAGGATTTGTTGCAACTTCCAAATCTGATCTTGGGAAGGATTTTGTTGGAGATTTTTAAGGTAGCAAATCAGTCCATGGTTGCCAAAAGTGTGGAGCCAGTTTTGGGATGGGATTAGATTGGAGAAGAGTCTTCGATCCTTGGTGTGTCTTCTTCAACCGGTGAAGTTGAGCAAAAAAAAAAGGAGAATAGGAGGCTTTTGTGAGGACATCCTTCGTGTGCTGTAGATTCTGATTCAACTTTCTGGATCATAAGAGATTCTAAGAGTGTGTGTTTTGAGGGCTTATACCTGATTCAACTCTTAGTGAAGCCTTGCAGATCCTGTGCCGCCATGGACGTAGCTCAGTTTGGATGAACGACGTAAAATCCTCGTCTCTCGTTGTTTTCTTTTAGATTTTGGTTCCTATTATTATTCTGTGTTTTTTTGTTGATTTTATCGCAACTGCGTACTTGGCCGTACTAATAGCGATCTTTTTAGAGGAATATTTGTTGTTTTCCCTATCAAATTGGTATCAGAGCTTGGTTTTCTTCATATTATTACGATCGGACAAATCAACAAAGAGATGGCAGAAGACAATATCAAAATCAAGAAATTCAATGGTCACAATTTCGGATGGTGGAGGATGCAAATTGAGGACTACCTATATCAGAAGGATCTTTACCTTCCATTAGAGGGAAAGAAGCTAGATTTAATGAGCGACTCAGATTGGATGATTCTGGATAGGAAAGCCCTGGCCACGATCAGATTATCATTGACACCTCAAGTGACGTATAATATTGCAAAGGAAAAGACCACCGTGGATATGATGACCGCTTTAACAAAGCTATATGAAAAATCTTCCATCTCAAACAAGATATTTCTCATGAAAAAGCTCTTCAATTTGAAGATGGCTGAGAATAGTTCAGTGATGAAGCATCTGAACGAGTTCAACACGATGATTAATCAATTGGAGTCGGTTTCTGTTGCTTTTGATGATTCATTCAGGGCTCTTCTTTTCTTATGTTCCTTGCCAGAGAGTTGGGACAATCTTGTGATGACAGTCAGCAACTCGGTATTAGGTAACCTTACATTCAATGATGCAGTTAGTTGTATATTGAATGATGAGATGAGAAGAAAGGCTATGGGTGGGACTTCTATAAGTGTTGCACTCATGGTGGATACCAGAGGAAGATCACAGGTGAAGAAGAAGTCAGAGAAAGGCCGGTCCAAGAGCAGAGGAAAGTCCAAAGGGAGATTTCCCATGAAGTGTTGGAACTGCGAGAAGAAAGGTCACATGAGCAAGGATTGTTGGGGTAAGAAGAAGAAAAAAGATGCAGAGAGCAAGATAGAAGGTCAGGAAGCAAATGTTGTGAGTACTATTGAGCATAATTTTGAGGATATGTGTCTGTCAGCCGATGATGGGGCAAACTCAGATCTGTGGTTTGTAGACTCAGGGGCTTCTTACCATTGCAGCTCAAAGAGACCTATTTTCGGATTTTGTCCAAGAAGATTTTGGTCATGTCACAGTTGGCAATGGACAGCAGTGCAGAATTATGGGTAAAGGAATAATTGTACTAAAGCCAGTGACAAGCAAAAAATTGAGACTTGCACAAGCCAGATACATCCCAGAGTTAAAGAAAAACCTAATTTCTACCAGCAAGCTTGATGTTGAGGGTTATGTATCCATTTTTGGTAATTCTCAGTGGAAGATTACTAAAGGGTCTATGGTTGTTGTCAAAGGGAAGCGGACGGCACTCTCTACTTCTTGGCAAACAGTGAGAGTTCAGTTTCAGTGGCAGCAGGAGACACGGGTACAGTGACTACATTATGGCACAGGAGGCTCGGTCATCTTAGTAAGAAGAACTTAAATATTCTACACAGGAGAGAGCTTCTACCTGGGCTAAAGAAGGTGAATCTATAGTTTTATAAAGAGTGTATCTATGGTAAGCAAAAAGCAGTGAGTTTTCAGTTAGCAAGAACTCAAAAGAAGACTGAAAGGCTGGAGTTGGTTCATTCAGATGTCTGGGTCCAGCACCAGTGGCATCATATGCGGGCAATAAGTACTTTGTCACGTTTCTAGATGATTTTAGTAGAAAAGTCTGGGTGTTTTCTATGAAGGAAAAGTCTAAGGTCTTTGGTATCTTCAAGAGATGGAGAGTCATGTGTGAAAGCCAGACTGGAGCAAGTCTCAAGTATCTCAAGATAGATAACGATGGTGAATACTGCAGCAGAGAGTTTGATGTCTACTGCGCAGAGCATGGAATCAGAAGGATCAAGACCGTCCCAAGAACACTAGAGCAGAATGGTGTGGCAGAAAGAATGAACATGACCATTCTTGAGAGAGAGGAGTATGAGATTTAACTCAGGTCTACCTACATATTTTTGGGTGGCAGCACTGGACACCGCAGTGTATTTGATCAACATGAGTCCATCCAGTGCATTGGATGGTGGGATTCCAGAGGAGGTTTGGACAGGAAAACAGTAAAACTTTCTTTTCTTAAAGTATTTGGTTGCATTACTTATTCTCTTATTAAGAAAGAGAAGAGGAGTAAGTTAGACTCCAAGTCTACAAAGTGTGTTTTCATTGGATACGGTGGCGATGAGTAGGGCTACAAGCTCTGGGATTTTCAGAACAATAAGTTCATTCGGAGCAGGAATGTGGTATTTGATGAAGAGCATACTTACAAAGACAGGAAGGATGCAGTGGAAGAAAAGAAACAGGAGTTTATAGAACTCAATTCTGTCAGAGATGAAGAAATTCTCCGAGTGCAAACTAAAGATGAAAACTCTGAGGATGTGGAGGAGGAAGATGTGGTTGGAACAGACAGCCACATGCATACATCGGTACCTCAACTGGTGTCCCCACAGTTGAGGAGGACCACGAGGGTTACCAGGCCATCACAGAGGTATTCTGCTAATGATTATGTTTTGTACACATATTCTGGAGAGCCAGAATGTTTTGTTGAAGCCATGCAGGATAAAGCTAAGGTCAAGTGGGAGTTGGTTATGAAAGAGGAGATGGACTCTTTAAAGCAAAACAAGACTTGGGATCTTGTGAAGTTACCCGCTGGCAAGAAAGCTCTATTCAACAAATAGGTGTACAAGATGAAGAATGAGGTTGATGGTACCAAGAGATACAAGGCAAGGTTAGTTGTCAAGGGTTATGTACAGAAAGAGGGAATTGACTTCCAAGAGATCTTTTCCCCAATAGTCAAGATGACATCCATCAGGGTGATTCTGAGCATGGTAGCAGTGGAGGATCTTCATATAGAGTAGCTAGATGTGAAGACAGCATTTCTTCATGGAGATTTGGAGGAGGAGCTGTACATGCACCAATCAGAAGGTTTCTAGGTCAGGAGAAACGATGACACGGTCTGCAGATTGAAGAAAAGTTTGTATGGTCTAAGCAGGCTCCGCAGCAGTGGTACCTCAAGTTTGACAGTTTCATGCTAGAGAAAGGCTTCACTAGAAGCCAGTCAGATCATTATGTGTACTTTCAGAGGTATGTTACAAATGAGTTCATTATTTTATCCTTGTATGTGGACGATATGCTTATAGCAAGTTCCAGTATGAGGAAGATAGAAGAGCTCAAGAAACTGATGACAAAGAAGTTCTCAATGAAGGATTTGGGAGAGGCGAAGCAGATTCTTGGCATGAGGTTCAACAGAGATAGAAAGCAACGAAAGCTGTGGCTATCTCAGGAGGACTATGTAGAAAAGGTACTGAAGATGTTCAATATGAAGAATGCAAAAGCAGTGTCAACACCTTTGGCAGCACACTTCAAGCTCAGCAAGCAGTTGTGTCCAACAACTCAGAAGGCAAGGGATGAGATGATTAGAATTCCATATGCCTCGACCGTGGAAAGTCTAAAGTATGCAATGGTGTGCACAAGACCGGATATCGCACAAGTAGTAGGAGCAGTCAGTAGGTACATGCAGAATCCAGGCAAGAAGTACTGGAATGCAGTGAAGTGGATCTTGAGATATCTCAGGGGTACGTCAACTTACAGTTTGTGCTATGGAGGTGATAGTCTTCACGTACAGGGATTTGTAGATGCAGATCACTCTGGTGACAGAGACAGTGGGAGGAGCACCACTGGTTATGTTTTTACTGTCGGTGATACAGCAGTGAGCTGGGTATCTCAGTTGCAGAAGATAGTGGCATTGTCAACTACAGAAGCTGAGTATGTGACGATCATTGAAGCTAGTAAAGAGATGATCTGGTTACAGAGGTTGATGGAGGATCTTGGCAAGGAGCACGAGTGTAATACATTATGGAGTGACAGCCAGAGCGCAGTTCACTTGGCAAGGAATCCAGTATTTTATGCAAGAACCAAGCACATTCAGCTTAGGTATCATTTCATACGCAGTGCATTGGATAAGGAGCAGTTGAAGCTGGAAAAAATTGATGGAGCTAAGAATCCTGCAGATATGTTCACCAAGGTTGTGAGCAGAGACAAGTTGAGTCTCTGTTGCAACTTGGTGAAGCTTTCCAAGAGATAGATCATGAGAGCGCGGCACAAAGAAAGAAGGTAGATCTAAGATTGATGTCATTAATCTCTAAGTGGGAGATTGTTATGGATGGAGCTTAATTTCATTAAGAGGGAGTTTGAATTCGAATTTTGAATTCAATTTGGCCAACTAAGGAAGCTGATTTTGGGAAGGATTTGTTGGAGATTTTCATGACAGCAAATCAGTCCATAGTTGCCAAAAGTGTGGAGCCAGTTTTGGGATGGGATTAGATTGGAAGAGAGTCTTCGATCCTTAGTGTGTCTTCTTCAACCGGTGAAGTTGAGCGAAAAAAAAAGGAGAATAGGAGGCTCTGTGAGAACATCCTCCATGTGCTGTAGATCATGATTCAACTCTCTGGATCATAAGAGTTTCTGAGAGTGTGTGTTTTAAGGGCTTGTACATGATTCAACTCTTAGTGAAGCCTTGCAGATCTTGTGCCACCGTGGACGTAGCCCAGTTTGGGTGAACCACGTAAAATCCTCGTCTCTCGTTGTTTTCTTTTGGATTTTGGTTCCTATTATTATTCTATGTTTTTTTGTTGATTTTATCGCAACTGCGTGCTTGGCCGTACTAATAGCGATCTTATTAGAGGAATATTTATTGTATTCCCTATCAGGCACCCAGGCCAACAATCTCCCACTCGTCCACACAGGAACAATAACCTTAACTCTCTCAACATGTAGTGCGGTAGAGTGTGTGACCCAACGAAACTCACACACAATGACATATAGTGGATATACTGCATTAAGTTAATAAATAACTAACGCAATGAACAAGATATAATCCAATCCTGTCTTTGTCCCAGATAATTTGATCACACCTAATCAAGCACTCTCAATCCCTCAAGAGATCTACCTTGAGCAGTACTTGAAAAACACAAAGTCATAATATTTGTATCCATAATCATATGCAACTCATACATATAATTACCTGGGCAATGGATCACAAACATAAGGTGTGATCGCGAATAATCTTCCTTGAACACTCATACCAGTCCATCTTTGTCCATTTGACTTCCTAGGATTATCTCATGTGGCCGTATCAATTCTATGACCCTGGAGGACAAGGCTAAGGAAGTCATTCTGAACTCCAACTTCATGATATAGGTTCAAGTCTAAGGACACTTCATATTTGTAGGGCTCACACGACAATGAAGAGGGAATGTATCATGTTACCCTCTACTGGGTTGACTTAAGCATATGCAACATAATACATGCTACGGTGGAGCTCCTACTCAATGGGCCAAGCCATACTCAAACACCGTATGAACACAAGTCCAAGCATCACAAAGTTGCCTGACTTGAGCACACATCAATGCTTCTAGTTTGGCTATAACAGGCTTAGTACAGATTCTGTGGACATATCAATATTCATACATCACACACGCATGTATGTACTCTGGACTCGACTCTATTGAGTCTCATCTCAGTCCAAACTGAGGCGACTTTGATTATAATCTAGTCAATTATAATTTATGCAGCCCATTTTGTAACTTATGCATTTTGCAACTCATGCATTGCTACTCAAGCATCTTTAATGGCTACTTTAGTCTCATCCTACCCATCACAAAAGTGTCAGGACAATCACCCGTGTGAGTAGGCTGATCTAAGCTTGTGACATTTATACACAATGTGCCTATAAATATGAACTTATCATAAAAATAAATATTTCATAAACTTTAACACATAGTCAATGATGTCCATACAATCCCTGTCAGAAAACAAAAAAGACGCAAACTTATACATAAGTCTAAAACATATCTCGGCCTGTCACACTCTATACAGACCTAAACTCCTCACATGAGCCTGAAACACATCCCTAGGAATAGTCTTCGTCAGAGTATCAGCCAGCATCCTGCCAGTGGAGATATGCTTTAGAATAACTTCTCCTTGCTTGACCATATCCCGAATGAAGTGATATCTGATGTCAATATGCTTGGACCTTCCATGGTACTTAGGAAGCAGGGAACATACCTTATTTCGGTGATAGCGAAAGCAGTGGATCATCGATTGTTGGGGGCTACCAGAGTCTCCAGTGCGTCCATGCCCCTAAGTCGCAGATCCGATGAGGGAGAGGAGAAAAGAGGCACTTCTGTCTCTATATCTTGTTCTTTTTTTTCTCAGAAGACACCTTCGGTCTTCTTATAGAGCAGGCCAAGGAATACCAAGAGTCCTAGAGTTACGAGAGTTACGAAGAGTCCTGTCTCCTAAAACTTTGTGTGGGCGCTGACCTGACACCTAGGCCAACATGATATAATATCGATAGGTATTAAAGTTCGATTCAATATAAACTGAACCAGTATAAACTACGTGCAACCATCCTGTACCACTCGGTGCCAGCTTTTTAGTATTGGTTTTGCATACCTTTATCTGTACTATACTGATTCACGGTATGATGTTGTGTATTGGTATCATATCACACAATGGACACTAGTTTTGAATTTTTTTTATTTCTCTATTTTCAAACTTTTTACCTTTTTGATATCTAAAATGAATATTAGGTGATTTTTTTTTAATTTTTTCATGTTTAAGTGCTTTTTGATAGGGTATGTGGTATTGATGCATTGAGATTGTACTTATAGGTTTTGTAGGGTTGGGAACAAGAACTTACCTATTTTTATCTATTTTTTTCATCAATAGATGGAATGGTGGTGGGGTAATTTTTCAAAAATAAAAGGCTATGATTTAAAAATTAGAGACTTTATTAAATTATTTAATGGGTTGAGTTCTTGTAGAAGTATTGTTCACAACAATAGTCATGCTATAGTAACTATGGACAATAACCACTCCTTTTTTGGGAGGGGTTAGTTTTCGGATTACAAAAGATTTTAGGCTTTTTGTTTTTTCAATAAACTCGGGTCTTGGAATTTATGTAACAACCATTGGTTAATGAAAATATGAATGAAGTCTCTAGCTGCTTCTTGTTGTGCAATGTCACAATGGATATGTGAACTTCAAAGATAAAGTGTTATTCTTAGGTTCTGATTTTCAGTTCTTTCTCTAAGTTTTTCGCTCATGTGATTCAAGGTTGAGTGAATCCAAATCCTATCCCTTTGCCTATATCTCTTCCATGTAAATACATACATACATACATATATATTCTACACTTTTTATTTCCTTTATCTTTGATTTTAACCTAAAAGCTTAGATTTGAACTTAATATCTTACAATTCATAGATTTCAATCCTTTTTCACCAACCCTAATAAAATACCTATACCTTGACTATCCTACGTCACTACCCTTATTTATAATTTGATAATTGTCTTTAATTTGGCAATTGATTTGCAAAATTTGGCATTATAGATGCACATTTTTTTAAACAAAATTTGCCTTCTTCCCTTTTTATTTAGGATCTATAAATACATACATCAATTGTTACTATAACAAATATCAAGCCTTGTGCCAACTATTTAGGGAGTTTTATATATTCTAAATTGCTAAGTATTCCTATTTACAATTTACCTTTCAAGTTATTGCAGTTTTTTATTATCTTTTTTGCAACTTCCATCCATGTTGCCTTAGGTCCTCATCTCATTTTTTTACATCCTTCAACCAAGATTAAAGTACCCTTGCATATTGGGTTCCCTTCAAATCTTCATTCTAGATGCTTAGACTGTGTTGTTAGTTGATACTTTGTTCTCTATTTGTGCATCTCCTACACTCTTTGTAGTTTGTAACATACTCATATCTTTAACAGTTTTATAAATGATCCTTCTCAATATTCAAATAGCTATTACATTCCTTTTATTACCTTGGACCCTCTTTATTTTTTCAACATTTGAAGTCACACATATTGCATCCCTTATTGCTCTATATATTGTTTGTTTAAGCCATCAGTCTCATCATAATCTAAAAGTATTCTTTCACTGCATCTTAATGGCTTTAATTTTGTTGCATGTGTCTTCATCTATCTTTTTCATTTGTTTGTATAATAAATTTTAAATTATGTTGATCATTTTATGGCATCTTTTATCCATCGACATTTCAACACTGAATGGCGGGCTCTATTTTTCTTTTTTTTTTTAATTTTTATCAAAAGTGCATTTCATATACTCCATTTTAGTTTCGCTGATTTTCAAGCCCTTATTATTTAAAGATTTCTTCTGTAGATTCAATATGGCATTTAATATTATTCTTTTTAAAAAACTTATCACTATTATCATTAGCAAATAGATCGATACACATCAGTATTGTGGAATATTAAAAAGTTATGTTTATTGCTTGATTTTCTTTACATTTGTTATTAAAAATATTGCTTGATTTTTAAGACATGATGAATTTTTTTTTGTTCTAAAATTGAAATTAATTTGAATAATCATGTCACATTTGTGGATTCGTTGCTTGATCAATTTTTATTTCTTGCTATCGAACTCAATTAATATTCCTATTTGATGGCCATTTTTTTCCTTCTAATCATAAACTATATAATTTATTATTAATGTGCTTCTTTATGTTCATTGTTATTCATAGGTTTGGACCTTTTGGTTTATGAGTGTATACTCCCACGTCTCTACAGAATTTGACAACGTAAGTTTGCATTGCAATTTTATCTTTTTGAATGAAGTGAAGTATTAATTTTGCGATTTTCTTGATTGCATTCTTGCAATAAGGTTTATTTATTTGGCTAGATTGTAAGGATTCATATTTTGCCATTTAAATTTCATGCACACTAAATGTGGTTTTATTGGCGCAAAAGAATTTGTGATATGATAGCTTGTATGCCATCAACCTAATCTCCTTGGTTATGGTTGTTTTGATGGAGGTTCTTGCATTATGGTCCAAGATTCAACCTAGATGAATCATAAATATGTTTGTATAGCTTGTGAGAATCTGATTTGATATGCTCTCAGAGAGTAAGAAAGATTGATGTTATAGTGATAACTGGTAAGTAATATGTAAAAAAGGAACAAAGAAATAAAAACAAAAGAGAGTAGAGGAAGTAAAAGGAAAAGAAAAAAGATAATAAGGCCAATAAGGCATGCTGCTCGAGTCATCTTACTTATAGGACAGGATTTGAAACTTTGCAATTGATGTCACTGGATCTCAATTCCTCATGCTGGAGCTTAGATATTCAAAGCATTACTACATTGAGTAGCATTCAATTAGTTATTTTTGTTCTAATGTCTTTGTAAAATATGTCTCCTGGTTGATCTTCCTACATGCATATTTTATAATGGTGTCTTTTCCTTCCAACTTTTACAGATAAAAGTAGTTATCTGTGATATTTAAGCCATGTAATATGTAGTTTTGAAGGCAGATTCAATGGACTTTTAACTGTCTTTTTATCCTCTAGTGGAAACCGACTAACACGACTTAAAAACATCTAGATATCTACCTTCGCATCAAACTTAGCAAAAACATTTGTTTCTTGCTCACCCAAGTCATTACATTTCTTCCTTTCATGGTATTGTATCTTGTTATTGATTTGCTGTTCGTATCCACAAATGATCATGTGGCATGTAAACATCGGTTTTGGCCACCTTTCAATTACCAAGAAATGTGAGCTTCATCCTTGAGAAAATAGCTTTTTGGGGATATTGAAATTGTTGTGAATTATTGTGACTGTTGTCAAAGGAGATGCGAAGACATTTAAAGCTATATAACTTTTCCTTTGATCCTCCGGCCTTTTAGATATCTAATCGTTCCCCCATCGATGTAATGTTCAATGCAAACATATAGCGTTCTACTTTGATTAGAAGTTCTACATACCTGTCCTTCATCTGAAAAAATTATTCTTTTTTCTAGAACATATTATTTCTATTTTTCAAAATTACTCTAAACTCTCTTGAATACGTTGTCCTTTTTTTTTTTTTTTTTGATGAACTTCAAACTTTTCTATCCTTAAATTACTCTTTATATTTACCTTTGATATTATGATGCCACTTGTAGCCAACTCCTTCCTCTTCATTGTTGCTTTGGGCACTAAGCGCCTTCAATGTTAAGTCTACTAGTTTACTCTGCAGATCTAACACTAACATCCCTCCCTTTGAACAACAAGCATCAAAGCTACTAAAGATTTCTTCCATCAGGTCTCAAGAAAAATGGCATTTTCTAAAATAAGACAAATGCTAATTTTGTATGCCCAATGAACATAGCCCACTAAAGAGTCAAACTCTATGGTTGAACAGGAAGCTTCAAACAAGATTTTAAATCTTATGTGATGAATCATCTCTCTTCTTATACAACAGTGCATATGACCCTCCAGTTCCATCCTAATACTTGAGATAAGAGGTGTCCCAAGATGCACTAACCCATTCTCATTTTATCTCTACCTAAATGAGAGGTGCACTTCCATGGTTTTGATCATAGCCATTTGGCCTACTTTAAACAAACCTCATACTACGTCGACGCAATCTGAATTCAGCATGAAATGGAATTGATTAGCGTAAGCGAAAAAGACTTGCTGCATCGCCTTTCAATGCAACAAGCGCGCATCGATCATGCGGATTGATGTATCAGCATGCGTGCGATGCACGATAAAGATTATTGGGCCATCGTACGTGCATCGGCACGTGCGAACTATCAATTCGTGTGGCCAATGAGTGCTTCCTGCACCGGTAGCAAGACTTTTCCTAGCGTAGGCAGAGATATATCAAAATTGGTCCAGGTTATGGTTAGCCCTCAGTCCAACCCATCCATCCCATGGGCCTTGAATTGGAGTGTGTGTGTTTTTTTTTTTTGGGTCTACCATAAATTTTCAAACAATGAGAGTGTGGGACAGGTAGAGAATGCCATTTTCTACTATAAAAGCAGAGACAATGACATGAAAGATCATAGTAACGTATAGTATCTGATAACAGAAGTAGAGAAATTCTTCCAAGATGTATTAGTTTAACATGAAAGGCAACTACAAGAAGCCAGTGGTCATTTTTTGTTCAGATGCGTGAAGGAAAGACTCTCTTTAGTAGACAACGACATGCAGATAATTAAGTTAAATAAATAAAATTTGGGATAAAGTCACAGCTTAATAAAATATTTCCTGGTCCTTAAAAAAACATAAACACGGATCTGAGAGGCGGGTAGATAACCCTTATCTCATTTGGCCGTCCAAAACCTAGCAAAACTTTCCATGCCAACATCCAAATCATGCGGCAAGTAAATCTCAACACGTCTCTTTGTCTTCACTCTCTGTAACAACGACAGCGGCCTCCCTCGCTTTCAAGAATCAAAGGCGGACGACGCGTGCTCACCCTCTGAAGAGACCAAGGATAAACGGTTACGTGGAGCAGCAGCACAAAAGCCACGTCTGGATGAAATCGACTCTCCACGTTCGCTGGGTCTAAACGGGTACCGCACGTCAAGTTTTGCCGATCCAATCGTCCATTTATTTTTTATAAATAAAAATAAATTTATTTTTTATTATAAATGATATGGGTTAAAAAGGATAAGATCAGAATACTTAAGTAGTGTTTGATAGAAAAATATTATTATGAATAAGTGTACGGGATAGAGTTTATTCCCTAGCTATCCCTAGGGATATCCCTTGACTATCCCATTGATCATATCAAATGCAAAAAGATAATTCCATAGGATAACTTTTTTTTACATTTATTTGGAGGGATAACCAGCTATTCCTGCATTCTCTAGGGAATAAATTGAGGGGATATCCCATGGTTAACCATGGATTATCCCTTTGGTTAACTTTATTCCCAGCTATCCCTTAGGTAGTGTTTAATAGAAAAAATATTATCCATGGATAAGTGTACGGGATAGAGTTTGTCCCCTAGCTATCCCTAGGGATATCCCTTGACTATCCCATTGATCATATCAAATGCAAAAAGGTAAATCCATAGGATAACTTTTTTTTACTTTTATTTGGAGGGATAACCAGCTATTCCTGCATTCTCTAGGAAATAAATTGAGGGGATATCCCATGGTTAACCATGGTTAACCATGGATTATCCCTTTGGTTAACTTTATTCCCAGCTATCCCTAAAAGGGGATATCCCCTCTTATCCCCTATTTCAAACACTAATATAAGAATATCTTCCCTCCCATATTTTTAATTCCTCTCATAGTTATTTTTTTTCGTTTTTGTTTTAATAAAAAACAGTTAAAGTTATTTTGAATTAATTTTACCGAAGTTATGTTTCAAATTTTATTTTTATTTTTAACCATCAAATATATTTTCATATGTACTTTTATTTTTAATAAAAAATAAAAATAAAACTACCCTTAAAAACCAAATTTCAAACGTTGATGTCGTTCCTCGAGATTCAAGGATTTAGAATATCCTTTTTTTTAATAAATAATGGTAAAACGTATCATATATATTATTTGAAAATATAAAATGATTAGAAAAAAAATCAAGAGAAAATAAAGGGTGAAAAATTAAACTAGATAGAAAAAATGAAAAGAATAAAAAGAAAGAAAGGAAGGAGCTTATGGGACCAAGACCCCGCGTAAAAATGTCCAAACCTAATCCAACGCAAACTACTGTCCAATTTGGAGGCATTTCATTCAAGAGGTAGTACTTCGCTATCTCCTTCTATCTTATCATAAGCAAAGCTTAAAGATATTGATGCTAAGGCTGTAAATAGAACGGATTGATCCGTGACCTGATGCAATTAGATGTTACCCAATTCACATTTAAAAATTATGAACCATGTCGGGCTTGAAAAGTGAGCCGCATTCAAATTCTGATTTATATTCGAATCTTATAATTTTAATACAATCCAACTCAATTATAAATATTAATTATATAAATTTTTTTTATTTTAATTATTTTTGTAACATCATTGAATGAATCTTTAATTAATAATTTGAATTAGATTTAATTTATATTTCATTCCAAATAGGCCCAAATAATTTATAAATTAAAATCTTTCTATATACCGAACCTAACATAATTGGATTAGTAATTATATTAGATCTGAATCTAAAATTATAATCCAAACATAAAACTGAATTATATCAAAATTAAGGGCGATTCAATGTGACCTGATTCATTTTTAACCCCATTCAATGCCATTTTCAAACGCCACTATCCTCAGCACCCATTTCTAGCACGGTGCACCTTCGCTGTCGCCAATGCTTGGCCTCTTCTAAGTTGCTTCGTTGGGTTGGGGACTGACCACTTGACTTTGAGCCACTCTTTTCCAAATAAAACGTGATTCACTGATAATGTTAATAAGGTAGTGTTTGATATGGAGGATAAGGAAGGATATCCCCTGGATATCCCTTCTTATTCCCAAATGCTATAGCTAGAAGGGATATGTCTGAAAAAATTTAAGGGATAACCCATGGTTAACCATGGTTAACCATGGGTTATCCCTTGAACTTATTCCCTAGGGAACCCAGGAATAACTAATGTTATCCCTTGATGGCAAACTTGTAATTTTTTAAAAAATGCTTATTACCTCAGCTATCCTCTGGATAAATGCTATCCCGTACATTTATCCAGGGATAGCTTATGGGCTATCAAACACTACCTAAGAGGTTCTCTATGCCTCCCTGTCATGGTATTGATAGAGTAAATAAAAATTATAAAAAATTATTTTTTATAAAATAGCATTATTAAATTAAAAAAAGGAAAAGGGAGAAAATAAAAAAAAACCATTCTTCTAGAATTTAAATAGATCAAAAAGATTCATATTAATCTAATTTTGTATAAAAAGCTAACATGTCAAGTTTAAATTCAATTATTATCTCTAAAATCAAATTCATACGATTTTTTTTAAAAAATAAATAAATAAATACAAACAAGTATAAATAAATATAAAAATAATAAAAGAAAGTACTAAGGTAGTGTTTGATAGAAAAAATTATCCATGGATAAGTGTACGGGATAGAGTTTGTCCTCTGACTATCCATAGGGATATCCTTTGGCTATCCCATCGATCATATCAAATTCAAAAAGGTAAATCCATAGGATAACATTTTTGTTACTCTTATTTGGAGGGATAACCGTTATTTCTGCATTTTCTAGGGAATAAGTTAAGGGGATATCCCAGGGTTAACCATGGATTATCCCTTTGGTTAACTTTATTCCCAGCTATCCCTTAGGTAGTGTTTGATAGCTTTTTGGCTATCCCTGGATAAATGTACAGGATAGCATTTATCCAGAAGATAGCTGAGGGGATAAGCACCTTTTTAAAATTACCACTATGCCATCAAGGGATAACTTTAGTTATTCCTAGGTTCCCTAGGGAATAAGTCCAGGGGATAACCCATGGTTAAACATGGGTTATCCCCTCTGGTTAAACTTTTTCAGCACTATCCCCTGTAGCTATAGCATTTGGGGATAAAGGAAGATATCCAGGGGATATCTCCCCTTATCCACCATATCAAACATACCCTTAGGTAGTGTTTGATAGCCCAAAAGCTATCCTGGATAAATGTACGGGATAGCATTTATCTAGGGGATAGCTGAGGGAATAAGCTTTTTTTTTAAATTACAAGTCTGCCATCAAGGGATAACTTTAGTTGTTCCTGGGTTCCCTAGGGAATAAGTTCAGAGGATAACCCATCTCTGGTTAAATTTTTTTAGATCTATCCCTTCTAGCTATAGCATTTGGGAATAAGAAGGGATATCCAGGAAATATCCTTTCTTATCCTCCATATCAAACACTGCCTTATAGCTATGGCTTTTGGGAATAAGAGAGGATATCCAGGGGATATCCTCTCTTATTCCCTATTTCAAACACTACCTAAGAGTAATAGTAAATAAGAATAAACAGTAACATAAACAAAATAAGAGTGTGAAACAAATAACTCTTTGTTTAAAATTTATTTTTAATTTATTTGTATACATGACATATAAGAAATAGCAAAAATAGAAAGAAAGTTTTTCTTTATTATTTTAAAAAATAATAAAAAATATTTTTAAATGAATAAAATTTATATACGACTTCTTTCATTCATACCGTCTAATTCTTCGCTCATCGACATGCACGTGTTCACAAATAACTGAAGGCTTCAATGACACGGGTGCGGAAGATCGCAACAAAGTTTAATCCTTGCGACTTTTTTTTTAAAGCACGGATCTCTTTCTCACTAAATAAACACACACTAAGTAGTGTAGATTGATAGATTAGGTTCGACACACCAGCTGGCCATTTCGTAACGCAGCCGCGTGGAGGTGAAGGTCATAATTATAATTACGGTAGCCTTTATTATTTTCCCCTCCAGCTCAGGTGCGACGATTTCAACTCGTCTCCTACTCTCCTCCCATTATTATTATTATTATTATTATTATTATTATCGTGATTCACTTCCTTCTAAATCTTTATAAAAATCCGCAATCACACGCTGGCGTCTCGTCTCGTCCCCTCCCCGCTCCCACCGCTCCTTTTTATTGGACTTGACTTGAGCTTCACTTTCTCTTTTACCGGATCGTCTGCTCGACCTAACGACCGATGGGGGCGTTCGCGAAAACGGAGTACCAGTTCCTCTCTGAGCTCGGCCTCGGCCCTCGCAACCCTGGCTGCTACGTGAATGGCTCCTGGAAGGGCAGCGGCCCCGCGGTCGCCTCCCACAACCCCGCTAACAACCAGGCTAGCTCTCCATCCCCCGGCCCTCTCTCTCTCTCTCTCTCGTCGGGATGATCGGATCTTGTTTCCTCGTATTCGGGACATTTGTTTGCTCTATATGTTTAATGGGCGCTTGGATGTTTTGTTTCTTGATTTAGGTCATTGCCGAGGTGATGG
Organism: Calamus simplicifolius; assembly: GCA_900491605.1. Taxonomy (NCBI): domain Eukaryota; kingdom Viridiplantae; phylum Streptophyta; class Magnoliopsida; order Arecales; family Arecaceae; genus Calamus; species Calamus simplicifolius. The sequence goes on along the minus strand of UESW01003922.1, from coordinate 739,751 downwards.
AGGCATCGATGCAAGATTACGAAGAGGGGATGAAGGCTTCCATGCATGCTGCAAAGATATGGATGCAGGTTAGTTGCTTTCTGTTGATCTACTTCCATCTTTAGCGGCTTTGCATTTAAGAAAATCTTCCGGTGTTGCATAGGTTTTGTTCGATTTTATCGGTGACGATAGACAGGCCGACGAGTAAAAGAAAGAAGAAAAACGCCCTGTAGGAAAAGCATTTCGGAATCATAGAATCGATTCTGATGGTGTAAATGCCCATGTCTTGTCTGATGGAAAATGATGTACTGATGATCGATTGAATAAGTTGACCACGATTATTTGAATTTTTTTATATATATATATATATATATATATATATTCTACCTGATCATGCTGCACCTCTGTTTTGCAGTCTGAAGAGTCGTCATCATCTCCCTTTTTCGCTCTCTCGCTTACAAATTTTTATTAGCTTCGTTTCTTTTTCTGAGAAAAAGGAAGCCTTTAAATAATTAATGGATTCACTATAATTAGTTCTCCTATGGATTTTTATTGCTGAACGCTTTATATGCTTGTCTTTCATATGTGGGCAGCTCTAGTGATTCTTCTAGTTGCATCTGAGTCATTTTTCATTATCAAAGGGAATTTCCTTGGTAGAGAGCATCTGCAATACATATATTTTATGTAATGTATCACTTATCAGGTTAGTTGCTGATGTGCTCTCTCAAACCCTTTCCCAGATTCCAGCTCCAAAGAGGGGAGAAATTGTCCGACAAATTGGTGAAGCATTAAGAGCAAAACTCCAACACCTTGGTAGGCTTGTGTCACTTGAGATGGGAAAAATACTTCCTGAAGGGATCGGGGAAGTTCAAGTAAGAATGTTATAACTGCCAATAACTTTTGAGTCTCTTAGTTCATTTGGGATTACTACTTGAAGAGAAAACCAGTGCTGCATCTACTATAATATATTACCTTTCATTTTTTTATAACATTATTTTATAATCCCATAAGTTAATTTGAACAAGTTTGGATATAATTTTTCTGTCATGTTACTTTGTTTATTAATCAAGAAAATGCTTCTTTTCTTTCCTTCATTCCTTGTCCCCTCTAATTTTCTTGTCACATGCAAGCCTATTTGACACGCATTGAATAAGGATATGCTATGCTATTGGAATGCTCACAACTCATGTCTGGCTATTGGTTACCCTTTTGGCAACTAGGCACGTAAGTCTATTTGATATGTATTGGACAAAGATATGCTATTGGAATGCTCACATACTACTCATGTCTAACTGTTGGTTACTCTTTTGGTAACTAGGCACATACACATTAAGGTGACTAAACAGTATTATCCATTACGTTTGAGTATTTCCTGATTTAGGCTTCAGATTACTGGTTTCATCTTGCTTTCACATACACATTAAGATGACCAAAGAGTATTATCTGTTACTTTTAGTGTACCAAAAGAAGCTCCATTTCCTCATTTTGGCTTTAGATTGCTGGTTTTCATCTCACGCTCATGTTTCGTTACATTTCAGATACTGATACCAAAATAAATGTTGGCCTCATATATAATGCATATCTTGGAGATAACCTCAATAGGCTCATGCAATTCACAACATTGAAATGCTAATTAGATATGTTTTGATCTTAATTTTGCCCTAAATAACAGTAGCATCATTCCCTTCAAGCTAATTATTTCACTTAATTATTTTTCAGGAAATCATTGATATGTGTGATTATGCTGTTGGGCTAAGCCGTCAGCTAAATGGATCAATCATACCATCTGAACGTGAGATCATATTCCTACTTTTGTTTGTTTACGTTCATGTGAATATTCTGGCTTTCAGCATGTTTAAGTTTACTCTTTCATGTAATTGCTTTTAAGAAAATTAGATGATTAGAAGAAAAAAATTATAAATTTGTCTTGCCAGTTACGATATGATTAGTGTTCAACTCCTTGATTTGTAGATCTTAGTTATAGCATCATCAGCAGTTCTCTATACACAAAATTAGTTGGCACACCAGCAGCATTAGCTATTTTAAAATAATGTGAACTCATTTAATTGCATATTCTTGGTATGCATTCATTGATTTATCTTTTAGAGTGGAATAACTTATTGTGAATTTTTGACCATTATTTATTGTTGGCATTTAAACTCCGCCAATGCGGGTCCCAAGCCTAGGCAAAGGAGGAGGATTGCGTTAGATAGTTGACAGTCAGCGTAAAATTTCATTAGATCCCCTTAAACATGAATCGACTAAATCAAACTATGCAAAGGGCTAAAACGTCCTGGTTAAATATCAACTTAGTCCTGAATAGAGCATAGTGGAGGAAGCAGATTCATGTAGCCGACCCAATGTAGTTGGGAAAAGGCTTAGATGAGTTGAGTTGAGTTGAGTATTTATTGTTGGCATTTCAAATGAGCTGCGCTAAACTTGAAATTCATCCACCAGAAAAAAAAAAAAAAATCCACCTAAATAAGTTCTACTACAATATGTTGACTATGACATTATTTGAGTGCACTTGCATTCATGGAGTCCTAGTTGAACAATTCAAGCGGCATACCTGTTCTTTTTCTGCAATTGTTATTTTGCAGTTTGGAGATGACAAATAGGATCTTTGATATGTTTCTGCAGCGCCTTTTCTTAAGGAACAAGTACAGGATGCTGTAATAATGCAATAAATCCATGGAATCCAAAGGGGTCATGTTGGGGGTGCAGGGTGGGTAGCTTGAGGATATAACAATATGCAATAACTCCTTGAAAGAATATATGACAAAAAGCTGAAATGTGATGGCCATTTTGTTAACTACTATTAATGACTTCTTGAGATCTTTGATCACAACCTTGAAAATTTTCCAAAAGGCCATAAAGATACATGTAAAACATCTTTAATTTGCATCATCTAGCACTGTGCTGTTATTTTTCTTCATGATCTGTTTGCATTTTTTTTCCTTTTTAGTGTTTTTTCATTAAGCTGTTCTCTTGTCTTTATCATTTTTGCAGGTCCAAATCATATGATGATGGAGGTAGGGAACATGTTACTGCTTTTGTATCAGCAATGTTAATTTTCTGATCACCAGATGACGATGTATATGTGATATTCATGATCATTGTGCACATTCTTTATGTAATTTAGGTGTGGAATCCTCTTGGAATAGTAGGTGTCATTACAGCTTTCAACTTTCCTTGTGCAGTCCTTGGTAAGTTCGTATATGTTTACCTTTTACAAGTGCCAATAAATTGATTGGTGTAAAATGGGGAAGTAGAGTTGTCTTTTCTAAACTACGTGGAACTTTTATGGATCATGATGACTTAGAGGGGCGTTGCTGATTTTTGAGATTGGTCTTGTTCACTAGGAAACCTTTTGAAATACTAACAATAATTGTAAACCAACGCAGGATTGACACCTTGGTTTCTAGTTCATGTGGATAGACCTTTGAAGCTTCATGGTTAAACTGATAAAAATATCGGATGCTATCATGAAAATTCAAAGCATTCAAGTCCACAGTTGGTATGATGACCCATTGGTTTCAGCTGGTATGTTAAGACTCTTGGACCAACATACTGAACAAGTTATCGATCTGGTAATGTTGCACTTAAGGCTTAAATACTGAGGCAGAGGGCAGTACCAGTTCCTGACTAGTGTGGCAAGTATTGCTCCTATAAACCGACACAAGTTAACTGTTGTCATGGCATGCGCCCTATATTAGTCTATACAAAGTGGTACTGTACCAACCAATACTTGAATCATGGTTGCACTTGCCATAAACAATTAAATATTTATATTGTTAATCACTATGTCTAGATGCCAAATAATTTGATCTGACTTGTTCCTTCTCTGAGGGAAAAGAGACTTAAAAGAGACTGCATTAGGCTAGCTAATGTGGGACATCATGATCCAGGGCTCAGCCTATATTGTAAGAATTCAGATTTATATGTTTAACTAGGGTTTTAAGTCCCAGTGGGACGTCTTGTGGGATGCTAGGATGGATTGCTGTCTTAAGTGTCAGGATGAGACCATCTTGCCATTGTCCTAGCATCCCAATCAAAGCGTCTTAGGACACGCCCTGTCCTAAGTGTTGGGTAGGACAGGATGATGGCATATCCCATTCCATGAAAAAACCAGGACAACCCCATCCCACAAGATTTAAAACCTTGTGTTTAATTTTTATAAATACAAAATTCTAACCAAATAACTAGATGCAACATGTATAAATAGATTGAAAGAAGTGAAAGAACATTAGGATGTCCTTGTAACAGCAGATTGCATCATTCATGTGGTGTAATGCTTGTCACTTTGAATCTATATGGGAACCCCTAATAAAAGCATTTTACCAAGGAATTAGAAAAACCTTGTCACCTTAAGCTTCTAGATAAGTATTTGTGCACATATGGTTTCTTACTTTTATTTTATATGATTGGGCCAATACCATGCTTGGTGAATGATATAGGTTCCATCTAAAACTCTTAATGTTCTTTGGGGTCTTAAAAATTGGTTGAGAGTTGGTCAATGCTGGAATAAATTGGACACAAATCTTGCATGCGCAAGTCCATAATTGCTAATGCATGAGTTAAATTTAGGTGAGTTGTATTTCAACATTGACTCTGACTTGTTATTGTGCCTATCTTTGACCTCTGGGAATATGAGTTTTTCTTATTCAAAAAGAAAAACCCGGAAGAAGTTTTTTTGGAGTGCCCCCAAGATTTGGTGTTTATCAAGTATGTCTTAATGTGCTTCTTCATTTTCTCTGTTGAGTTTATTGAATCATTTGTATTTGACATACATGCTTTAAAGTTCATGATGATGATAATTAATTAATTTTATATTTATCTTTACATATTAAACATTTTATTAACATTTTATTTTAATTTAAGGTGAAAATATACTTTTAGTCCTCAAACTTTCACTCGAAATTCATTTTGATCCTCAAATTTTCAGTTGTTATAATCTAGTTTCTTGTGTTTTAAGAATGTCGCATTCATATCATCTTGTTATATGGGGGTCAATTAAAATTGATGAAGTAACCGACATGTCACTTTATCAACCAGTCCATGTATTCATGTCTTGGTGACACATTAGCTATTCTATCAATTTTAATTTATCTTATGTAACGAGATGTTATGAATGCAATATTCTTAAAATACGAGGGACCAAACTGTAGCAACTGAAAGTTCGAGAACCAAAATGTATTTTGAGTGACAGTTTGAGGACCAAAAGTATATTTTGGCGTTAATTTATTTAACTTTTTAATTTATATTTTCTTTAAATTGCTCTATTTTCCAATTTACTTGAGGATGTCTTTTGTGGAGTACTATGTGCCCTACCATAAGCTACTTTTCAGCACATGATACAGTGGTAATCACCAGCTATATTGTAATCCATCAAAACTTTCTTTTCCCAAAAATTTGGTGTTACAGGTTGGAATGCCTGCATTGCACTAGTCTGTGGAAACTGTGTTGTTTGGTGAGTTATTGAACCTTCTCTGCATTAATGTATTGCCCCGGCCTAGCACTTGTTTTATTATGCATTTAAGTTTAAAAACTAAAACAACTTTTCTTTCTGAGTTAACAAGTGATGTAGTTAAAAGTATAACCTGATCTGTATGTTGTGTGGATACGCTTGCTATTTGTTGCTCTAAGTTCTGGGCACTGCTATGTTTGCATTTGATATTTTATGCTCTTGACTGATTTAATTAAATAAAGGGCTGTCTTTTAACTTGGTTCATGTTAAACAACTGATGTAGCATACCTTATTTCATTATGTTACTGGATTATGCCCATGATTTGTTTCACTAGAGGGAAAGTTCGCATCTTATTTGTCCTGAATTTTTTTATCACATTATTTAGTTTTAGTGATATTTTCTTTGATGTGCACTGCAAGTGAGGTTTGTTACTGTTCTACTGGAAGGCATGGTCTGTAATGTTAATTATTTTCTGACCTTGATATGGAACAAGATGATCTATGGATTTATTTTCTTTTGTTATATTATGTGCTTGTGATACTGCATATCATGCTAAGGTTCTCATTTATACTATAATTTTTAGGTGTATTTTGAAAAATATTATATTATTTCTACATCTCAGCTAATATTTTATGATTGCAAAAGTAAGGCACTAGAAGAAAAGGTCACCCAAACAAACTTGTTTATTGTCTAGTGGCCTAACTCAAGTATGCAAAATTCTTGTTTACTTTCTCTGAGTTTTGAACCATTCATAACATTGTGCAATCTATGCAAGATTGCAAGGTTAAGTCAAGCAGGATTGGTGTCCCGGTTTGTCTGCAAAACAGCACACCCTACTGTCTCGCATCACCCTGACAGTCATCCCAATTGTACCCTCTATCTCTCTTCCATTTATCTTTCCTTTATTTATTTCCTTCTTTATTTTTTTGTTTTTCTCTCTTTCTTTTTTCTTCTTCTTTCATTCCCTTATTCCTTCTCTACACTCTTTCTTTTTCTTCTCCTTTCTTTACTTCTTTCTTTCCTTTTTCTTCTCTTTCTTCCTCTTCTTCCTTCTTTCCTTCCTTTCGTTTTATTCTTTTACTTCTTTCCTTTATTCTTTTTTATTTTCTCTATCTTTTTCTTTTTCTGTGTGAATGGGTTTCAGAGTTCTACATCTATCCTAATCCCGTTTTCTCATAAGGATGACACCCCCTTGTACCATTGGGTCCTAAAATCATTAGTATTATGCTTCTATGATGATATGTCATATGTGTTGCCAATTCCTCCTATCAATAGTATAGTCAATTCTATAACATCAGGATACTGAGAACAGCTCTTTGAATGAATACACAATCTCATTAAGGTCTTAAGTCAAGGGTTGGATGGATAGAACCCATTTAAATACTCCATGGCATGTGATCTTTTTACAATGTAGTGCACCATACAAGCAACATGCGAACCATGGTCACTTGATCAAACATATAAAGGAATCAGTTTAAATCTTGTCATTCTTAGTTATAATAGGGTAAGAGCCCTATGGGATATGGCTTGAACCTAGCTTGAAACTTACGAACAACCAGCTTTATTTGTAAATACTTGACCCAACTTAGCCGTCGAGACCTGACTCAATACAGGCAACTGAAACATATCGGCAGGTTTTGGTCCCACTGACATGTCATCCTGTAAATGTAAATGTAAATGTTAGCAGAAAAAATGCACAGTATTTTATTGCGTTATATGACTGAGGTCTCCATCAGAGAGAAACTTTTGTAGAAGGCTCGGAAAAACAAGTAAAACATATAAATGTGCATCTTAATTAGAAAAACAGCCCAATTCTTACCTTCCAATTAATTAAAAACCTAATTTTCTATCCCTGAAAAAACTAACAAAATATTTATTTGAATTTGACCCAAGGTATTGCTCAACCTTACCCCTCCAAAATAACACTTTTGCTCCTCCATGACCACTACCTCAGTCGCTTTCTAATTTTCTTAGTTTCCAACTATCTCTGTATGACACCCCTTTCATTGCTTATTTTTTCAGCACTTTCAATGGCCTTGCTACCTCCCCTTTTCTTTGAATTCCCATTCTCATCCCCTTGTATCTCTGTTCAGAACCCTTCTGCCTCTGATGCTTTGTTGTGTTCTTTCTTAACAAGCTTGGATAGATGTTAATGTATCCTACTGTAAGTATTTCCCTCCCTATTGGCAGCAACCACCTCACAAGATACCCATGCAAGTTGCTTGCAAGATGCTTGCACAGATTCTGTTACGCCCATGAGCTTTGGATTATTGGTGCTTGTCAAAGGCTAGGTTGAAAAGGCAGTGGCTACGTGGGCTCTTACCTCCTCATGTATGGACTTGCAGACATTTATCTTGGGATGAGACCTGCAGTTGGAGCTTAAGATTCTGTTGATAGCCTATAACAATAAGTTCCTGAATGAGTGATCGACTTTGATCCTGAAGGTTTATTGCCAATGACAAGTGTGAGAAACTTTTAATGGAAAGCAACTTGCAAGTCATGATTTTGTTGGTGGCACATTGAAGGAGACTGAGGATTGGTTTTTCCTCTATAAAATATCAGCTGCCATTGAGCTTACTTAGAATAACATCTTCCAACAATTTGATAAAATCATGATTACAAGGTAGGTTTGCAGTTTTCTGAGTTTAGGCTGATGAGTTTGGAGGAGGTATACAGATAAATATTAATTGATGGTAGTGGGCATAGAAAGAAAAATCTTCATATTACTCCAATAGCAATTGCCCTTAAGAACTTCTTGAGGCTTTATTTTGATGCTTTGAGCTCTTATTGGATGTTTAATACATTATATGCTTGAAGTATAGGTTTTCTCGAGGGATAACAATTTTATATAGTTGTGATAAATAAATGTGAAAATTTCTCTGTGCATATTTCAAGTTATACTCTAATCATAAAGGTTTACATAATAATTCGCTATTATTTAGATTAATAAATGACTAAGCTGTCGAATTGAAACATTTATTATCTTGATGAAAATTCAAAATCAAGGTCTATCGTACTGACGGGTATTGATCATATTGTACCATACTGGTAAGGTGCCAATTTGGCACTAAAGTTTAATTCGATGTAAATCGAACTAATCCAAACCAAACGAAACCGTCCTATACCTCTTAATACTGAGTAGTACTATGACTGAGTGAAAATATATTGGCTCCCTATCTCAATATAAGGTGCCTACTATACCGCACCAAACCGGTAATATACCAATATGGTTCTAGATACTAATTTTTCAGACCTTGCCCAAAATCATATTGCTACGCGATTCTTGAGGATTTTACAATAGCCAGTTTAATTCCTTGTAAGATCATGTTAAAAAAATAAGATTCTGTCTTTATATCTATTATAATTTAAAAATGTGATTAAAATTGAGTATAATAGAGAAAAATGATTTGTGTAGCCGATCCCATCTAGTTTAGAATTGAGGCTTTGTTGTTGTTGTCGTTGTCATCATCATCATCATCATCGTCTTTATTTTTATCATAAATTTGAAAAATTGACAAAGCAGTATTTTGGCTAATGATGCCACTTTCATGCAACACAGGAAAGGTGCACCGACAACCCCATTAATAACAATTGCAACAACTGAAATAATTGCTGGAGTTTTGGAGAAGAACAATTTGCCAGGTGCAATTTTTACAGCATTTTGTGGAGGTGCTGAAATTGGTCAAGCAATAGCTTGTGATACAAGGATACCACTTGTCTCATTTACTGGAAGTACTAAGGTATCATTGCAAGCTGACATTTTTTATTCTGAAAAGATATCTAATGCTCCATAAATTTTAATATATTCTGATTTCCATACTAAGGTATTATTGTAAGCCGACATTCATTCTTCTAAAAGATATATAATGTTCTATAAATTTTAATATATTCTGACTTCCATACTAATAAGTAATAATAAAATGCTCCTAGGATTTTGTAATATCTAGAAGAACTGTTCTTTTTCTTAATTTACTAGCTTTACTGATTTGGCTAGATTCAGTAATCCAGTGTCAAACAATGGTGTTGATCAGTGTTTTGCTTTTTAGAGGCCGTCTTCTTCGATAATGAGTCAGTTTCATCCATAAGATATGTGGAGCCTGAATATTGCTAGATCTTGTTTATGATGCAGCCAAAATTTATGTGCTGCTATGAAGAATATGTGTTGAAGAGCTTGGTTCTTGGGAAAAAATTTTAGGGATCATTATTGACCATACATATAAAGATGTGTTTCCCCTTCATAGATTGTCTTTGGAAAACATGTCCTGGTAATTAAGTTGCTTTGTTTTTCAAGGAAGCAATAAACATTAAACAGCATGTATGGAAATGCTATCTGGAGCCCTATCTATATGCTTCTTATCTTTTTTGTTTGCTCTAGAAGGCAAAATTTATGAAACCCTATGCATACCAATTATTTTACCTTGTTGTTCTGTATGCATTGGGCAGTTTTTCAACTCTTCCTGCACACGCATCATATTTTCCCACCATAGTGCTTATTTGTAGTTTCATTTTATTTGCATTACCTATGAGAAATATTCTCTGTTATGGAGGGGGGAAAATGGAAAATATAGAAGTGCTGTGAGCCACTGAACCATCTAGCAGTGTGTCTGACTCTTAAATTATATAAATTAAATATGAATGAAAGGGAGAAAGCAGAGAGAAGGTTTACAATAGACCATCTCTTGCTGCTCAGCATCCCAATTTTATATGCTTTTATCCGCTTGGATCAATTGGTCTTGGGTCTATAATTCAATAAGCCTCCATCAATTACTTCTTTGTCACGATTAAGCCATTTATCTGATTCTTCTTCCTCTTGAATTAGTCACTGACATTGCATGAGTAGTAACATTATCACCAGTCAATGGCATTCACATGTACCAGTCAATTGCACAGCTGTCCAAGGAATGCTATTGGACTTGTCTATCATTTGTGCTGCTTACATTTCGATTATTGTTGTGATTGGATATATCCATACGTTTTGATTGACAGAATCATGGATGAAAATATTTTCATCCTTTTGATTAGTTGATGGATAGCAAGTTGCTTCCTCTTGAATAATTCTCATGTTATCTTGCATCATATGTGTTGGTTGAATTTCATCAAGTATTGGGCCTTCAATTATTTGATTAAATTACAAAGACTCATGAAATCTTGGCCCTTGACATTATAATGTACACCTCATGTGGAAGGTTGGTTGATGGGTTCTTGATCATCTGTCAAATATTTCTTCCTCCTGATTGGTAGAGGAACTTAGTCATCCTTAAATATGTTGCTTGTTTAATTGATGAAACATGAAATTTTGTCAAATAATACATTCTGAATGAAGCATGAGCAATCATATATCAAGGATAGCAAGTGACATTTTGTCATTTATTGGAATTTCATTATCTGATGGTTGCATCCGTCCATCTTATACTCTTCCACCTGATTACCTGATGACATTATAGCTGTTTGTCAAATATCTCTTCCTTGTGACTCATTCATGTGTTGTAATGCATCACATGCCAAGTGATCCTTAGCTAGTGAATGATGTGATTTCATTGAATGGTCACAATCATCATTTACATACTCTTCCTCTTAATTAGTTGATGGCTATGTCCATCAGATATACTTTTTGAATGAATCGGCTGGATTGAAAGTGCCACATGCTAGTAGCCATTAGTGGAATCTTCACTAGCAAAATTTCATTTGAAATCTATTCATAGTAACGAATGCAAAATCAAACAGAATCGAACTAGCTAGGTCGGGTTGAACCAAATAGAACTTAACAATTCGGGCCGAACCAAATCGAACCAGCTGATTCGAGCCAAATGAAATCGAATTGGCCAATTCAGGCCGAACCAAACCAAACTAGCCAATTCAGGCTGAACCAAGCTGAACTGAAATCAGCTTTGAATTTGATTTTTCCTGCAAACCAATCTGAACCATGTCAAACTATCCGATTCAAATGTGGGATGGCTTAGGGGGTTAGGTTAGGTGAAATGTAGGCATTTGTGAGCTCACTTAAATAAAGAGAGGAAGGCTAAGAGCCTCCCATGAACTCTCATTTTCTCTTTTTTTCTTTTTTATTTTTAGTTGAAATTTCTCATAAAACTAAGAGAAATATCCTCATTTAAATTCAACAAAAATATCAGAAAAATTAAATTCCTTGAGAATAACAAGTCAACTCTCCATTTCAAGAACAAATTCAAAGAATTTAAAGAAATTGCGGTTTAGCAAATATCAAATTAGGTACTTCTGCCCTAGATTTGAATAAAAATCTATGATATAAATAAATTATTGAGAAAAATTATTTTAAATATAATTTATAAGGTTTTAGTTAACATATGATGAAACCGGCAAGGTTTTTAGACTTAGATAGGGTCACAATAATAGTAAACCTCATAATGACCTATGCTGATTTGATCTACACTCATCAAAATAATAAAATTAAACTTGCAAAAAAATTTTAAGGTTAAATTATATTTCTTAGAGTCCAAACTATGACATACGAATTTTTTTTGTTTGAATGAACTATGAATTAAGTCGGTATAAGTCAGTGAAAGGTTCACTATTGCTATGATCTTATCTAAGTTTAAAATTTCTATAAGTTTGACCAAATTTTGACTAAAACCTTACAAATTATATTTTAAGATAATTTTTCTTGGTACGTTGTTCTCTTATTATTTTTAAGTTAAATTGATATTTTGATATTTTTATTCAAGATGCAGAGTTAAAGTATCCTAACTTGATATTCACTAAATTGGATTTTTTTAAAAAAAAATCTTCAAATTTGTTTTTAAAGCAAAGAGTTGACATTTTATTATTAAGAAATTTGATTTTTCTGATATTTTTGTTCAATTTAAATAGGAAATATTTTTTTATTTTTATGAAAATCATAAGTAATAAAAAAAAGAGAAAAGAGAAGAGAAGAGAGGATAACATTTATTTAAATAATTTTGAATGCAGATAGAAGAGAAGATGAGGGCTCATGAGAGGCTCTTAGCCTCATATACTACATAAAAAAGGAAAACAAATTGAGACACTATGATCTTTTCTTTTAAAAAAAGGGTGTATCGACCTGAACTACTGGTTTGGCTCCACCACTGGTACTTAATTTAGTAAACCTTGTTTCATGGTAGACAAGGTTTTCTGTCCTAGTACCATATTGTATGATTTTAGTTAGTACAGTGCATCCTCGTAGAGATGATATATGGTATGCTGTTGGAGTTGGTATTGCAGCTATACCATCTGTTGGTATGGAGGCTTAGAGAGCCCTGCTAAGTGCTAACATAATGGTTGGTACAACGCAAGCTGCTATGGGTTGGTACAAGAAACCTTTTCCACAACTATTGGCTGCCTGTTTTACATGTTTTCTTCACCTATTGAATCACTCATATCTATCATCTGCTTTTATAGGAGTTACCCATGTTGATGATGAGAACAGTTCTAGTGAGATAGAATAATACATCAGGTTGTGATCATCTCTGATGTTCTATTCCTTATATTCAGTAGATCCTTTTAATGTTTTTGTGCAAACAAAAGTTCGTTTTATTTCCTTCTATATGTTCTGCAGTCACTTTTCTTCTGTCTACATTGAATATTTTGAAAGTATTTTACTTTAATTTTATATTGAGCGGGGGAACCAATTATTTTTATGATTATACATCTCACACTACCACATATTCAAATACAGGTTGGTCTTATGGTTCAACAGAAAGTTAATGAGAGATTTGGTAAATGTCTGCTTGAACTTAGTGGAAATAATGCTATAATTGTTATGGATGATGCCGACGTACAGCTAGCTGTTCGTTCTGTTCTATTTGCTGCTGTTGGTACAGCTGGACAACGCTGCACTACATGTCGTAGGCTGGTAAAATAATATTGCACTTGTATATTTATTTAGTGTCCATACACGTCAAGTTTTGCTAAACCTGGTCTCTTTCCTTTTAATGCAGCTTCTTCATGAAAGTATATATCAAACTGTACTTGATCAACTGTTGGAAGTCTACAAACAAGTGAAAATTGGGGACCCATTAAAGAACGGCACCTTATTGGGACCATTGCATACTCCTGGTTCAAAGGAGAACTTCGTGAAAGGCATTGAAGTCATCAAAGCTCAGGTTGGTCTTTCATCTTCTATTTGGCAACTGAGCTATATTTGCTATATTTTTCTTTTTGTTAACAAATTCTTTGTCAAAGTATTGTACTGATGGCTTGAGTGGGTATGTTCTAATTCCTCACTGCATGGTATATTTTGTTGTTTTTGCATTCCAATAGTGATAAAATGGTTCATGTTTGAATTGTTTGCTAAATCATTCTTCTATATTTTGGGTTAAGCAAGATGAATGGTAATAGTGTATAATGTTTTATCAAGAATTTTTCCCAATGAGTCATTCAAAAAATTTCAAACTACTTTTGGCAAACTTGTCAATAATTTTACTGAAAAATTTTTAACAGCCACAGCAACCTCAATTTTGGCTATTTAGATTCTCAGCCAATAAAGTTCTTTAGGTAAAATAATTAATATATTTTAAATAAATTTGTATGTTTCCATTTTTTTTCTAGAATTGGTGCTTTTATGTGTTTCCATTTAAGCTTCTAAAGTCATGCTTATGAATTCATGTTCATAAGATGTGATTATAAATTTATGTTGGTCGTTCAACTATTGCAACCCTTCTTCTTTATCCAAGCTTGGATCGGCAATATATAAAACATAGAAAGAGTTGTTGTTGTTGTTGCCATTGATGTTGCTGCTGCTGCTATTGTTGGTGTTCATCATGCTTATATACACAGTCCATATTTGACTTACACCATTTGGCCTGGGAGTTCTGCTCATGTTTTACTTACATGCAGAACCTTTTGCAACTACAAATCAAAGAACTTGCTGTATTGAAGGCAATAGCGGACGAATAATAGCTTATGTAAAAATGGAATAATGGATTAAAATAAACAAAATCATCAATCGTATTATTGTTATGTTTAGCTCTCCAAGCATGATGAACTACTGTTAGATAACACTAATTATTAAGAACTTGGGCCCACAAGATTCAGATGACTTGCAAAACTAAACCAATATTATAAGGAAAAATGTAGGAAATTTGTCCAATATTTGGATTTTAACAAATCTCCTGTTCTTTTTAAGTTCCTGGAAGTTGCTTTTTTTTTTCTTTTGACAAATTTGAGTAGATTTCCAATTTTGGTTGTCTCTGAGAGACCATAATCTTTCTGGTATTTTTAGTTGTCAAGAGGAGGAATATGAACTTCAGACCAATCAAGTGAATTGACACAGTCAGCTTATGCTTTGTGTAGTCCAACTTATTTAAAAGCTTCATCTACCTTGGAGGGAAGCATCTGTATGTTTCTGTTATACTACGGGCAACACTGTTTGTGCATATCTATACGGCATGCTATTATTTGAAAAATATAATATATCAACCAAGGTGGTAGTGGATTCGCTTGATGTTCTTCTTCTGCATACACGCTTCAATTATAATCTCCAGATGGACAGATTCACCTCATGACCTGAAAAAAAAATGACATTCCTTAAAGTTTAGCCCATGGCTTTGTTACCTGATGGTTCTTTGAAAAAGTATACAAAATAGCAGCATACCATGTCTGAAAACTTTTAGATCTATGGTCCCCAAGTTAAAAGCTTCAGCTGGATATTTTGATACATGAGGCTAATGGCCTGAAAAATGGCGTTTCCCTTGTTGGACTCATCAATTCATCATGATATGGTCTAAATCGCAGTTACCTTCATTATTTTTCTGGAATGCATCTTAAAACTTGGGTTGTCTATCGTTTAAGTTCCATGTACCAGTTGAGAACAGAGGCTGATATCAGATTTTAGGGTCCATGTTCTTGCTTTGGAGTCATGAGTTCATGGCAACACAAGGTATAGTTTTACCACAATATTTTGTAAAGTGACATTTATTCATGATGCATAACAGTGTTCCATTACTTGAGTTTCATTGGCATTACTGAAGAGATGGCGTGCTCATATGTGTACTTTTAGTTTTCAGAGGCCCATGCTATCTTCTTGTGTTTATTAAGTCTCCCATACTTGTTGCAATAAGAATAGATGATCCAGCTAATTAGTGTCTTTAAAGACATGAAGCACCATCCAGTTTATGCTGACTGTTGCTTACCATTATATGAACTTGTTGGTAATATCGCATCCTTGCTTATATGAAAAGGTTATATTAGAGTTTAAACTTTGAAAATTTTATAAAATTTGTTGCTCTCTTATTTACTGGCAAATATTTGTTTACTGACTCTAAAAGGGTGAATAAGAATTAATCACAGTGGAGATCTGAAATAATCATCATTCAGATGTAAAGATATTTTAGTTTCAAATTCTCATTTCCATGGTAGCCTTTGTTTAGATTCCTCCATATACCAACATCTGTGCAGGGAGGAAAGATTCTCACTGGAGGATCTGTCATAGAATCTGAGGGAAACTTTGTGCAGCCAACTATCATAGAGATCTCTCCAAGTGCATCAGTTGTTAAAGAGGAGCTCTTTGGTCCTGTCCTATATGTAATGAAGTTTTGGGTAAGATGTTTTCATTTTGCTTTCAACTATAATTTGCTTTTCCTTTTAAAACTCCTCTTTCTTCATTCTCATCCAATTGTGACTATAATTAAATGAACTCTTCATGTGGCTACCAATAAAATCTGAATTGTTTGAATACTGTCCACTTCATACAGACTCTAAAAGAAGCAATTGAAATAAACAACTCTGTACCTCAAGGGTTAAGCAGCTCTATATTCACACGCAGGCCAGAAGTTATTTTCAAGTGGATCGGGTAAGTTTCAGTGTCAAATTATGGGAAATGTTGGAAGCAGCAAAACTCTATCTTCTTTAACATAGAATTTCATGCTTAATAAGTATTGGTTGAACTCTGTTTAAAAGATTTTGTTACTAGTAATTAGTACTAATTGAATAATAGAAGATCATGCTAAAAAGGGGGGAAAAATATGGTTGATCTTGCTGGGTTATAGTCATATACCTGTCTCTTTTTATTCTGGCTTTACCATGTCAGTATCTGGCTAATATAGGAAATATAAGATAACATGGACAGATATGTACATGGGATGAACAGCTTATATCTTGCAACTTGGTGCTTAGAACAGCTGTGTCTATGTGTTTTATTCTATTTTACTCTAACCTCAATTGACTTTTTTTTTAGTAAAATGAACAGTGACCATTCAAAAAAAATTACAAGGGCCAAGCCCCAAGCCTCAAAAGAGAGAAACCACCCAACATATGCTCAACAAAAAGTTGAGAAACTGATGTGGGTAGTCTGGAGACAACCCTATCATCTGACCTCTTCAGCTATAATGGGCCAAACATGATAGATAACAAGGGCATCAACAAAACAGCCTGTCCAAAACAAATCCTCCCACAATGAGTAGCAACACAGACCAAACCAAGAAAACGAGAACAACAGCAATGGAACACCCTAACCCTACAACAAACAGGCTAATATAAAAACTCTCGACCAGCAATTCAAAATTTCAAGCTAGAGTTCACATGCGTCTCAAGCCACAAACCCAACTCCTCGAACGTGTAGAAACTATCCTGTCTAGATGGTCAAGGGCTGCTCAATGATGAAAGTGTAACCAATGCCTGCATACTGTTGTTATCTTAAGTTTGCTTGGCTATGTGAGTAAGCTGCTAGGGTCGAAACCAATAATGAAAGGAGATAGAAAAACCACCTCCAGTGCCCACATTTCCTTGGTCAACATTGCAAATTGCCTTTAGAAGAAGAGCAAAGAAATGAAAGGAAAAAGGGAAGAAAAGGGGAGAAAAAGTAGAGAGAGAGAAGGATAAGGAAGAAAAATGAAAGAAAAGGGAAAATGATAGAGTGGTGTGGCCAATTGAGTTCTGAGCCAAATCTAATTGGTGACAGACCAGATTTGATAGCTGAACACTGGGAAAGGGCAAGATGGGAGGATTGGAAGAAAAGGAGGGAGGAAAAGAAGAGGAAAGAGGGGAGAGAATAAAGGAAAGTACTTTAATAGAGGAGGGAGGAAAAGTGAAGAGGGGGAGGAAGGGTGTCGGCCAGCCACTGGCAAAACACACGCCTAGATGAGAAAAAAGTTAGAGGGAGGCTACAAGAAAACCAAAGGTTCTCTTTAAGGAAAAGCTAGAGAAAGAAGCAAATAATAATAATAATAATAATAATCTCTATAACAATCTTGGCTGTATGGTTTTTTCTGTTCATCCTTTTAGTAGCTGGTGGGGTTTTTTTTTTCTGTTCATCCTTTTAGTGGCTAAATACATCGACAATGCAAGCCTTTCCAAATATTCTGTTATTTTATTTTCTTTTATCTGTTCCTCCTTTTACAACTCATTTAGTAGGTTTCTTATATCATGTTCCACCCTTCCTCTTTTTCTCTTCTAGGTTTGTTGGTTAGATATTCCATATGCTATTTAGTTGATTTGCTACTTAAACATCCTCAAATAAATTCTCTAATCTCTAGAAATACCAAAGTGGCTTGTTTGCATAGCATGGAGCTTTTTTTGAGTCATTCTATAATTTCATTTTGTATTTTTAAAATTAATTGGAAAAGACAAATTGGGAATACATTATGTCAAGTCAAAAGTTCTGCTGGTGTTTCAGTTGCATATGCAGGAAAGATCATGACAGTGGAAGTATCTTGCATGGCAGTAGTATTAATACTCTTCATACAAAGTGTTTTTAAGGCTTATTAATATATTTATGGTATCTTTTGAATAAATCCACTATATGATTGACCTTAGAACATGGTTGATGAATACCTGTATGAGTGCATGCATGCATACTTAGTTATTGTATAATATTTCTGTCTGGCGAATCTGTTCTCTCCCAGTTGTCCTATTGGTTTGTTTATACATTCTAGGGCTACATTTTGGAGCTTGTTTTATGTTTGATTGTTACCTGCAGGCCACATGGCAGTGACTGCGGTATAGTGAATGTAAATATACCTACCAACGGTGCTGAAATTGGTGGAGCTTTTGGTGGTGAGAAGGCCACTGGAGGTGGTCGAGAAGCAGGAAGTGATTCCTGGAAGCAGTACATGCGGCGTGCCACTTGGTAAGTTTTTCATGCTTAGCAGAGGGGGGGGGGTGTTGGAACTCTATTTCAGGCCTTTGCCAATTTATGTCTGATAACCTTCTTTGCTTGATGACCTTGCCCTCAAACTCAAAATTGGAGCCTTGAGGAGTATGCAAATGATATTTTGGATCCACATATGAAGTGTGTTAAAATCCATACTGAATAGAAACTGGAAAAGTTTGCTTGTGACTTAAGAGTATTTGGAAAGATAAACAGAAAAAACTATTAGCCACTAAAAGGATAAAATTCAAAATCTAAAATTTGATGTAGTTAAGGTTTGTGTAGATAAAGAATATTGCTTCAGTTTTGTCGATGTGCTGTATCTGCTCTCAAGAGAATTGTTTATGGAAGAAGGCAGCTAGTTTGCTGGTAAAGTCTCTGGGGGTTGCAAGAGACCTGAAATCTAATCCTGCCTTAAGAAATGGCGGGTTAGTTTAGGGTTTTCTTGGGCATGTAATCACCCTTTATGTTGCCCAAACTTACCAAAAGTTCTCAGCCTTTTAAAATTGTGGTCTAACCCTTAGATTGACTGCCAATTAATTTTTAGTCACTGTCAACCAGGAAAATCGCAGCCCTTGGTTCCAATTACCATTTTATTTTTAGTTGATGGCCCTCTCTCCATACGATAATGTGTATGAGACAGGAATAACAATGTGCAGAAACAAGCATAATCGTGTGTAAGAACTATAGATGAATTTGTGCAGCAGGGACTAATGGAGAACAGCATTGGGAAAAATCTAATTACAAATGGCAGTCAAATAAAAGATCTGGAATCAAGTTGCAAACAAAGAAAAAGAGGATCGTTTCTAACATAGTAACTTCTCAAGACTTCCTTGCAGCCTCAAAAGGGGTTGTTGCACATTTGTGGGCAATATTAAATGTTTGTCATTTGGAAAGGTTTTTGAGCGTTCGAGCTTAGTATTGATAATCAGATACTTTTCTATCTTCCATCTTGTTTCTTCTACTTTCTTTCATTTATTAAAAAAAAAAATTCTTTCTTCTTGTTACCACTCCAAAATCGTTAAGCTTCTGTTAAAAAATAAAATCCTTCTTGTTGGTACTCCAAAAACCAGTCCAAATCTTATCAAAAAAAAAAGTGTCTATACCTTTTAGTCCTATTTCCTTTGGTCTAATGACTTATTAGTAGAAAGAGAATATAATGTATGACAAGCTTGTCCAATTTAAATAAAGTTATGATTTGAATTAGGGGTTATGCAGGTTAACCTCCACTTATCTCGATACTCGAAGAATTTACTATATTGTGACAATCCAAACAGCACTTGATGTTCTTGTAAAGTTTGCAGCGAGTGTCCCGTGATTGCTATCTTCTGTTGTCAATGAGTGACATGCTGAACGTAGTGCAGGAGTATGAGAGATGATTTTTAACGACTTTGATTCTTCAATAAAGAAAGTGGATTCTTAATCACTTTGCTACTGATTGTTTTATAAGCTTTCTTTCGGTAGCCCGGCCCGCAATGCCCTTTTTTTAAGTTTGAACTCTTGAGTTGTTTTCTTTGCTTTCTTTATGTATTGAATTGAAGTTAATTTGATTGCCAAATCTACTGACCTGATTGACATTCATTATCTTATAGTACAATCAACTATGGGAGTGAATTGCCTCTAGCTCAAGGAATAAATTTTGGCTAGCGTCTGACGTGGTCAGTCTCTTTATTTTTTTCTTATTTTAGCATATGCTGAATCCATTTTTTTCCCCTCAGGTATTATCTAATCTTTTTTCTTTCACCCGAAAACAGATCCATCCCTAGAAGCATTTCTGTTTCAGTCATCAGATTCAAACTTCTGCTTTTCGTCTGCAGCAAAATTTCCGTCATGCATATAAAGCTTCGATGCTGAAACCTGGGATTCATAAATCAGCATCAAGCCCCTTAAATTAATGAAACAAGTTGTAACGACTAACGCTTATATCTCTGCTGGCTGTTCCCTGGCTCTAGCTGAAGCTCCTTTTGTGCTAGTTGTTTGACTGTTTCCTTTGTCGTTACCAGGTGAATTCATTGATGCAAATATGTTGCTGGTGCATGGGTATTGTTGCCTTCTGGTATCAAGCATCGTAGTTGTTAATTGCGAATTGTGTATTGTGAATCGTGAATATGCGATTGATGTGCTAGTGTGCCTGACGATTATGGGTGTCATGGAGGGATAGTTTCTACGTTACTGGTCTCTTTTACAGCATTAAAAAAAGAAAAAAATAATCTTGTGGTCCGTCGGAATCCTACTCCTGATTCATGGGTACAAAGTAAGCTAATAATGGTGGATTTGAAAAGTGGACCGAGCGGCTGAACCGGTCCAAACAAAAATCAGTCATCATTTTGGTTCGGTTTTATTCTTAAAGTTGGCTTTTATATAATTAAGTAAAAATAAAAAAAAAATCATTCAATCGGTTGGGTTTTAACCGGTTTACTTTTAGTTTTGATAAATAAAATTAAATTTAAATTTTTTATTTTTTTATTTTTTATTTTTTTTATTTAAATTAATATTAATATTTTATTATTTTTATATTATTAAATTAAAAATTAATTATAATATTATTCAGTTCGATTAGACCGACTTGTTTGGTTGAATTGATTGGCTTAACTCAAATGTTAAGTTAGTTTGTTGTCTGATTCAGTTTTCAAAACATTGCTAATGATATAATAACTGTTCCCGAATTAAGAATGTACAGGTTAGTGTGTGTTATATTGTTAGCTTTAAAATTAAAAAGAGATTTAAGTGTGTTTTATTTTGAAATAACACACAAACCGAAGCAGTGAAGCAATCTTCACACGCGCGGCGATGCGAGGCCCCTCTTCAGACAGAGACAGAGAAGAGAGAGAGAGAGAGAAGAGAGAGCCATGGTAGCAGCCATCGAAAAATCGTCCATACCTTGAGCTCCTGTTAAGATTAATTGTCTCTGCATGACGCATTCGAAATGCTAGCCTAGAAGCAGGCAAGCAGCAGCAAACCGAACAACATATGAGACGGTCAGAAATTTTAACGATGCATGGTGAGCAACAATGAATTGGGCCTCTCTGTTCCTGGCAGCCGGACTCTCTTCAATATAATATAATACCTTTGAAATTGCCTCAATGTAGCCACCAATAAAAAAAGAAAAAAAATAAACAATATAAATATAATACCTTTAAACTTTTTGAGGCTTTGCCTCAATGGAGCCAGCAATGTAGTCTTTGGATTGACTGGGCTTTTCACAGCAGCCGGAAGCAAAGCAGCTGGAAGCAAAGTCCAAATTCCAACAAGGAAAAGTCTTTGTACACCACATCCTGTATAGCAAGTCTTACGTGGGCTATATCATCCTTCCTTATTAATCCATATGGATCCAACATAACCTGATGCTGCCGAACGGGAGAGCATGGATACGATGTAATATTTTGATCGTAACTTCCATTAAAAGGCTGTTCAGCCTTATTTTGAAAGTGATGTGCAAATGAAAATGTCATTTTCCTCTAGCATCTTTTCTTCTATCCACCAGTTTGCTTGGATTATATCTGATGAAAAACTTTTTTCGATTTCAAACCATTCTTACTCACTCTGGCTTTCGATTGTAAGGAATCAGTCCAAGGTTTGAGCAAGATCCTCCTTCCTCGCTCTGAGAGTCCGGTCTAAGGATTTCGTTATGTTTCCATGATATAAGCTTCTTTGTTGCTCAGAAAAAGTGCTCCAAAAAGTGTTCTGATTTTTGACCCAAAGAAAATATTTCTGCTTGGAGGTTAAAATACCTAGCTACTGAAGACTTCATTAACTTTAAGAGAAAATGTCATCCCCTACAGAAAGTAAAAAGCACCAACTGCTTTGATCGTTAGAGGAAATTAATGCATTAGAAAACCGTTTAACACTCAGGTAGCATCCCTGGCATGTTATGACAATCTGAGAGTTATAACTCAGTCCACTAGCTTACCTTTAGTTTCATATTTTTATGCACGAATGTCATACTCTTTTAACTAAGGTGCTATACCTTCTGAACTAGGGTATCATAATAGTATTTCAGCCGACATCAGGTATTATACGACGAACCTATAGCTTCAATGGCATATATAGTTTATTAACTATGATGTCCTAAGTCTTTGACTGTGGTATCGTAATATTTTTTCGGCCTGTAACACGATCCTTAGAGCTTTCATGGCAT
This sequence comes from Calamus simplicifolius, assembly GCA_900491605.1. NCBI lineage: Eukaryota > Viridiplantae > Streptophyta > Magnoliopsida > Arecales > Arecaceae > Calamus > Calamus simplicifolius. Next base: position 717,085 of record UESW01003922.1, on the reverse strand, counting down.
GTTACGATACCCTAGGAGCCATTATTCAAACCATAGATAGCATGCATTTTTTGTATTAGGGGTTCAAACATAAAACCTTAACGTTTTATGAATGGGTATTGTATTTCTTTAACTAGGGTGTCATAGGGTTGTAACTGCATTGCCGTAATACTTTTTCGGCCCATAATATGATCCCTATAGCTTTTGTAGCATGTTACGATACCTTAAAAGTCATAACTCGGTCCACTAGCGAAGGGTATTGATAATAGGAGGAGTTAATACCTTTAGTTTCGTGTCCTTCGTTGTTTTTATGCACAAATGCCATACTCTTTTAACTAGGGTATTATATCTTCTGAACTCGAGTGTCATCATAGTGTTTCAACCTACATCAGGTGTTATACCATGATCGTATAGCTACGGTATCGTCATTTTACAACTCGGGTATCGTAAGTTATTTTCTGGGATGTCGTAAGTTCCTGTCTTAACACCTTCAGTTAGGGTATTTTAATATGGGAACTGGGGTGTTGTAACAATTTTTTTGGGGTGTCATAATGGTGACATCATTTTACAACTCGGGTGTCGTAAGTTGTTTTCTATTGTGTCGTAAGTTCTTGGCTTAGCAGTTACAATTAGGGTAACATCATTTTACAGCTCGGATGTCGTAAGTTATTTTTTAGGGTGTAGTAAGTTGTTTTCTGGTGTATCGTAAGTTATTTTTTGGAGTGTCTGTCGTAAGGTCCCGCCTTAATAGTTTTAGTAGAGTATCGTAACAGTTTTGCTGAGGTGTTGTAAGTTCCATTGTCATCATCTTTGACATTCCGATACTTTATTTGCTGCTAAGGTGTCGCAACAATGTTTTTAAGGTATCGTAAGTTCCATAGTCATCATCTTCGACATCCCAATACTCTATTTGCTGGTAGGGTATCGTAATAGTTTTTTTTTTATGTGTCGTAAGTTTCATAGTCATCATCTTTGATATCTCGATACTCTATTTGCTGCTAGGATGTTGTCATTTGATAGCTAGGATGTCGTAAGTTATTTTTTGGGATGTCGTAAGATCCTACCTTAACAGTTTCAGCTAGGGTGTCGTAATATGTTAACCTTGGTGTCGTTAGGCCCTACCTTAATGTCTCATGAATCGGTGTCGTCATTTTACAGCTAGGGTGTCATAATTTATAAACTAAGATGTCGTGACTTCTGAACTTAGGTGTCATAAGTTCATGTCTTTAACTGTTAATGGGTGTCGTAGTTTTTAACTGGGGGTGTTGTATGTCTTTAACTGGGGTATCGTAGGTTTGTAACCGAGTGTCGTAATATTTTTTCGGCCTATAACATGATCCATATAGCTCTGTGGCATGTTACAACATCTAGGGAGCCATTAATCAGACCATAGATGGCATGTATTCTTGGTATCAGGGGTTCAAACATAACTGGGGTGTCATATTTCTTTAATTGAGGTATCGTAATGCTTTATCAGGATAAATCAACACTAAATCTATGGATATTAATGTCTATGACTATGTGCCTATATTTCCACAGATGATGCTAAAATTATAGATCAGGAAGAAATCGAACATACTTCCGGCCGTGCACCTTCACCCATCACTCAAAATGCAGGGGATGATATTGTTGTTCCTCAAACTAGAATAGAATTCAATTCAGCAGATGATATATATACTTTCTACAATGAATACATAAAAAGAGTTGGTTTTGGAATCACAACAGTGTGTAGCAGGGCCAACTACAACAAACAATTTTGCTTCAAGCACCTGGTGTGTTGGAGGCAAAAAAATCTAGAAAAACATAGAAGAGTATGAATCATAAGGATACTAGCAAAGTTGATTGTATGGCATCCATAAAAGCAAGACTGAATTTTACAAGTGGTAAGTGGATATTGATTGAGGTTTCTCTAGAACATAACTATCGGATGTCCATAACATCAACTGGTTATGTACGGTCCCATAGGAGGATCAGCATATCAAAGAAGGCAGAGATCAGTAATTTACATGCTGTAAATGTGCCCACGACTCAGATATACTCTGCTATAGCAAGAAGAAAAGGGGGTAGAAGACAATTGAATTTCATAGAGAAGGATGCTCGTAATTTCATTTGTCACGAACGTCAGTCTCAGCTGAAAGAAGGAGATGCTTAATCGATGATAATCCATTTCACCGAAATGCAAGTAAGAAATCCCAATTTCTTCTATACCTTAGACCTTAATGATAATGGATAGCTTAGGTCTGTCTTCTAGATTCATCCAAGGTCAAGCTAGATTGGCATGCACATACTTTGGTAATGTTCTAAGCTTTGACTCAACCTACTTGATAAATAGATATTAAATGCCTTTTTGTCCATTCGATAGGGTCAACCATCATAGATAGTCGATATTGCTTGGTTGCGCATTACTGTTGATGAGAGGACTGAGACATATAAATAGGTTTTTCATTCATAGCTGGATGCAAATGGTGGTCAAGCACCTAAAGCCATAATAATTGACCAAGATAAGTCAATCGAGGCTGTAGTTAGGGAGGGTTTTCCTAACGCACAACATCGATTTTATCTTTGACATATATTGAAGAACATACTTGAAAAGATTGGCCACATTTATACAACAAATCTAAAATTTATGGTTGATTTCGATGAGGTGATATATGATTCACTGACCATATAGTTATTCGAGAAAAGGTGGGCACATCTCATAGAGAAATATAAAGAATGCAAGGCTATAAATTGGTTAAATGGCCTTTACGAATGTTGGGATAAATGGGTCCCAGTTTACCTTAAGGATACATTCTTTGCAGGTTTGTAGGACATTATGTTAATGTTTGTAGAACTCTAAGAAAATCTGTATATTTAATGCTTCTTTTTTTGATATTATTATGTATAGGGATGTCATCTTCACAAAGGAGCGAAGGTATCAATCACTTCTTCGATGAGTTTATAAATTCAAATACTACACTTAAGGAGTTCATAGACAAGTATGAAGATGCCTTGGAGAAAAGGTATGAGGCAGAAAATGAGGAAGATAATAGGACATTGCAAACAAATGCTTTCCTGAAGACATCCTCCCCTTTTGAGAGGCAAGCAGCAGGAAAGTATACAAGGCGCATGTTCAAAAAGTTTTAGAATGAGATCCTTGAAATGGATGCATCAAATTCTAAATTAATTAAGGAAGCTAAGAACTGTGATGTATATTCTATAAATTCGTATGAAAGGATTGAAGTCAATGAAATTGACAAGGAGATGATAAAAGATTATTTTGTGTCATACGATAAAGTTTTGGAGGATGCTCAATGCCGGTGTCGATCCCTTCAGTTCAAGGATTACCTGTAGGCATGCCTTATTGGTTCTTTATCAAAGCGACGTATTTTGTTTACCAGATAAGTACTTCTTGAAGATATTGCGCAAGGACATGAAATACCAATTCGATGATTTCGACATAAATTTTGAAGGTTGTGATAAAAATTCGCAAAAATCATGGTACGCAGTCATATTTTTTTATTTTAAATGTCTTGTTTTATGTTTTCTTTAAAATTATGTTATTGATTGTAGATATGCTTTGATGAGTCATCGGATGATGAAGCTCGCAAAGATAACCTCCATATCCGAAGATGCATTTAATTTAGTAATGGATGCTCTAACACCGTAATTCAAAAGAGCTATGGATGCTAACTACGCAGCTAAGGCAAGTATACAACTTGTAATTCAAGATCCTAAGCATATTAGGACGAAAGGCCATCCAAAAGAGAGCATATTAAAAAGTGGAGTCAAGAAGAAGTCAAAGAGATCAAGGAAAAATATGGACAAGGCATCCGTTGATGCTCCTCCTATGCAAAATAAAATAAGAGCTGGTTCAAGCAACAGACAGACTTGTATGCAAACAACTAACATCGGATAGGATATGAAAAGAATTGTACCATCTTTCGATACATTATTGGACGAGTTTGATGCTTATGTATTAAGTCAATTAATGCAGGAGAATATATAAAAATTTACTACACCCAAGTTTTCATGTTACTATACCATAGTTATAAAAATATGATACCCCTGAAAAAGTTTACTATACCCAAGTTTCCATATTATGATACCCTTGTTGTATGAAATCGACACCCCAGTTATAGTTTACTTCATCCAAGCTCTTTTTTTGGCTGGTTTTCTTGAGTATCGTAAGTTTCTTCTCCATCATTCATTTTAAGCACGGGTATCGTAGGTTTATAACTATGGTATTGTTGGGGGGTAAAATCGTCATTGCATCAATATCCGTGTGAGGAGGCTAAGACCAACCTCCTCCCCTCAGCCTCCTCGGGCTCCCGCAGCTCGGCCTTCTCGGGCTTCTATAGCTCGGCCTTCCCGGGCTTCCATAGCTCGGCCTCCCTGGGCTCCCGTAGCTCGGCCTCCCCGGGCTTCCATAGCTCGGCCTTCCCGGGCTTCCGTAGCTCGGCCTCCCCGGGCTTCCATAGCTCGACCTTCCCGGGCTTCCATAGCTCGGCCTTCCTGGGCTCCCGTAGCTCGGCCTCCCCGGGCTCCCGTAGCTCGGCCTCCCCAGGCTCCCGTAGCTCAGCCTTCCTGGGCTCCCATAGCTCGGCCTTCCCGGGCTTCCATAGCTCGGCCTCCCTGGGCTCCCGTAGCTCGGCCTTCCCGGGCTTCCATAGCTCGGCCTTCCCGGGCTTCCATAGCTCGGCCTCCCGGGCTCCCATAGCTCGGCCTTCCCGGGCTTCCATAGCTGGCCTCCCCGGCTCCGTAGCTCGGCCTCCCCGGGCTCCCGTAGCTTGGCCTTTCCGGGCTTCCATAGCTCGGCCTCCCCGGGCTCCCGTAGCTCGGCCTTCCCGAGCTTCCATAGCTCGGCCTCCCCGGGCTCCCGTAGCTCGGCCTCCCCTGGCTCCCATAGCTCGGCCTTCCTGGGCTTCCATAGCTCGGCCTTCCCGAGCTTCCGTAGCTCGGCCTTCCCGAGCTTCCATAGCTCGGCCTCCCCGGGCTCCCGTAGCTCGGCTCTCCCGAACTTCCTGTAGTTCGTTTTCCCGAGCCTCCATGGCCCGGCTTCACTGAACGACCCACGATCCAATACCCACCTCCGCGGAACCTGACGCGGGAGAGCCTCAGCCTACTGTAATGGCACCCTAGGCAAGGAATCATGCTGAGAAGTGGTCTAGAACCTATCAAGGCTACCTGAGACCTACACATCTACCAGATCTCAAGCCATCAAGGAGCTCTCCCAGCCGTCGATCCCCTAACGGACAAGATACGGATCCTAACGGCCCCACAACGGCCTGATTCGATCCACTCCCGTATCCTAACAACCTTCTGAACCTTCCAGAAGACGCTCAAGATCCAGGCAACAGCCTATAAATATCACGCTCAGATTCCCTCAGGTACACGTGCGCTCACACCCTCACTCCCCACTCTCCTGTTGCTCGTCGGTGCTCTCACCCTCTAGAGCTTCCGATTGGCGCCCCCCGGAGAGACTCCCCGAGAGATCCACCTTCCCATTTTCTGATTGATCGCCGATTTCCTCTCACTGACTTGAGCGTCGGAGGGTCTTCCGCGGAGGGCCACCCCCAACGCCTCTCGCGCGAGGACTTGTGTGCAGGTCCGCCCCCCTGGAGATCGACTGCGCCCGAGTCGGAGGACGGATCCCGGCGGCAACAGATTGGCGCTAGAGGAAGGGCCTCAAGTCCCATTAAAACTTGAAGAAAGGAGACAAGGATCTAATCTGGAGTAGAACCTCTCTAATGGCCAATCGGAGAAGAGCAACCTCTGAAGCCAAGATCAGGTCGCTTCCCAGAGGCCTGATCCGACGAGCGGTGTAGCGCCGCAACCTCCACCAGTCGAAACCCCGTCACCGCCTGCCATCCCGGTGACCCAGGACCAGTTTGCCTCGCTGGTCCAACAAGTCCAGGCCCTGACCCACCTGGTCCAGGAGCGCCTTACGGCTCCTCCTGCTCCACACTTTCATAAGGAGGCGCGATTCCTTCTTCGCCGGCGACTTCCTCCTCCAGTCCGCACAAACCGCGGACCCCCACATCGACCCAGAGGGGACAAACCAGTCCCGCGAGGCGGTACGACAGAGATCCTCCCAGATCTCGGCGAGCCCGGTCCCTCTCCCGGTGACCTCCCACCATGATTCGACGCCGTCCTGCGATCTCTCGCCCAGCTCCTCCTCTGGCGGCGAAGAGGAGATCCGTCGTCAGATCCAGGAGATGCGTCAGGAGCTGGACGCCGCCAAGCAGGCCCATCCGCCCCAGCCCAAAGCGGAGCAGGGCATCCCTTTCTCTAAGGGATTATGGAGGAAGTGATTCCCTCCCATGTCAAGCTACCAGCCGTCGAACCCTACCACGGCTCTTCTGACCCGGACGACCATCTTAGCAGCTTCCGGTCAATAATGATGTTCCACGGAGCATCCGACGCGGTCCTCTGCCGCGCTTTCCCCTCCACCCTCAGAGGATCTGCCCGAACCTGGTTCAATGCCTTGAAGCCAGGTTCCATCGATTCATTTGACGAGCTGAGCCGCCTTTTTATTGGCCAGTTCGTCAGCAGCCGCCGCCACCGACGAAGATCTGACTCCCTCTCCGAAGTCAAGCAGAGAGAGGGGGAGTCCTTGAGAAATTATCTTGGCCGTTTTAATAAGGCCATGTTAGAGGTGGACCACCTTAATCATGAGGTGGCTATGTCCGCCCTGGCGGGGGGAGTCTCGAAGGAGAGCGACTTCTACCTGGCTATGGAGTCAGCTACCCCCCCAGCCTCTCTGATATGATGGCCCTGGCGGACAAGTACGCTAGGGTCGAAGAATCGCGGAGAGTTGCCCGCGCCGAGCAGGCAAAGAAGAAGGAGCCCAAAGGTCCCGACAGGCACCGTCCCGCCCGTCGGCCAAGTCCGCCTCGCCGCCAAAGAGTCCCCCGCTGCCGCCAAGGAATCGCTCCCGGAGCCCTCCCAGGCGATTCGATCACTACACTCCGCTGACCGTGCCCCGGGCGCAAATCCTCATGGAAATAGAGCGCCAGCTCCCCCGGCCAGTCCTCTCCGAGGGAACCCGACCCGAAGAGATCCCACCAAGTACTGCCGCTACCACCGGGAGCACGGCCACGACACTGAAGAATGCTGGCAGCTGAAAAATGAAATCGAGAGGCTGATCCAGCGGGGGCGACTGAATCAGTTCAGGAGGGCGCCCGAGCCACACAACAAGGAGGTGACCGCCAGCCCGAACTTCAACAACCTCCTCCTCCACCAAATCCGCCCGTGATCGGCCGCATCAACATGATTGAAGAGGCCGGCGGATCGAGCCCCAGGGGCGACAGTGAAGGATCGGCGCCAAAGAAGGCACGGACGGGCGAGCTCTCCTTCTCCGACGATGATCTCCAAGGGATACAGCTTCCCCCATGATGACGCACTAGTTGTATCCCTCAATTTGAATAACTATGATGTAAGCCGAATCCTTGTTGATAGTGGAAGTTCGGTGAATGTTTTGTACCTCGGTGTGTTTGCCAGGATGAAATTACTCATGGAAAACCTTCGAGCCGTGGATTCCACCTGATGGGATTCACAGGCGACGTCATCATCCCGGAAGGGGTCGTCACCCTGACGGTCCGCGCGGGAACCTGGCCCCTTGTAGCCATTATCCAGACAGACTTCCTAGTGACCGACCTCAGATCCCCATACAACGCAATATTCGGCAGGCCCGGCCTAATGTCCCTCAAGGCAGTTGTCTCCATCCCGCATCTATCCATGAAATTTCCCACCGAGCGAGGAGTTGGAGTTGTTCGAGGAAGTCAAGCCATGGCTCGGCAGTGCTTCGTTACAAGCCTTCAGTCTAGAATGCCGGAGGTTGATGGGCTAGACGCTCGCGAGGACTTCGCCGAACAGCGAGGAGAACCGGCAGAGGAATTGGAGGAGGTGCCATTGGATGAGGCTCGTCCCGACCGAACCATAAAATCGGGTCGCTGCTCAAAGGAGAGCCTCGGCACAGATTGATCAGGTTCCTCCGAAGCAACGCTGACATCTTCGCCTGGTCCGCCTCTGACATGCCAGGGATCAGCCCCGAGGTTCTCGTCCATCGTCTCAACGTGGACGAGATGCACAGGCCCGTCAAGCAGAAGAAGAGGAGCTTCGCCCCGGAACGACAAAAGGCCATTGAAGAAGAGGTAGACAAACTCATCAAGGCAATTTCGTCCGGGAGGTAAATTATCCGAGCTGGCTATCAAACGTCGTCATGGTGAAGAAGTCGAACGGCAAGTGGAGGATCTGCATCGACTTCACCGACCTCAACAAAGCCTGCCCGAAGGACAGCTTCCCCCTCCCCGGATCGACCAGCTCGTGGACGCCACCTCAGGTCACCAGATGCTGTCATTCATGGACGCCTATTCAGGCTACAATCAGATCCGAATGGCCCCTGAGGATGAAGAAAAGACCGCCTTCATAACCGACCGAGGTACTTACTGTTACCGTGTCATGCCTTTTGGTCTTAAAAATGCAGGTGCACCTACCAGAGGCTGGTTAACAAAGTATTCAAGGAGCAAATCGGCCGGAATATGGAGGTGTACGTGGACGACATGCTGGTCAAAAGCAAGGAAGCATCACAGCATGTCGAGGACCTCTCAGAGAGCTTTGCAACGCTGCGCAAGTATGGGATGAGACTCAATCCGACCAAATGCGCCTTCGGCGTTAACTCCGGAAGTTTCTCGGCTTCATGGTCTCCCAGCGAGGTATCGAAGCTAACCCCCAGAAGATTCAAGCTCTCCAACAAATGGCGCCCCCGGCATCTATTAAAGAGGTCCAGCGCCTAACCGGGAGGATAGCGGCCCTTAACCGCTTTGTGGCGCGGTCGGCCGAGAGATGCCTCCCCTTCTTCAAAACCTCCGTCGGCTAAAAACTTCCAGTGGACTCCCGAATGCCAAAGGTCATTTCAAGATCTCAAGAATACCTCGGCTCGCCCCCACTCCTCAGCAGTCCGGCCCGGGCGAGACCCTATTCTTGTACCTGGCTGTTTCAGAGGGTGCGTCTGTTCGGTGCTGGTCAAGAAGAAGGCAAAGTCCAAAGCCGATCTACTATGTCAGCAGGCTACTCCGCGATGCGGAGACAAGGTACAGCAGAATTGAGAAGATGGTGTTGGCCTTAATCACCTCAGTTCGGAAGCTGCGGCCGTACTTCCAAGCACATTCCGTGACGGTCCTGACCGACCAACCCATCAAGGCGGTAGTCCACCGTCCCGAGACATCGGGAAGAATGACCAAGTGGGCCGTCGAGCTAAGCGAGCATGACATACACTTTCAGCCTCGCCCAGCCATCAAAGCCAGGTGCTAGCCGACTTCCTCCTCGAGTGTACCATCCCGGAGGACGGTTCTACCCCAGACTCCCCGAAGAACCAAAATCTGGAGCCCGGTGGCTCCTCCATGTCGACGGGTCATCTAATGCCCATCGCTCCGGTGCGGGCCTGGTTCTCACCAGTCCGGAGGGGATAACCTTGAATATGGCGTCCGATTCTCCTTCCCGGCCTCCAACAACGAAGCCGAGTACGAAGCCCTGTTAGCCGGTCTCCGAATCGCCCGCAATCTGAAGGTGGAGAAGCTTAATGCCTTCACCGACTCTCAGCTGGTGGCCGGCCATGTACGAGGAGAGTTTGAAGCCCGGGAGCCGAACATGGTTCGATATCTTCAGGAGGTGCGGAGCCTGCTTCCCCATTTTGCCGAATTTGAAATCATTCAGATTCCCAGATCCGAGAATGCCCGCGCCGACCTACTCTCCCGATTGGCGACCGCGGAGTCAATGGATGCCGAACAAAAGTTCCACCTGGAGACTCTGGAAAAGCCCAGCATCGCGGAAGCCGACCGAATAATGCAAGTTGAGGCCGAACCATCATGGTTCGACCCTATCCTCAAATATCTCAAAGAAGGGTCGCTTCCACCCGACCGGAGAGAGGCTAGAAAGCTGAAGCTGCAGGCCACCCACTACGTGCTGATCGACAACCAGCTTTACAAACGGTCCTTCTCCATGCCGCTGCTCAGATGCCTTCGCCCGTCCGAAGCAGATTATGCTCTGCGCGAAGTACATGAAGGGATTTGCGGCAACCATCTGGGAAGCCGGTCCCTATGCCACAAGGTGCTGCGACAAGGCTACTACTGGCCGACCATGCAGAAGGATGCAGACGATCTAGTCCGAGCCTGCGACCCATGCCAGAGGCACTCAAGCATCCAAAGGCTCCCCTCCGCCGAACTAGTTTCCATATCCTCCGCTTGGCCCTTCGCCAAATGGGGGATGGACATCCTCGGCCCATTCCCGCTTGCCAGGGACAGCGGAAATTCTATTTGTCGCCATCGACTACTTCACTAAATGGGTCGAGGCGGAAGCAGTTGCACAAATAACCGAGGCACGGGCCAGAGATTTTGTATGGAGGTCCATCATCTGCCGATTCGGCCTCCCGCATACCATAATCACCGATAACGGTAAGCAGTTCGACAACTCCAAATTCCGCCAGTTCTGTGAGGAGCATGGAATCCGTCACCACCTCACCTCGGTCGGGCATCCCAAGCCAACGGAGCGGCCGAAGTGACCAACAGGACCCTCCTTCAGGGATCAAAGCTCGCCTTTCCAGAGCCCAAGGCAGGTGGGCGGATGAGCTGCACCATGTCCTATGGGCCTACCGCACCACCCCGAGAATCCCGACAGGTGAAACCCCATTCCGATGGCTTTCGGCACGGAGGCCGTTATCCCTGTGGAAATAGGCCTCCCATCGTTGCGGGTGGAAAGCTACTCAGAGGAAGCTAGCAACGAACAGCTCCGCACCAACCTCGACCTGGTAGAGGAGATCAGAGAGAAGGCCCGGATCAGAGTGGCTGCTTATCAACAAAGGGTGGCCCGTTACCACGCCTCCAGAGTCAAAGGGAAAGCCTTCCTGCCTGGCGACCTTGTTCTCCGAAAAGCCTCTGTTTCCAAACCGCTGGAACAAGGAAAGCTGGCGCCAAACTGGGAAGGCCCGTACCAAGTAGCGGAGATCATTGGACCGGGAACCTACAAGCTGCAAGATTTGAATGGGAAATCCATCCCCCGGACGTGGAACTCGGACAATCTCCGTAAATATTATCAATAGGGTATGTCCTCTCCAAGTCCATTTTCATATGCCTCATTATACCTTCCTGTCGGCACATTTTTTCAATGCAAATCATTATGCACTACATTGCCAAAGATTGCAAAAGAAATAGATGCTGCTTACCAATCCTCGGCACGACCGAGCTAACAGGAATTCTCCGAACCTTGGCAGGGCCAAGTAAAAATTCTCCGAACCTCGGCTGGGCCGAGCAACAAATTCTCCGAACCTTGGCAGGGCCAAGTAAAAAATCTCCGAACCTCGGCTGGGCCGAGCAACAAATTCTCCGAACCTTGGCAGGGCCAAGTAAAAATTCTCCGAACCTCGGCTGGGCCGAGCAACAAATTCTCCGAACCTTGGCAGGGCCAAGTAAAAAATTCTCGAACCTCGGCTGGGCCGAGCAACAAATTCTCCGAACCTTGGCAGGGCCAAGTAAAAATTCTCCGAACCTCGGCTGGGCCGAGCAACAAATTCTCCGAACCTTGGCAGGGCCAAGTAAAAATTCTCCGAACCTCGGCTGGGCCGAGCAACAAATTCTCCGAACCTTGGCAGGGCCAAGTAAAAATTCTCCGAACCTCGGCTGGGCCGAGCAACAAATTCTCCGAACCTTGGCAGGGCCAAGTAAAAAATTCTTCGAACCTCGGCTGGGCCGAGCAACAAATTCTCCGAACCTTGGCAGGGCCAAGTAAAAATTCTCCGAACCTCGGCTGGGCCGAGCAACAAATTCTCCGAACCTTGGCAGGGCCAAGTAAAAATTCTCCGAACCTCGGCTGGGCCGAGCAACAAATTCTCCGAACCTTGGCAGGGCCAAGTAAAAATTCTCCGAACCTTGGCTGGGCGAGCAACAAATTCTCGAACCTTGGCAGGGCCAAGTAAAATATTCTCCGAACCTCGGCAAGGCCGAGTAAAAATTCTTCGGGTTAAGACATCGGCTGAAAACCAAAGTACGCAGGCCCGGTTAAAACCGAAGGACTCTTAATAGTCCCCACCTCGGTTTGAAAAAGGCACGCTAGCGAAAAACTATCAGCGCGCACAAGGATGTGCCTCCGGCAAACCCCTAAAGGGTCCAATAAAGCCCCACAAAACCGCCGCGGACCCCGAGCAAAGCCGGGAAGGTCCCCCTCTTTGCTACTAAAGCTTTTTGGCAACCCCTATAACTTGCCGAACAAAGCGCCTATCCCAAACCGAGCCATGACTCGGCGCGTGAACCAGTGGAGCCACCGACTCCCCAACTATTATGCGAATGGCATTTTTAAAGCTAAAAACTCTTGAGAAAGAAAATTATCCAAACAAGCCCTTTTTCATTGATTGAGGAAAGGGAGTACAAAAAGAAAAGGAAAAAAAAACAAAAAGCAAAAGAAAAAGTAACAAGGCCCTAAACTAGGTTCGGAGTCGCTCCCAGACGCCAGCAGATCCTCCAGGCGCTCGGTGAGATCGGCAACCTGCTGGCGAGCGACGCGATCTCCTCCCTCTGCCGGTCCGCCACCCGGCGCAGGGCCTCCGCCTCCTTCGTGGATACATCCACGTACTCCTCGACGACCCTTACGAGCTGCTGTTGGCTCGCAAGGGTCGACGCCAGACCCAACCCATCAACAGTGATTGTGGACGCCCCCTTTGCGGGTGTAACAGACCGTTGAGTGATGCACGTAACTCTTCGGAGGATCGCCCTTGAGAAGCCATGATCTAATGCTATTTCAAGACCTAAAACGAGGGATGGCTAAGACCAACACCCCTCGGTCATATTTATACTTGCCAGGCGGGTATCTCAATCGGACGCACCGCAGCACCGACCTACGAGAACTCGCCACGTGTCATCGCTTTAATTGCCTGCGGAATCCGAAGGGTCGTGCCCCATCCCGAGAGAGATCGGTAAGCACGACGGACTATTCGGGAACCCCCCTGAACAGGATATTTCCCGATCTGCCGGCCCCCATAATAAATGCTCCCAACACTTCCCCAAGCTCTTTTAAGCTGGCCCCCTTTCGGGAAGCAAAAAGAAAGAAATCCAGCGCCTGGCGGTGACTCGTCCCCTCGGGAGGGGTACGTCATAAATAAAGAGCGTGACCATGTACCGCCCATCCTGACGCCCCTCACCAAGCACCGCAGGACCTAACACTACGGCTCATAGTGGCAACTAAGTCATTTCTTCGAGCCCTGAATCTCCGAAAGCTACAATCTCCGAACCTTGGCAGGGCCAAGTAAAAAAGGGCCAAGTAAAATTCTCCGAACCTTGGCAGGGCCAAGTAAAAAATTCTCCGAACCTCGGCTGGGCCGAGCAACAAATTCTCCGAACCTTGGCAGGGCCAAGTAAAAATTCTCCGAACCCCGGCTGGGCCGAGCTACAAGTTCTCCAAACCTTGGCAGGGCCAAGTAAAACGAAAGGGCCAAGTAAAATCTCCGAACCTTGGCAGGGCCAGGTAAAATTTCTCCGAAACTCGGCTGGGCCGAGCTATAAAATCTCCGAACCTCGGCTGGGTCGAGCTACGAATTCTCCGAACCTCGGCAAGGCCGAGCCGCGAATATTCGAACGAGACATAAATCACCGAGCTTCTAACCAAGATAAGGAGCGTGTTCCGTCGAACAATCTCCGACCACCGCTGCAAACCTCGACTAGTTCGGATAGCGCGGGATCCTCGCCTAAGACGAGCGGGACGCCTTTGTACCCCACTACCAAACAATAACTTGGCACAGAAGAAATAGAGATTGAGAAACAGAATAGAACTCTCTTTATTGCCATCAAAACCGGTTACAAATGCCTGAAAGGCGTTACAAGAGCATTGAAATGCATAAAATAAAGACAAATACAAACTCGGGCAACTGCTCCAAAGCAGATCTGGGCAACTGTGATGCTCCGGCGTCCGGACTGTCGAACCAGATAAGCCGCATCCAGTCAGCTCGAGCCGATAATGGCCGGGCGACATGGACCAATAGTTGCGGCCAGCTTCAGTCAATAATGATATCTCGGTGACCCAACCGAGATATCAGGTGGCCATCCCAGACCACCCCATCGAGGGACCCCCCGGCGAGCAGGTAGGAAGCCAGCGGACCCTGGCGTCGGAACGCTCTCCCAAACCGAATGTGCGCCCCCTACCTTGCCAAGGCTCAAGGACAAGGCGTCGGCGGGCGGCACGCTTTCACCCCCTCCCCATGTGGCAAAAGATTTCCCAGGCGGATGAGCCCAGGAATCCAATCAAGGGAGGAGGAGAAGTTCAAGCGAGCCATGGGGAGCCCGCGTGCACCCCCTACCATACGTCTCCGAAGGGGAACCACAAAGGTCACACTGGAAGAGCATGTGTGCGCTCTCCGTGTGATCTCTGCGCCCTCCTGTGCGCTCTCCATATGATCTCCGGGACTCATCCCCTAAGGGCGAGCCATCCTTCGGCAGCTCCTTCATCACCCCAGCTATCCGGAGGCGAAGGGTTTGAAGAGGAAAGCTCAGTCCTCCCACTCGCAACACAGAAAAACGAGCATGATGGAAACTCTAGTGGAAAGAAACTTTGGGGATGACTTAACACTACCCCACTTTCCCTTTTTATAGGCCAAAAATGGACCGGGAACAATTACCAAGGCTATAAGCCCCGAGATTCAAACACCTGGGCCACACCCCCACGTGGCCTCCCAGGATGAAAGCGGCGCCCTAGTGCGCGCCGAGCCCACCGCCTGAACCATGACGCATGCGAAGATTTCCTCTTGATCCCGAATCGTGATCATTAAATGCAGAGAATCGTCCACCAGCATTACAGAAACTGGCAGGATCAGGGGATCGTCCTACGAAAATAATGTCCTCCAATGGTAAACGGCTGCGTGCGCCGTACGCCAAAATAACCCACATGGGAAAGGAACACCTTTCGGAAGCACCAGAATAGCTTTATGTTCCCCACAGTGCCGTATCATCAATTTCGTGAAATAAAAACTGATTTACCTGCAGAACGGCAGGGCACTGGCAGGATAGCAAAAAGCACGAAAACCAACTGTCCGTCGATTGCTTCCCAACGAGGTTAGTCGCTCGAGGAATTCGTGCGACAAAATCGGACGTCTCAAAACGAAATGAGCACGAAGGCTACAAAAACTATTCCTTCATTCAACGAAAAATGAAGCGACCGAAGGAAGCAAAAATACTTCGGCAACCACCCTCATATGTCGGCCCTAGCCGACCTACTTTGTTCGTCGGCCCTAGCCGACCTACTTTGCTCGTCGGCCCTAGCCGACCTACTGTGCTTGTTGGCCCTTGCCGACCTACTTTACTCGTCGGCCCTAGCCGACCTACTTCGCTCGTCAGCCCTAGCCGATCTATTTTGTCAATTGGTCCAAGCCGACCTACCCTTGTTGGCCCAGATGGCAACCCAAGAGGGGGGGGTGAATTGGGTTCTTAAAAATTTAAGACTTTTTAACTTTAATTGATTAGTTAGCAAGATGTGCAAGTGAGAGCTAACTAAAATTAATACACAAGCAAATAAAGAGAGATAGAGATAGAGAAAATTAGGCACGGCAAACACAAGGCAATTTTATAGTGGTTCGGCGCAACCAGCACCTACGTCCACTCCCAAGATTCACTTGGGTCCACACTATAATCTCTCTAGATTACAGCCGAGTTGTTTTCCAAGCTCACAACTCAAACTTGTTGTTTTACCGGGTGCACAACGAACCCAGCTGGTTTTAACTCGGGCTTACCAGCACAAAACCCTACACGTTGTTTTTCTTTGGGCTTACAACTAACCCAACACAAGCACTCCGGCTTGTAACGAGGTATACCAACCTCCACTAATTCAATCCACTGATTGAATCAGCAAACAAATAATAATGATAGAGTTTGAACAATAAAGTGCTCCCCTTGAGCAAATATACAAATGAAGTACAAAATATAAAGGTTAGAAAAGCCTGATTGTATTTGCAGATGGTAGATGCTTGGGCTTTCTTCCTTCTTCTCTTCAACTCCTCTAGAAGTGTTGAATCACGCCTCAGCTAGATTCTTGACCGTTGAAGACTTTGGAGTTGAGATGAAACTTTTCCTCTTTTGAAAATCCGCCGATTTGACCTTTGAAATGCACTTGGATTTTCTTCTGACTTTTGTGGAATGATGAGAAGGAGTAGACGAAACTTTCACTTGGATTTCACTCCTTTTGAAACACTCTTCTTTGAGCTAAAAGATTTTTTCAATATGCTCTGTTTTTCCCTCTTTTCAAATGATATTCTTTTCTCTCTTTTTGATTTTCTCTGGGTTGTTTTGATTTGAAAAGAACTCCTCTATTTATAGAATCTGCAAAAATATATCCGTTAGAGACAGGAAAAATAGCCGTTATTCAAAAATCTTACCGTTGGGGCTGATGTGTCATCGTTAAAAATCGCGCCCAGAATTCGCGGAGTCGACTCGAGCTCTGAGGGAGTCGGCTCGAGGTCGATTACCAAAAATAGAAACATTTTAACCATTGAGGGGTCGACTCGCGAAAACAAAGTGTCGGCTCCTGAAAGTCGGGAGTCGACTCGAGGAAAATGGGGAGTCGACTCGAGAAGTGCTCAAAAAACATGGGTTCTGTTGTTTGAGCGGAGTCGCTCGCACAGACAGGAGTCGGCTCGCAAGAATTCAGGGGTCGACTCTTGAAAAGCCAAGGGTCGACTCGAGAAACTCAGGCAAATTGGGGAGTCGACTCGGAAACCCTTGAGTCGGCTCGGGACCGATACAAAAATCAGAAAAATGTTCTGATTGACTTTAAAACTTGTCCCAATTAAATTTAAAATATAAATTTGACTTGAATACATTAAATATGACGTTTATCATGGATTCAAGACATGTTTCAAGAATTCATCGATTGAATTATAATGTATTAAAAATTCCTTTTTGAAATCCTTTTGAGCATACAACTTGAAACTTCTTTTTCTAAGATTCAAAACTCATTTGATATAACCATTGATAGTTCATTCCTTTCAATTTGAATAAGCTCAAGGTTTTTGATAAATAAACACATTGTTTTCTTTAAGATACTCATGGCTTTTGGAAATCATCAAAATCAATAAAGTTGGGGCAATTATGTTTCAATAATTTCTCAACAATCTCCCCCTTTTTGATGATGACAAAAACATTGAGTATATGCATTATAAAATTGAAAAAATTTGTGATTCCAAAATCAACTTTTGTGTTCATGGAAAGGCTCCCCCTCAATGAGGTAGCTCCCCCTATGAACCTTAATTTATAAATCATTCAAAATTTTTCAAAATCAAAAACTTAAGCAATTCCTTTATGAAATTCAATTTATCTCTTCCCCTTATATGAAACATATATTTTCTTTTTCTTATTTAATTCTCTCCCCCTTATTTAATTAGGGCAATTAAAAGATGATGCATATACGATTAATCATATAAATCTCTCCCCCTTTTTTGTAATCAACAAAAAGGTTGAGATGCATCAGAGCATCAAATTGATTAAACTCATTCGAATTCATTCAGCATCTTAGTTATCAATTGAGTATTGAGATATTCAAAATTATATCAATTAAACATAAGCATTCAAAGATATTCAAGGGTACTCACAATTGAAATAGACAAAAGTGAAGCATCAAACATTCTCATTACTTCAAAATGAAAGTACATGGAAATGTAAACTTGTACATTGCATTGAAAGTAAATTGATTACATCAAAAAGATTACATGAAAACTTAAAAATTTCTTCTAGTAATTCTATTCAAATGATCTACAATTTGCTTCATCCCTTCGCATTGAAGTCTTACATAGTCTTTAAGTTTTTCATCAACAAAAGTACAAGCAGAAGTGATTTTTTCTTGAAGCTCTGC
Organism: Calamus simplicifolius; assembly: GCA_900491605.1. Taxonomy (NCBI): domain Eukaryota; kingdom Viridiplantae; phylum Streptophyta; class Magnoliopsida; order Arecales; family Arecaceae; genus Calamus; species Calamus simplicifolius. Next base: position 699,247 of record UESW01003922.1, on the reverse strand, counting down.
GTTGCATTGGGAGTATGTCTCCGAGTCACCGCAGATGTCCTTAAGCTCTCCAAAGATATTCTTTAAATTTTCACTTAAGGAACCGGTAGATGAGCTGAGAGTGGACTCAATCAATGCAACTCGATCACTGAGAGAATACAATGCTTCTTTTAAGTTCATATACTTATCATTAAATTCTTCTTTCAATCTCTTTTCTTGATCACTTAACTCAGACTTGAATAAAGATCGAAGTTGATCTAACTGTGTATCAGAAAAACTAGCAGATGAAACTGTGGAAGACTGTGCAGGAGCAATAGTAGGAGCAGGGGTAGGATCTGAAGCAGGAGCAGGAACAGACTCTGGAATAGATGAACTGAGGAGGCTCCGGAGATGAATGTCTCAAGGAAGGTCTGGGTGCCTCTGCATCTAAGTCTCTATCCTCAGTAACAGTCTTTCTCTCCCAACTTCCATTTTTCTTAATAAACCCCATGCGATGAATTGTAGCCAAAGTATAATAATCTGTATGTCTTAACTCCTTCTTTGGCTCACAATCACTGAACACAATCCCTTGGCTAAGAAATAATTTAGTCAAAACCATGCCATAGGGTAAGCTCGATTTCTTTTCCCGCTACAGTCTGCAATATACCAAATCATCATCCTAGGTAGATTGATGGGTTTCCCAGATACAACTGCATCCATGACAAAAATATCTCGTTCAGAAACATAGTCAAACCGGCCTGTCTTGGGAAATAAATCCTGCTGCAAATATTGTGGAGAAGCCTTAATTCCAATGGTAGTTGACTAGCAAAGACTTCCTCAAATCCCTCAAAGTTTCGGTTCAAAAGTCGAGTGAGAGCTGGAGACCTATCTTCAGGGGCAAATGTAGAGGTCCAGACAAGGGTAACTTCAAAAGTCTAGAAAGAATGGAGGATGTAATGTTCAAACCAATGCCTCTAACCTTGCTTACTAAGCCATCATCTCCTCTAGATAAATTCTTGTAAAACTCTTTGACCAAAGCAGGATAGGTTGGACAATCCAATGAACAAATATACTCAAAACCCATCTCGATTAGTTGTCTACCAATGATGAATCCTTCATTCTCAAACAATTCGAAATCCACTTTCCTTCCTGTGGTTACAATCCTACTGGCTAGAAGATCTACCTGGGGGGTAGGAGCTGGAGCTGGAGCTGGAGGATCACTAGCCGAAGGGTAGAAGAGAATCCGTTGACGGCTCGCGGACGGGTCGTCGGACGGTCCTTTTTCTCTTCACACCGGCGCCACTCGAGCTTGCTCCTCGGGTTTTGGGTGCCATTGATCTTGAAGGATTGTTTAATCAGAGGTTAATTGAGGTTTGGAGGGTTTTGGGAAAGTTTTGGAGAGGATTTGGAAGATTTTGGAAGAATGAAATGTCCGTCGGGTCGACTCGTGCCCTAAATAAATCGACTGGGACCACGTCGAGTCGACTCGCGCAAAGTGTGGAGTCGGCTCGCGACTAGTCACAGAGCACGGACACGATCTCGAGTCGACTCGCTCAGAGGAGGGGTCGACTCCTGAGTTTCAGCAGAAACTCGAGTCGACTCCGAAACTCTCGAGTCGGCTCCCGGACAAATTCAGAGAAAAATTAGATTGAGATTCAGAGAATCCGAATTAAGTCCCAAATTTGATCTTTGAGTATGATTAAAAATCATGGACTTTGAGAGATCAAATTGATATGAGTTCTAGATAAAATTTCCTTAAGATTTTGAGAATTTGAAAGAATTCTAGATATATTTCCTTAGAGGTTTCAAAATTTATTCAAAAGGATTACAAATTCCTAATTCTCCTCTAAGATAACAAAATCTTTCTTCATTTAAAGGTTTAGTGAATATGTCAGCTAATTGTTCTTCTGTGTTTACATAATCTAAACAAATTTCATCATTAGCTACATGTTCCCTTATAAAATGATATCTAATTTCTATGTGTTTTGTTCTTGAGTGTTGAATTGGATTTTTAGTTAAGTTGATTGCGCTAGTGTTATCACATCTTATGGGTGTTTTATCAAGTGTGATACCATAGTCTTCAAGTTGTCGCTTAATCCATAGGATTTGCGCACAGCAACTTCCAGCTGCTACATATTCAGCTTCAGTAGTTGATAATGCAACTGAATTTTGCTTTTTGCTAAACCATGTGATTAAGTTACTACCTAAGAATTGGCATGCACCACTTGTGCTCTTTCTATCTAATTTACATCCAGCATAATCAGAATCTGAATATGCAATTAGGTTTAATGTGGAATCTCTAGAATACCATAAACCTACATTTTTAGTTCCATTTAGATATCTTAAAATTCTTTTAACAGCTATTAAATGTGATTCTTTAGGTTCAGATTGAAATCTAGCACATAAACATACTGAAAACATGATATCTGGTCTACTTGCTGTTAAATAAAGAAGGGATCCGATTATACCTCGATAATACTTTTGGTCAACCTTTTTACCTTCTTCATCTTTGTCCAGCTTGCATGAAGGACTCATTGGAGTTCCGAGGGGTTTCATTGTTTCCATACCAAACTTTTTGAGTAGTTCTCTTGTGTATTTGGTTTGGTTGATAAAGATTCCCTCTTTGCTTTGTTTGATCTGGAGTCCAAGGAAGAAGTTGAGTTCTCCCATCATGCTCATCTCGAATTCTCCCTGCATCAACTTTGCAAATTCTTGACAAAGAGAATCGTTAGTAGCACCAAAAATAATGTCATCTACGTATATTTGTACTACAAGTAAATCTTTACCTTTTCTTTTCAAAAACAAAGTTTTATCAACATTTCCTCTTGTAAAATCATTTTCTATTAAGAATTTACTTAACCTATCATACCAAGCTCTAGGTGCTTGTTTCAAACCATATAAAGCTTTGTGCAATTTAAAAACGTGATTTGAAAACTCGTGATCTTCAAAACCTGGTGGTTGTTCTACATAAACTTCTTCATTAATAAATCCATTTAAAAATGCGCTTTTTACATCCATTTGAAATAAGTTAATGTTCATATGACATGCAAATGCAAGTAATAGCCTAATGGCTTCTAATCTAGCTACAGGTGCAAAGGTTTCATCAAAATCAATACCTTCTCTTGATTATATCCTTTAGCAACCAATCTAGCTTTGTTTCTAATTACAATGCCATTTTCATCTAGTTTATTTCTATAAATCCATTTTGATCCTATTACTGAATGGTTTTTAGGTCTTTCAACTAAGGTCCAAACATTATTTCTTGTAAATTGATTTAGTTCTTCTTGCATAGCTAACATCCAATTATTATCTTTTTCAGCTTCTTCTATAGTTTTAGGTTCAATTTGTGATACAAATGCAAGATGATTACTAATATTTCTCATGTATGATCTAGTCCTTATTCCTTGAGATGGATCGCCTATAATCAATTCCTTAGGATGACTATGAGCATATCTCCAGTCTCTTGGAAGATCTACATCATTATGATCAATATTGACATCATCGTCCTTATGTGAATCATCATCTTTAGCCTCTTGTTCATGATCAGAAGATACTTCAATATTAAGTTTTTCAAGATCTTTTTCAATTATGTTTGTATCTTCCTCATCATCAATCTTTTCAGATCCAGTTGCTAAAGATTCATCAAAAACTACATGAATGGATTCTTCAACTACTAAGGTTTTCTTGTTAAAGATTCTATATGCCTTACTAGTTGTTGAATAACCTAGAAAAATTCCTTCATCAGATTTAGCATCAAATTTTCCTAAGTTGTTTTTACCATTATTATGAATGAAACATTTACATCCAAATGCATGAAAGTATTTTATATTTGGTTTTCTTTCATTCCATAATTCATAAGGTGTTTTCTTTAATATTGGTCTTATTAAAGCTCTGTTTAAGATGTAACATGCTGTGTTAATTGCTTCCGCCCAAAAATACTTTGGTAAGTTGCTTTCACATAGCATGGTACGGGCCATGTCTTCTAGAGTCCTATTTTTTCTTTCAACTACACCGTTTTGTTGTGGAGTCCTAGGGGCTGAAAAATTATGATTAATTCCATTTTCAGTGCAGAAATTTTCAAATAGGTGATTTTCAAATTCTGTTCCATGATCACTTCTTAGAGATACTATAGTAGTGTTTTTCTCATTTGTGACTTTCTTAAAGAATTTCAGGAAAATCGAGAAAGTCTCATCTTTGTGAGCTAAAAACATTACCCAAGTATATCTAGAATAATCATCTACAATCACTAGACCATATTTCTTTCCTCCTAGACTTGTGGTTCTAGTTGGTCCGAAAAGATCCATGTGAAGTAGCTCTAAAGCCCTAGAAGTTGAAACAATGTTTTTAGATTTAAAAGAACTTCTAGTTTGTTTTCCAAATTGACATGCATCACATATTTTATTATTTTCAAAATCTAATTTAGGTAATCCTTTAACTAAATCCATTTTAATTAGTTTTGAAATAAGGTGTGTGCTTGCATGACCTAATCTACGATGCCACAACCAACTAATTTCATTTATGTTAGCATTGTCAGCAATTAAGCAATGATCACTCAAAGATAATTTTTCCAAGTCAACTAAGTAAACATTGCCATGTCTATAACCAGTAAATACAATGCTATCATCAATAGAATTAGTTACAGTGCATATAGAAGATTTAAATGAAACATTAAAATTTTTATCACATAATTGGCTTATGCTAATTAGATTATGCTTCAAACCATTAACATAAAGTACATTATCAATAACTATAGATGGAGTTATGCGAACTTTACCAAGGCCCATAATTTGACCTTTACCGTTGTCGCCAAACGTCACAACTCCACCTTTCTTTTCCTCCAGGGTGATGAATTCATCTTTGTCACCCGTCATATGTCTTGAGCAGCCACTATCAAGGTACCACTTTTTCTTTGATCTTTTGGCTACAAGACATTCCTGCAATATCATCAAACTTTATGCTTAGGTACCCAAGCTTTCTTGGGTCCTTCATGGTTAGCAGCAATAAAAATTGTTCCTTTCGGAACCCATATTTTCTTAGCTTTAATATTTAACTTGTTGTTATTCTTTAACGTTTTGCATTCAAAGGATTTGTGACCTTTTTCATTACATTTAAAACAAGTTATATTACTTTGGTTGGCTTTTATAAAAATATTCTTTAGAGATTTCTGTTTCTTAATGTGTTATATCCTAAACCAGCTTTGTCAAAAACAGCTTTTTGACTATCTAGGATCATGTTAAGTTTAGTTGAACTTAAGTGAATTTCTCAACAATGTCTTTATATTTTTTAACATCTTTCTTAAGAGAGTCATTTCTTTAGCTTGCTGTTCTTTATCTAAAGCTAAAGTTTCTATTTGATCTTTTAAATCTTTAGTTGAGTTTTTAGTTTCAGATTTTAATAAATCTTTTTCTTGATTAAGATTATCTCTTTCTTTCCTAAGTTCTTCTTTTTCATTAGTTAAGTTCTTAACTTCTAAAGCTAATTCATTTTTACTTTTAGCTAAACTAATATTGTCATTTTTCAAAAACTTATACTTTTTCTTTAAGGATTTAAAATCAATCATAAGTTCATTGAAAGCCTCAAACATTTCATCAAATGTAAAATCATCATTTGAGTTTTCAGAACTTACCTCATTGTCGTTGTCGTCGTCGTTGGCCATGAAGCAAATATTGGCAACTTCCTTTTGCTCATCTTCTTCCGACGAGGAAGATTCATCAGACCATGTTGCCATGTAAGCTTTCTTCTTTTTCTTGTAGGCCTTTTTCAGTAAAGGACAATCATACTTAAAGTGCCCTGGCTTTTTGCACTCATAACATACTAAGGGCTCTTTTTCTTTTTCTTTCTCCTTGTCCTTTTTCTTATCCTTTTCTCCTTCAAATCTTGCTCCAAATTTCTTTTTATGGAATGGCCTTTTTCTCATAAACCTTCTGAATTTTTTGGCCAAGAGAGCAGTTTCCTCATCATCTTCATCATTACTTTCACTGCTGCTCTCTTCCATTTCTGCAGTCTTGAGGGCAAGAGTTTTTCTTCTTTTTGTTTCCTCCTCAACATGCTGCTTCATTGTTAACTCGTGGGTCATTAAGGATCCTAGAAGCTCCTCTAAGGTAGTGCATTGAGGTCCTTTGCTTCTTGGATGGCAGTGACTTTGCTTCCCACGATCTTGGTAGACCTAAGAATTTTACGCACAAGATCAGCATTAGAATAAATTCTACCAAGACTTTTCAGACCATTCACAATATCAGTAAATCTAGTGAACATGCATGTGATGGTTTCAGTTTGTTCCATAGTAAATAATTCATATTTATGAACCAAAATATTTATTTTTGATTCCTTTACTTGGTTTGTTCCTTCATGAGTAATTTCCAACCTATCCCAAATTTCTTTTGCGGAATTACAAGTTGAGATTCGGTTGAATTCATTTGAATCTAAGGAACAATATAAAATATTAATGGCCTTAGCATTTAGTTGTGCCATTCTCCTATCATTATCATTCCAATCCCTTTCGGGTTTAGGAACAATAGTGCCATCAATAAGGTGTGTGGGTGTACTAGGTCCATTAATTATAACACCCCAAAGCTCATAATCAGAAGCTTGAATGAATATCCTCATTCTAGCTTTCCAATAAGAATAGTTTGAGCCATTAAAAAGTGGAGGTCTATTCGTAGAATGACCTTCAGCAAAACTTGAACCAATTTGTGTTGCCATATGGATCTTTAGCCCTTGATCGTGAGATCAAATTCTAAATGAGCACTTGCTCTGATACCAATTGTTGGCCCAGATGGCAACCCAAGAGGGGGGGGTGAATTGGGTTCTTAAAAATTTAAGACTTTTTAACTTTAATTGATTAGTTAGCAAGATGTGCAAGTGAGAGCTAACTAAAATTAATACACAAGCAAATAAAGAGAGATAGAGATAGAGAAAATTAGGCACGGCAAACACAAGGCAATTTTATAGTGGTTCGGCGCAACCAGCACCTACGTCCACTCCCAAGATTCACTTGGGTCCACACTATAATCTCTCTAGATTACAGCCGAGTTGTTTTCCAAGCTCACAACTCAAACTTGTTGTTTTACCGGGTGCACAACGAACCCAGCTGGTTTTAACTCGGGCTTACCAGCACAAAACCCTACACGTTGTTTTTCTTTGGGCTCACAACTAACCCAACACAAGCACTCCGGCTTGTAACGAGGTATACCAACCTCCACTAATTCAATCCACTGATTGAATCAGCAAACAAATAATAATGATAGAGTTTGAACAATAAAGTGCTCCCCTTGAGCAAATATACAAATGAAGTACAAAATATAAGGTTAGAAAAGCCTGATTGTATTTGCAGATGGTAGATGCTTGGGCTTTCTTCCTTCTTCTCTTCAACTCCTCTAGAAGTGTTGAATCACGCCTCAGCTAGATTCTTGACCGTTGAAGACTTTGGAGTTGAGATGAAGCTTTTCCCTCTTTTGAAAATCCGCCGATTTGACCTTTGAAATGCACTTGGATTTTCTTCTGACTTTGTGGATGATGAGAAGGAGTAGACGAAACTTTCACTTGGATTTCACTCCTTTTGAAACACTCTTCTTTGAGCTAAAAGATTTTTTCAAAATGCTCTGTTTTTCCCTCTTTTCAAATGATATTCTTTTCTCTCTTTTTGATTTTCTCTGGGTTGTTTTGATTTGAAAAGAACTCCTCTATTTATAGAATCTGCAAAAATATATCCGTTAGAGACAGGGAAAAATAGCCGTTATTCAAAAATCTTACCGTTGGGGCTGATGTGTCATCGTTAAAAATCGCGCCCAGAATTCGCGGAGTCGACTCGAGCTCTGAGGGAGTCGGCTCGAGGTCGATTACCAAAAATAGAAACATTTTAACCATTGAGGGTCGACTCGCGAAAACAAAGTGTCGGCTCCTGAAAGTCGGGAGTCGACTCGAGGAAAATGGGGAGTCGACTCGAGAAGTGCTCAAAAAACATGGGTTCTGTTGTTTGAGCGGAGTCGACTCGCACAGACAGGAGTCGGCTCGCAAGAATTCAGGGGTCGACTCTTGAAAACCCAAGGGTCGACTCGAGAAACTCAGGCAAATTGGGGAGTCGACTCGGAAACCCATGAGTCGGCTCGGGACCGATACAAAAATCAGAAAAATGTTCTGATTGACTTTAAAACTTGTCCCAATAAATTTAAAATATAAATTTGACTTGAATACATTAAATATGAAGTTTATCATGGATTCAAGACATGTTTCAAGAATTCATCGATTGAAATATAATGTATTAAAAATTCCTTTTTGAAATCCTTTTGAGCATACAACTTGAAACTTCTTTTTCTAACGGTTCAAAACTCATTTGATATAACCATTGATAGTTCATTCCATTCAATTTGAATAAGCTCAAGGTTTTTGATAAATAACACATTGTTTTCTTTAAGATACTCATGGCTTTTGGAAATCATCAAAATCAATAAAGTTGGGGCAATTATGTTTCAATAATTTCTCAACAACCCTGTCCATCGGTCTTAACCGGCTGGTTTCATGTCTCGAGTTTTAATTAAGACTCAAACCGGACCAGATCGTCTATCAGTTTGCCAGTCAAGGCTATCGCCCTGCCTGGGGCCAAGCCAATGCATTTCCTCAATCCCGGGACAAAGATGACCAAAGAACATCAACAAGCCATAAGTCGCTCGCGATTGAGGCAAGACTGGGCGGCAACAGGGCCATACAAGGAAAAACACCTAAATGAAAATAGAGGGTTCATTCATTAAGAGACATCAGTCAGACTTTCAAAAAGCAAAATACAGGGGTGGCTCCTAAGGGCCAGGAACCACGTCAGTTTTGGAGGAGCCCTCGGTTACATCCGCAGAGGTGTGACTAGATTCGCCTTTTTCTAATACCTTTGCCCCTTCAGCGGTAGTTTGCGATCGTTCCTCAGAAGCTGCGGCTTCACTGGGACCCGGGGCGGCACCAGGATCGGTATCGGAGACGTCGACGTATTCATCCTCCTCTTCTCCTTCGGACTCACCGTCATCGAGAGCTTCAGTATCCAGAAAAGAGAGATCCCATTCTGGGTGCTCACTGGATATCTTGTCTTTGCACTCTTCCATTCCAAGTTGGAAGGAGTCAACGCCGATCGCGTCCCGTTCTCCCTTGAGTATGGCGAGCTGCACTTTAGCCTCAGCGACTTGCTTCTCGCCGGACCGCGCCTCGAGTTCTGAGCTCTTATTGCGGCTAGACGCAAGCTCGCCTTGGAGAGCCCGATTCTCCAACCCTAACTCTGCTATCTGCAAAACCAAAATTAATCAGCATCACAAGAGACCAGCTAAAGAGACTAAAAAGGGGGGGAAATGAGACTATACCTCCTCCTCTCGTCTGGCCAACCTTTTTGCCAGCTCCTCGGCCTCACCCCTGGCCCTTGTTCTGTCAGCTCCGACCAGCTCGACCCTCTCCTGGAGAACATTAATCCTTAACTGTTTGGCTTCGACCTCACCTCGGGCTTGGGATAGCTCGTTGCTCACCCGAGCTATCATCCCTTGGTGCCATTTAGCGTCGTCCCTTAAGTCGGCGATTTCACTATCGCGCCATTTCAGTCTCTCCTCCACTTCGCCGAGCATTCTGGTCAGGCGTTTTCTCTCGTCGGCAGCTTCCCTTCCAGCCGACCCAAACTTTCACTATGTTCCCGCCGCATCGCCGCCACCTCCACGGAATGTTTCGACTCAACTCTAGCCAGCTCCAAGCACGCGTCTTCATTCTTCGCCAGGAGTTCCTGCAACTCCTCCACTTTACGCTTTTGCTTGGACACTTCGGCCAGGGCGACCTGGTGTGCCGCCTTCATCCCCTCCAAACCTCTATTACTAATGGCCATAAGTTCCTCGAACTTCTCAGACACCTTCAGTCGCGATTGGAGCTCGGCGTTGTCTCTCCTGGCCTGAATGCTGGCCCCCGTCGCCAAACTCAGACGCAGCATATCGCCCGAGAAAGCAAAACACTCTGCATGGTAAAAAGTGAATGAATGAGAGTTAAGTCAGCCAGAATGTATCCACTACCCAGGAATGGCAACTCACCCGCGAGGCATAGGCCCGTGTCATCCTCATCAGGGTCGTATTGTCGATATCGGGAAGGAGATGGACACTTTCAGCCACGCCTTGCTGCCCGAACGCAGCATCAATCAACTCCAAATCTGCAAACTTGTCCGCCGAAGGATCTGCACCCGGATACAAGGCCGACCTCATTAAGGCAGAAAACGCCTCCTCAACACCCGCGTTCGAACTACCGGGCTGGTCATTTCCACCCAAGGAACCAACATGAGCGACCTCCAATGGAGAAGCCTTCAGCTTCCCAGCTTCTTCCATCAAAATTTTGGCTTGAGTCCCCTCAGATAACTCGGCCAACCCAAGCGCCAGCCTCCCCAAAATCCTTCTCGAAGGAGTCTCATCGCGGGACCCTTTTCCCGCTGAGATCCCACTTCCATCGCGCCTCCTTCCGTCGCTGTCACTTGCGCCTCCCCTGCAGGCTCCGCCGAAGCCTCTATCTGGCCCGCTTCTTGAACTACCGCGAGCGACCCGGCGTCACTACCACCGGACTCCCGCAGAGAGACCAAGAGGGAGCTCTCCCTGAACCTCATCGGCTGCAGCTGTCCCCTCTCCCTCTCCTGCTGGAGCCAGTAGTGGTCCCGCGGAGACGGAAGTTCCCCCAGAAACGACCGCTTCCGCCAGATCCATCGCCGGTTCCTCTTTTATAGGGGACGCGGTCAGACGAACCAATGGAGCCTCGTCTGAACTATCCGATATCTCCAACACGGGAGGGCAAGGGATCATAGCTGTTCTCCCTGGATCCTCCTTTGCCCCCGGCGCTCCTGTCGTGACCGCTCCGACGTCCGGCGGGCTTCTTGCGGAGGTATGAGCCCTTTTCTCAGGCCTACCACTATCCGCGCCGCTGCTCTCCCCTGGGCGCTTTCCTCTCTTCCTCTTGGCGAGGCTCGACAATGCCGACCTCTTGGCTGAAAGAATGGAACACATGCGATCAGATCCAAACACATTCATCGAGAAAATACATAGCAAAAAAGGTAAAAGGGAGGACTCACCTTGCGGGTCCAGGGGGCTGAGCCGGCTGCGAAGAGGGCTCCCTCCGATAACAGGTCATTGGCCGAAAACACTTGGCCATTGCGAAGGACGTCCAAATCCCTCTCCTCCTGCGCTGACAAAATTGGATGCGTTTCCGCATCCCTAACAAAGTTCCCCCATTTCCGAGGAAGTCGGAACCAATGTTCCCCTCTGCGATAACAAACCGGCTCTTCCATCCCTTTATAGAGGACGGCTTATCCACAATAACGTTGAAGGACCTCCGGGGTCCAATGTAGGGCCACTCCGATTTCCTCCCAGGTATCAGATGGTAGCAGGCGCGGAAAAGGGGAAGAGTGGCGACAATTTGAATTTGGTGGCACATTGAGATAAATCCGATGATGCTTCGCCAACTGTTTGGGGCCACCATCGCCGGGCAGATGTTATAATGAGTCATGATTTCCTTCACCAAGGGATGGAGAGGAAAGCGAAAGCCTGCTTTCAAGCTGTCTTCATAAACGAAGACCCCAGACTCCAGATCTCGTGAGACCCTATCTCCAGACTCCGGCACCCGCAGAATGACATCTGAGGGCATGCCATACCACTGATGAATCCTTCCCAAATCCTCAGCGACGATCTCTGAAACCACGTCGTCGGGACTCATCGTCATCTTGTTAGGGAGATTGTTGAAAAATTATATGCCCCAATCTTATTGATTTTGATGATTACCAAAAGCCATGTGTATGTTAAAAGATGTAATGAGTTTATTTACATGAGCAATGAATTTATTTAGAACAATGAATGAGAATGTTAAAGTATAACTTTAATCAATTTGAAAGTAACTTCAAGCTCAATGTTTAAGCTTTCAAAAAGAAATTCAATACTTAATATTTTAATCAATGAGTTTTTGGAACACTTCTTGAATTGATTCTTAATGTCAATTTTATTGTATTCAAGTCAAAACAATGATTTAAAATGAATCTGGAACGAATTTAAAGTCAATCAGAAAACTTTCTGATTTTTGATACGTTCCGGAGCCGACTCTTGAGTTTCAGAGTCGACTCCCCTCAGAGTACAGAAATGACTGTCTGTCTCGAGTCGACCCACGCAATTTCTCGAGTCGACCCCCGATTCTGTCGAGCCGACTCCATGACTGTGCGAGTCGACTCCGCTCAGACACCAGAGGTGTTTTTCTGAGCACTTCGCGAGTCGACCCCAACTTTTCATGAGTCGACCCCCGACTTTCAGGAGTCGACACTTTACTTTTGGTGAGTCGACCCTTTGACTTTCTAAACATTTCTATTTTTGGTATCACGACCTCGAGCCGACTCGGGAAAAGCATGAGTCGACTCCAGCAAATCTGGGCAAAATTTTTTCGAATGCCAACTCAGCGTCAACGGTAAGATTTTTGATTAACGGCTATTTTTCTTTGTTTCTAACGGCTATATTTTTGCAGAATCTATAAATAGAGAAGCCGTTTTCAAATCAAAGATATACAAAGAGAGATATTCATTTCAAGAGAAAAGAAAAGAAAAATCGGAAAAACAGAGCTTCATTTGAAAAAATCCGTGATTCAAAATAGAGTGAAAGAAAGAGTGTGAAATCAAAGGAAGCTCCTTCTGTGTTCAAGCTCAACAATCCAAGGAAGCTTCAGAAGAAAATCCAAGAGCTATTCAAGAGCATCTCAAGTGATTTTCAACACTCAAAGAAAAGAGGAAAAGCTCAAATCAACTCCAACATACATTCCGTGAAGAATCCAAGCTGAGGCCGATTCTACACTTCAAAGGAGTTGAGGAAAAGAGGAAAAGAAGAAAAGCTCAAAGCCAACCAACTGCAAATCAGGCTTTTCTAAACTTTATTCTTACATTTGTTTATCTGCTCATTGAGGAGCTTTGTAACTGAAAAACCATACTTTATTCTTTGTGTCTAGTTCAATCTGGGGGATTGAACTAGTTGAGGTAGTCTTACCTCGGTACAAGCTTGGTAAAGCTTGGGTTAGGGTTTTTGTGCTGGTGAGCCCTTGAAAACCAGCTGGGTTCGTTGTGCGCCCGGAAAACAACAAGTTTGAGTTGTGAGCTTGTAAAACAACTCTGCTGTAATCTAGGGTGATTATAGTGTGGACCCAAGTGAATCTTGGGAGTGGACGTAGGTGTTGGATACACCGAACCACTATAAAATCTTTGTGTTTGCCGTGCTTTCATTGACTCTTTCTCTATCTCTGTTTTATTCACTGCACTTTGTATTTGCATTGCTATTGCCTTCATTCTTCTTAAGCAAAACATTTTAAAAGGCTAATTTTTAAAGAACCCAATTCACCCCCCCCCCTCTTGGGTTGTCATCTGGGCCAACAATTGGTATCAGAGCTAGTGCTCATTAGATTTTGATCACACGATCAAGAGCTAAAGTTCCAAATGGCAACACAAGTTGGATCATTTGCTGAAGGTCATTCTACGAATAGACCTCCACTGTTTAATGGTTCAAATTATTCATATTGGAAAGCTAGAATGAGGATATTCATTCAAGCTTCTGATTATGAGCTATGGGGTGTTATAATCAATGGACCTAGTACACCCACACATGTTATAGATGGCACTATTGTTCCTAAGCCCGAAAGGGACTGGAATGATAATGATAGGAAAATGGCACAGCTTAACGCTAAAGCCATGAATGTCTTATATTGCTCCTTAGATGCTAATGAGTTTAATAGAATCTCCACATGTAATTCCGCAAAGGAGATTTGGGATAGATTAGAGGTTACCCATGAGGGTACCAATCAAGTAAAAGAATCTAAAATTAATATTCTTGTTCATAAATATGAATTATTTAGCATGGAACAATCTGAAACCATTGCATGCATGTACACTAGATTCACAGATATTGTAAATGGTTTGAAAAGTCTTGGTAAGACATATACTAACTCTGAACTTGTTCGAAAAATTCTTAGGTCATTACCAAGATCATGGGAAGCAAAAATGACTGCAATCCAAGAAGCTAAGGACCTCAACACTTTACCCTTAGAGGAGCTTCTAGGATCTCTTATGACCCATGAGCTGACTATGAGGCAGCATGTAGAGGAGGACACAAAGAAAAAGAAAGTAATTGCCCTCAAAGCTGCAAAAGAAGAAGAGAGCAGCAGTGATGATGATGATGATAATGATGAAGAGACTGCTCTCTTAGCAAAGAAATTTAAAAGATTTATGAGGAGAAAGAAACCCTTCCACAAGAAAAAATTTGGAGCTAAGTGGGAAGGAGAAAAGGATAAAAATAAGGACAAGGACAAAGAAAAAGAGAAAGACCCCTTGACTTGCTATGAGTGTAATAAACCGGGGCACTTTAGGAATGAATGTCCAAAATTGAAGAAAGCCTACAAAAAGAAAAAGAAGGCTTATGTGGCGACATGGAGTGACAGCGAGGAATCTTCTTCCGAAGAAGAAGAACAAAAGGAAGTCGCAAACGTATGTTTCATGGCGGACGACAACGATGAGGTAAGTTCCGACAACCCTTGCGATGAATTTGCTTTTGATGAACTTTTTGATGCTTTTAATGAACTTGTTGGGGATTTCAAGGTTTTGAAAAAGAAATACAAGATTTTGAAAAATGAAAACTTAACTTTCATTCAAGAAAAGGAAAATCTTAATAATGAAGTTAAGAAACTTAAATCTGAAAATGAAATTTTAATAAAAGAAAAAGAATCAATCTCTAATGAAAATGATAAACTAAGGAAAGAGGTTGAAAAACATAAGAACATAGTTGATAAGTTTACATTAAGCTCAACTAAATTAGACATGTTATTAAATAGTCAAAAAGCAGTTTTTGACAAAGCCGGATTAGGATATAACACTTTAAGAAAACAAAAATCACTTAAAAATATTTTTTGTGCGTGCTGGCCAAAGTAATTTTACATGCTTTAAATGTAATCAAAAGGACATAAATCTTATGAATGTAAAATTCTAAAACCTAATAAAAACTTAAATGTTAAAGGAAAGAAAATATGGGTTCCGAAAGGAACAATATTTGTTGGTACTAACCATGAAGGACCCAAGAAAGCTTGGGTACCTAAACATAAAGTTTGATATCATTGCAGGAATGTCTTGTGGCCAAGAGATCAAAGAGAAAGTGGTATCTTGATAGTGGCTGCTCAAGACATATGACGGGTGACAAAGAAGAATTCATCACCCTTGAAGAAAAGAAAGGAGGAGTTGTTACATTTGGCGACAATGGCAAAGGCCAAATCTTGGGGTTTGGTAACATTCAAATAACTCCCTCCACATATATTGAGAATGTACTTTATGTTGATGGTTTAAAGCATAACTTAATTAGTATAAGTCAATTATGTGACAAAGGTTTTAAAGTATCTTTTGAATCTTCTTTATGCACTGTAGCTAATCCCATTGATAATAGCATTGTTTTTATTGGAAATAGAAATGGCAATGTATACATGATTGATTTAGACAAATTGTCTACTAATAATCATTGCTTAGTTGCTAATAATGCTAATATGAATGAGATTGGTTGGTTGTGGCATCGAAGATTAGGTCACGCAAGCACACACCTGATTTCAAAACTAATTAGAATGGATTTAGTAAAAGGTTTACCTAAATTAGATTTTGAAAATAACAAAATATGTGATGCATGTCAGTTTGGAAAACAAACGAGAAGTTCTTTCAAATCTAAAAATATTGTTTCAACTTCTAGGCCATTAGAGCTACTTCACATGGACCTTTTTGGACCAACTAGAACCACAAGTCTAGGAGGAAAGAAATATGGTCTTGTGATAGTAGATGATTACTCTAGATTCACTTGGGTAATGTTTTTAGCTCACAAAGATGAGACTTTCTCGATATTCATGAAATTCTTCAAGAAAGTAACAAATGAGAAAAACACTACCATAGTGTCTCTAAGAAGTGATCATGGAACTGAATTTGAAAATCACTTATTTGAAAGTTTTTGCAATGAAAATGGTATTAATCATAACTTTTCTGCACCTAGGACCCCACAACAAAATGGTGTAGTTGAAAGGAAAAATAGGACTCTAGAAGACATGGCCCGTACCATGCTATGTGAAAGTAAACTCCCGAAATACTTTTGGGCGGAAGCTATTAACACAGCATGTTACATCTAAATAGAGCTTTAATAAGACCTATTTTAAAGAAAACACCTTATGAATTATGGCATGATAGAAAACCCAATATTAAATATTTTCATGCATTTGGTTGTAAATGTTTTGTTCACAATAATGGTAAAAATAATTTAGGCAAATTTGATGCTAAATCTGATGAAGGAATATTCTTAGGATACTCAATAACTAGTAAAGCATATAGAGTATTTAACAAGAAAACTTTAGTTGTTGAAGAATCCATTCATGTAGTTTTTGATGAATCTTTAGCAACTCGTTCTGAAAAATTTGATGATGAAGAAGATACAAACATAATTGAAAAGATCTTGAAAAATTAAATATTGATGTATCTTTAGATCAAGAGCAAGACGCTAAAGATAATGATTCACCTAAGGATGATGATACTAACACTAATCATAATGATGTAGATCTACCTAGGGATTGGAGATATGCTTATAGTCACCCTAAGGAATTGATTATAGGTGATCCATCTCAAGGAATAAGAACTAGATCATCTATGAGAAACATTAGTAATCATCTTGCATTTGTATCACAAATTGAACCTAAAACTATTGAAGAAGCTGAAAAAGATAATAATTGGATGTTAGCAATGCAAGAAGAATTAAATCAATTCACTAGAAATAATGTATGGACTTTAGTTGAAAGACCTAAAAATCATTCTGTTATAGGATCAAAATGGATATTTAGAAATAAACTAGATGAAAATGGCATAGTAATTAGAAACAAAGCTAGATTAGTTGCAAAAGGATATAATCAAGAAGAAGGTATTGATTTTGATGAAACCTTTGCACCAGTAGCTAGATTAGAAGCCATTAGACTATTACTTGCATTTGCATGTCATATGAATTTTAACTTATTTCAAATGGATGTAAAAAGTGCTTTTCTAAATGGATTTATAAATGAAGAAGTATATGTAGAACAACCACCAGGTTTTGAAGATCACGAATTTTCAAATCACGTTTTTAAATTGCACAAAGCATTATATGGTTTGAAACAAGCACCTAGAGCTTGGTATGATAGATTAAGTAAATTTTTAATTGAAAATGATTTTATAAGAGGAAATGTTGATAAAACATTGTTTTTGAAAAGAAAAGGTAAGGATTTATTAGTAGTTCAAATATATGTTGATGATATCATTTTTGGTGCTACTAACAATATTCTATGTCAAGAGTTTGCTAAGTTGATGCAGGGCGAATTTGAAATGAGCATGATGGGAGAACTCAACTTCTTCCTTGGACTCCAAATCAAACAAAGCAAAGAGGGAATCTTTATCAACCAAACAAAGTACACAAGAGAAATTTTAAAGAAGTTTGGTATGGAATCAATTAAACCCCTCGGAACACCAATGAGTCCTTCATGCAAGCTGGACAAAGATGAAGAAGGTAAGAAGGTTGATCAAAAATATTATCGAGGTATAATCGGATCCCTACTTTACTTAACTGCAAGTAGACCAGATATAATGTTTGCTGTTTGCTTATGTGCTAGATTTCAGTCTGAACCTAAAGAATCACATTTAATTGCTGTTAAAAGAATACTAAGATATGTAAGTGGAACTAAAAATGTAGGTTTATGGTATTCTAGAGACTCAACATTAAATCTGATTGCATACACTGATTCTGATTATGCTGGATGTAAGTTAGATAGAAAAAGCACAAGTGGTGCATGCCAATTCTTAGGAAGTAACTTAATCTCATGGTTTAGCAAAAAGCAAAATTCAGTTGCATTATCAACTACTGAAGCTGAATATGTAGCAGCTGGAAGTTGCTGTGCTCAAATCCTATGGATTAAGCGACAACTTGAAGACTATGGTATCACACTTGATAAAACACCTATAAGATGTGATAACACAAGTGCAATTAATCTAACTAAAAATCCAATTCAACATTCTAGAACCAAACACATAGAAATTAGATATCATTTTATAAGAGAACATGTTGCAAATAATGAAATTTGTCTTGACTATGTTAACACTGAAGAACAATTAGCAGATATATTTACAAAACCCTTAAGTGAAGAAAGATTCTGTTATCTTAGAGGAGAGTTAGGGATTTGTGATCCATTAGAATGAATTTGAAACCCCTAAGGAAATTTTATCTAAAATTCTTTCAAATCCTTGATCTTTAAGGAAATCTTATCTAGAATTCACATCTAATTGATCTATTCAAATCCAATGATTATTTTATCAATTTTTATGATCAATTTCCGGACACATTTCAGAAATTTCATGTTTTTGCTCTGAAATGGTCTCGGAGCCGACTCGGTGAGTATCGGAGTCGACTCCTGGTTTCTACTGAAACTCTCGAGTCGACCCCTTCTCGGCGCGAGTCGACTCCACTTCGGGATGGTTTTCTGTGACTGTCCGGAGTCGACCCCTCGCTTTGCGGGAGCCGACTCGAAGTGGTCCCAGGTTGATTTATCTAGGGCAGAGTCGACTCGCCGTTCTTTTCTAACTCAATCTCTCAAAATACTCTCTCCAAAATACTTCCAGACCTTCCAAATTTCCTAGAATCCCTGATTAACCCTTCCAATCGACCAATGGCCCCCAAAACTCGAGGTTCCAACCTTTGTGCGGCCGGTGTTAAGAGGAAGAGAGCCGTGAGGAAGACCGTAAGGCGTCCGGTTCGTGAGCCATCACCTAGCTCGGATTCACATCATCTTCTTCAACTCCAAATGCTTCTCCAGCTACTGCTCCTTCTCAGGTAGATAGACTAGCTGATAGAATCATTACCACGGGGAGAAAAGTAGATTTTGAATTGTTTGAGGCAGAGGGATTTCTTTTGGGAAGACAATTGATAGAGATGGGTTGGGAAAAGATCTGTTCCCTAGATTGCCCTACTTATCCCGCTCTTGTAAAGGAGTTTTATAAGAATCTATCTAGAGGAGATAATGGTCTTATAAGCATTGTTAGAGGAAACCGAATTTCAGTGACTGTAGAGCTGCTTTCAAGATTTGGATCTACCCATGTCAGGAACTTCTACATTTTCTTCGGATGACAGAAGCCCAGCACTTTCTAGATTACTTAACCGGGAAGTTGTCGGTTTTGAGGAAGTTTTGCCAATCAATTATCCTTAGAACTGAGATTGCTCCACAACATATGTAGTAGGATCCTTTTTCCCAAAATAGGGAGATTCGATTATGTGTCAGAAAGGGATATTTTTGTGATGGATGCTATTGTAACGGGTAAACCCATTAACCTTCCCAGTATGATTTTATGGTATATTGCCGACTGTGGAGGAAAGAGAAAATCAAGCTTGCCCTATGGTATGATCCTCACTAAAATTTTCCAGAGCCAAGGGATTGTTATTTCTGATAGTGAGCCTATGAGGAACTTGAGACACACAGATTTTTACAGCTTGGCCACTATACATAGGATGGGATTTGTTAAGAAGAATGGAAATGGGAAAGGAAAGGTTTAGTAGAAGAAAGAGCAGAGGATGCTGAGGCACCGGGACCATCGGTTAGACACTCTTCACCTGCACCTCCGAGCCCTCCTATTTCTGCTCCTGCTCCTACCCCTGCTCCATTGTTTGATCAAGCTTCATCTTCATCAGTTGGCTTCTCAGAAATTAAAGGCAACTCAAAGGCCTTTTTGATGATCAGTCAGAAAATTAAAATCAGAGTTTGAATAAGTTTATGAATCTCAAGGAAACTCTATACTCTTTGGATGACCGAATCACCAAAATTGAGTCTACTCTCAGCACTTCTTCAAAGTCTTTAAGTGGAGATCTTAAGAACATATTTGAAGAACTTAAAGATATTTGCGGAGATGGCGAAACCTACTCTAAATGCAACGCAGAGCTACAAGATAAAATTTTGACTGCTTGCACCTTTGTGGATGAGAGGCTAAAGGACTATGTGAAAATACAACTGATGGAATGAAAAACATAATTGATCATTTGACTAGGATTGTTAGGACTCATTTTAATGTATTAGATATTCAGTCCTTGCAATGTATTGAAGTTATGTTATGTTTTACATTTTGGTATCAATGTATTAGACACTTTGATGTATTTGACACTTTGATGTAATGAATTATCTTTTTGAATACTCAATGTATTTCTTCCTATTATCAATGAATGAATGATTTTGTTAAATCAAATCTTGAATGAATGATAATGTTTATGCTTCTCTACCTTTTTGTTGATAACAAAAAAGGGGGAGAGTTTTATAGTTTTATAACTGTATATGCATATGGGAGAAATTGATTGATTAATCAAATGATATTAAAATGATTGAATGAATGAGATGGGATATTTATTTAAGTTTCATAGGGGGAGCTACCTCATTCAGGGGGAGCCTAAGCCTACTATGAAATCAAAATAAATTCACAAATCAATCATGCATAAACTCAATGTTTTTGTCATCATCAAAAAGGGGAGATTGTTGGGGAGATTGTTGAAAAATTATATGCCCCAATCTTATTGATTTTGATGATTACCAAAAGCCATGTGTACATTAAAAGATGTAATGAGTTTATTTACATGAGCAATGAATTTATTTAGAACAATGAATGAGAATGTTAAAGTATAACTTTAATCAATTGAAAGTAACTTCAAGCTCAATGTTTAAGCTTTCAAAAAGAAATTCAATACTTCATATTTTAATCAATGAGTTTTTGGAACACTTCTTGAATTGATTCTTAATGTCAATTTTATTGTATTCAAGTCAAACAATGATTTAAAATGAATCTGGAACGAATTTAAAGTCAATCAGAAAACTTTCTGATTTTTGATACGTTCCGGAGCCGACTCTTGAGTTTCAGAGTCGACTCCCCTCAGAGTACAGAAATGACTGTCTGTCTCGAGTCGACCCACGCAATTTCTCGAGTCGACCCCCGATTCTGTCGAGCCGACTCCATGACTGTGCGAGTCGACTCCGCTCAGACACCAGAGTGTGTTTTTCTGAGCACTTCGCGAGTCGACCCCAACTTTTCATGAGTCGACCCCCGACTTTCAGGAGTCGACACTTTACTTTTGGTGAGTCGACCCTTTGACTTTCTAAACATTTCTATTTTTGGTATCACGACCTCGAGCCGACTCGGAAAAGCATGAGTCGACTCCAGCAAATCTGGGCAAAATTTTTCCGAATGCCAACTCAGCGTCAACGGTAAGATTTTTGATTAACGGCTATTTTTCTTTGTTTCTAACGGCTATATTTTTGCAGAATCTATAAATAGAGAAGCCGTTTTCAAATCAAAGATATACAAAGAGAGATATTCATTTCAAGAGAAAAGAAAAGAAAAATCAAAAAACAGAGCTTCATTTGAAAAAATCCGTGATTCAAAATAGAGTGAAAGAAAGAGTGTGAAATCAAAGGAAGCTCCTTCTGTGTTCAAGCTCAACAATCCAAGGAAGCTTCAGAAGAAAATCCAAGAGCTATTCAAGAGCATTTCAAGTGATTTTCAACACTCAAAAGAGGAAAAGCTCAAATCAACTCCAAAGTTCATTCCGTGAAGAATCCAAGCTGAGGCCGATTCTACACTTCAAAGGAGTTGAGGAAAAGAGGAAAAGAAGAAAAGCTCAAAGCCAACCACTGCAAATCAGGCTTTTCTAAACTTTATTCTTACATTTGTTATCTGCTCATTGAGGAGCTTTGTAACTGAAAAACATACTTTATTCTTTGTGTCTAGTTCAATCTGGGGGATTGAACTAGTTGAGGTAGTCTTACCTCGGTACAAGCTTGGTAAAGCTTGGGTTAGGGTTTTTGTGCTGGTGAGCCCTTGAAAACCAGCTGGGTTCGTTGTGCGCCCGGGAAAACAACAAGTTTGAGTTGTGAGCTTGTAAAACAACTCTGCTGTAATCTAGGGTGATTATAGTGTGGACCCAAGTGAATCTTGGGAGTGGACGTAGGTGTTGGATACACCGAACCACTATAAACTCTTTGTGTTTGCCGTGCTTTCATTGACTCCTCTATCTCTGTTTTATTCACTGCACTTTATATTTGCATTGCTATTGCCTTCATTCTTCTTAAGCAAAACATTTTAAAAGGCTAATTTTTAAAGAACCCAATTCACCCCCCCTCTTGGGTTGTCATTTGGGCCAACACATCTTAACTGAGAAAAACTCCAGGCAAAACGACGGGTGTCGCGAAGGGCGAAAGACGAAACTCTTCAAAACAAAACGAAAGGATGCTGCAAACATGCATATATATAGTGCGGCTATCGCTTTGCTTCCCCGCTAAGGAAGCCGCCTTGAGAAGACGGGGCATCCCGCCCGAGGCGTCTGGAACCGCCTCGACAAACGCCGGATCGATCGGGATTCGCGACGTGGCTTATTCCCAACTGTCACTCTTGGGGGAGCCTTACCCCTAAAGGCACGATGACCCTGTCGCATTAATTAGGGCATCATTGCAAGGGCTGTCTAAACCAAACTGTCCCATCCGGAGCGTGCCACCTGGACTTATACTCCCTATGTCCGAACCTACGCTTCGAACTAGGGAGTGGAGGGTATGTGTTGGGGGGTAAAATCGTTATTGCATCAATATCCATGCGAGGAGGCTAAGACCAACCTCCTCCCCTCGGCCTCCCCGGGCTCCCGCAGCTCAACCTTTCCGGGCTTCCATAGCTCGGCCTTCCCGGGCTTTCATAGCTCGGCCTCCCCGGGCTCCCGTAGCTCGGCCTTCCCGGGCTTCCATAGCTCGGCCTCCCTGGGCTCCCGTAGCTCGGCCTCCCCGGGCTCCCGTAGCTCGGCCTTCCCGGGCTTCCATAGCTCGGCCTCCCCGGGCTCCTGTAGCTCGGCCTTCCCGGGCTTCCATAGCTCGGCCTCCCCGGGCTTCCGTAGCTCGGCCTTCCCGGGCTCCCGTAGCTCGGCCTCCCGGCTCCATAGCTCGGCCTTCCCGGGCTCCCATAGCTCGGCCTTCCCGGGCTCCCGTAGCTCGGCCTTCCCGGGCTCCCGTAGCTCGGCCTCCCCGTGCTTCCGTAGCTCGGCCTTCCCAGGCTTCCGTAGCTCGGCCTCCCCAGGCTTCCGTAGCTCGGCCTCCCCGGGCTCCGTAGCTCGGCCTCCCCGGGCTCCCGTAGCTCGGCCTTCCCGGGCTCCCGTAGCTCGGCCTCCTCGGGCTCCCATAGCTCGGCCTTCCCGGGCTTCCGTAGCTCGGCCTTCCCGAGCTTCCGTAGCTCGGCCTTCCCGAGCTTCCGTAGCTCGGCCTCCCCGGGCTCCCATAGCTCGGCTCTTCCGAACTTCCTGTAGTTCGTTTCCCCCGAGCCTCCATGGTCCGGCTTCACTGAACGACCCACGATCCAATACCCACCTCCGCGGAACCTGACGCGGGAGAGCCTCAGCCTACTGTAACGGCACCCTAGGCAAGGAATCATGCTGAGAAGTGGTCTAGAACCTATCAAGGCTACCTGAGACCTACACATCTACCAGATCTCAAGCCATCAAGGAGCTCTCCCAGCCGTCGATCCCCTAACGGACAAGATACGGATCCCAACAGCCCCACAACGGCCTGATTCGATCCACTCCCGTATCCTAACAACCTCTGAACCTTCCAGAAGATGCTCGAGATCCAGGCGACAGCCTATAAGTATCACACTGATAGATTCCCTCAGGTACGCGCGCGCTCACACCCTCACTCCCCACTCTCCTGTTGCTCGTCGGTGCTCTCACCCTCTAGAGCTTCCGATTGGCCGCCCCCCGAAGAGACTCCCCAGAGAGGGATCCACCTTTCCATTTTCTGATTGATCGCCGATTTCCTCTCACTGACTTGAGCGTCGGAGGGTCTTCCGTGGAGGGCCACCCCCAACGCCTCTCGCGCGAGGACTTATGTGCAGGTTCGTCCCCCTGGAGATCGACTGCGCCTGAGTCGGAGGATGGATCCGGCGGCAACAGGTATCTTAGCTGTAAATCTAGGGTGTCATAGCTCTTTTTTCGGCCCTGGGTTTCATAAGTCTCTTCTTCAGCATTCATTTTAAGCACATGTGTCGTAGGTTTGAACCTACGGTGTCTTAACGGTAAAACTGAGGTGTCGTAACTTTGTTTCGGCCGATTTTCTGAATGGGTGTCTTAAGTTTGTAACTTGGGTGTCATAATAATTCAGCTGGGGTGTCCTAACTAGTTTTCAGCTGATTTCCCCCTACAATGTCGCGGGGCTTTTCTCTAGCATCCGGTGTAAGGCCATAGGTATAGTAAGTTTGAACCTACTATGTTTTAACGGTAAAGCTGGGTTGTCGTAGCTTTATTTCGGCCGATTTATTGAACAGGTATCTTAGATTTGTAACCTAGGTGTCGTAATAATTCAGCTGGGGTGTTGTCACTGGTTTTCGGCTGATTTTCTCTTGTGATATCGCGAGGCTTTTCTCCAGCGTCCGATGTAAGGCCATGGGTGTCGTAAGTTTGAACTTACGGTGTCTTAATGGTAAAGCTGGGGTATCGTAACTTTGTTTGGGCTGATTTCCTGAACTAGTGTCTTAAGTTTGTAACTTGGATGTCGTAATAATTCAGCTAAGGTATCCTAACTGGTTTTCGGTCGATTTCCTCCTGCGATGTCGCGAGGCTTTTCTCCAGCGTTCGATGTAAGGCCACGGGTGTTGTAAGTTTGAACCTATGGTATCTTAACGGTAAAGCTGGGGTGTCGTAGCTTTGTTTCAACCGATTTTCGAACGAGTGTCTTAGGTTTGTAACTTAGGATCGTAATAATTCAGCTGAGGTATCGTCACTGGTTTTCGACCGATTTTCTCCTGCGATGTCGTGAAGCTTTTCTCCAGCGTTCGGTGTAAGGCCACAAGTGTCGTAAGTTTGAACCTACAATGTCTTAATGGTAAAGCTAGGGTGTCGTAGCTTTGTTTCGGCCGATTTCCTGAACGGGTGTCTTAGATTTGTAATTTGGATATCGTAATAATTCAGTTGGGGTACATTGTCACTGGTTTTCAGCCGATTTTCTCTTGCAATGTTGTGAGGCTTTTCTCCAGCGTCCGATGTAAGGCCATGGGTATCGTAAGTTTGAACTTACAGTGTCTTAACTGTAAAGCTGGGGTATTGTTTCGGTTAATTTTCTGCTGAGATATCATAAAGCTTTTTTCCTAAGCGTGAACGGGTGTCTTAGGTTTATAATTAGGGTATCATACTATTTCAGCTAGGATGTTGTAACATTATTTTGTACAAAACTTTTGCAAGAAAACTTTTGGAGGACAAAAAATATTCTTCATCTTACGTATAAAAATTTAAGAAAAAAAATACATTGAAAAAAAATATTTTTATCTGTATATTATTTTTAAAATAAAATTGAATAATTTTTAATGAACATCATGGTCAAAATGCTGCATTGTATTTTTATTATTTTATCTGGCAATGTTAGATCATATTGGATCTATGCGAACCAATAAAACAGGGTGATACAATCCATGAAAAACTTGCCGTATCAAAAACCGTGCAGAAAGATTTTTCCTTCCAACAAAGTAGGACAAGTTGAAAGTCTAATTCGACCCATCCGATCCATCTTCGTCGCCTTTTAGGAAAGACTATGTTTGGATGGAACGGAATGAAGGGGGAGAGAAGGGAAAGGGAGTAAAAGGTCATAAGTCGCTCTCTCTCTCCCCGCGGTCCCCGTCCCTTTCCCCCCTTGCCCCCGCCCTGCCCTAACACCTCCGAGCTCTTATCGGCTCCGGAGCGACTTCCGAACCTCGATTCCGTTCTTGGTTTGGCTCTTCTTCCCCCTGGCGACCCGATCTCGACCAGCGCCGGATCTCGGTGAGTTCCCTTCTTATCCTCTCTGCCCCTTTCTCTCTCCCCCTCCCGAGCTCCCATCCCTATCTCTAACCAATTCTATTCTACGGCATCGGCAATCCTTGAGCCACGGGCACCGGACGTCTCCGATTCTTTGGTTCGGCCCGCGTCCTCACGGCCCACTTTTTGTTCTGATAGAACGATAGCTTCCCTATCCTTTCTTTTTCGGTTTTGCTGCACTCTTGTTACGTTGTTGTTGTGTACTAAATGATTCTAAATTTATAGATTTTTGTTTTTTCTTTTATTTATATAATTATATCCTCTCGGAAAAGAAGACCTTGATGTTAGCAAAGGCGGTTATATTTACTTCATGTGATCGATTGTGAATTCAATTCAAAATCACAAAACCTATTATAGAGCAGTTTTTAGGAATGGTAAAGTGGCTGTACTGCCAACACATTTCATGCATCCTGGCATTGCAAGACCATGCACCAGTCGGCGATGCCTTGACCAATAAGTCTTTTGCATCACAGTGTGTGAAATGCTTCACAACTGGCTGCGAGAGTTGTGCACGTGGGAATTCAAGAAAAGCTCTGATTACTCATGCCTATTCTAGAATTGGTCGAATTATTTCTTTATTTTAGAAAGTGCATGCTCAGGTATTTGTAAAACAAATCCAAAGTTTTTGAGGTGTCCTAACTAGGAGTGGCATTTCTTTATATTACTTTGATTGATGCCACTTGAAGAATTTGTATGAAGTAGAGAATGGGGTCCTGATGGAATTATTGAGGAGAAAACATGGCTTACCCTTAAATGGGACTAATGTGGAAAGGAGTTCTAATCCAAAGTTTTAAAGTTTTTTTGAGATTAGCAAAACTCTTAAGTTGATAAAGCTCCATGGAAGAATTAAGCAGATTTGTTGATCAGCTGTCAACCTGATGTCAAGCCTCTAAGAATTAATCCTGATTACTGACCAAAGCAAATTCAGATAAGAGAGAGGGGCCTACAATGAAACAAAGAAGGCCATTGGTGGATAGAAGATACAACATTATTGGTTGAAGTTAATGGTCATGCAACCAGGAAGCAACCCTTAAAATTCCCTTGGATCTGGAGTTGTACAATAGGATGAAGGTGCTAAGATATATGGTGTCATGTTTTTATCTTTGAAAAACAATGTATAAACCAAAGACTGTAACTGAAGCATTTGTCCACTCGTAGAGGGATAAATTTTAACATATATATTTATATTTCATCAAATCATATGTAACTTAGGGCACACTTTTTTATGCTATTAATCAGTTATCTTGGAAGCTATTGTATACTGCTGTCTGTATTAAAGCTTCCATATAGCATGGAGGCGATATTTTCTAAGCCTTACATTGGGTTAGTAGCAGCGATTCAAGTCTCGACAGGATTGGGACCACCTTAGCCATCCTGTCCCCTCTCAACCATAATACATTATAATATCAATTTTAAATAGATTTAGTTTATTATAGAAATATAACTTTTGGTTCAAATATCTTTAAAAATCAAATAAAATACTAAAGCTTCACAATTTTTTTTTAAAAGAAAAAAAGCATCTCAAGCAAGTATCGAAATATTTGACCGGATCGAGGATTGAGACAGGGCGTCTCGTTCAATGGAAAATCCGAGATGCCTTTGTTTTACGAGATTTAAAACTTTGATTAGTAGAATACTGGCCTGTTATAAATCCTGATATGCATTTAGTTTATACAACCTCACTTTTCTAGGAAGCTTATATCTCATCTTACTCTGAAGCATCAATCTTCAGTCGCAGATCTGCCTGATAAAGTGAAATTTAAACTTATAATGCATTTTCATTCTTTATTAAATGTTCTTTAATCTTATGTCAAATGTTCTGTTCATGACACTAGCTTATTTGCTACCAGCAAATTAGATAACAATTCTTAAGGAAATAAGTTTCCTGGTTATAAGAGATTAGTTTTTGGATTATAAATTGTGTATGACATTGTCTCTGCCTCTAAAAGCATTCTAATGTGTCTACTTAAGTTTTGAGCTCTTTTTCTGAATTTATAAGCACATTGACAATCAGGTACTGAAACTTGTTTATTGCAATGGCGGCCTTAAAAGCTTTCTGGAACAGCCCTGTGGGTCCAAAGACAACTCATTTTTGGGGACCTGTTGCCAATTGGGGCTTCGTTGTAGCTGTATGATTCCTGACTTATTTTGCTTATTTTGTGTGTGTGTGTGTGTGTGTGTGTGTAGTTCCCGTCTTTGTTATAAGCATATTTTTGTAAAGACCGGACAGGTGGGGAAAAAAGAATCGCTGCATTGTTTCAAAATGAACACAAGTGGAAAAAGATTTGCTTGACATCATCATAGTCTTTGCTCTTTGATAACCTGATAACAATCCAGTTTTGATTTTTGCATGTTATATTATGGTTGTAGATTCTTCATTGAAAGCTATGTGACCTTGACACTTCGACTTACCCAACTGCCAAAACCTAACACTTAGACATGAGTGTGGTGTGATGCATTGGTTTGGATTGTCACAAGGAAAAAAAAAAAAGAATAATCCAAACATAAACATTATCCCCATCTGGCTCTAATAGCCAAGTCCATGTAGGATATGTTGAGTTACAACTTTTGCATTCATATTTTAAAATCCTAGAAAATGGGGTTATAGGCATTGTAAAGTTACTGGATTACATCATGGAATTGTTTTGAAATTGTAATCTTCGTTGCCTATTAGATTCATACCATTACTTTTTGGTTCTACTAGACAAAGCTATAAACTGATGTTTCTTTTTTCTCCTTGCAAGTAAGTAGAGGCATAGCAGACTTGGATCCTCATTTTGTAACAATTTAAAGCTACATTTGTCACTAATTTGTCCCAAATGCAAATATCTAATTCAGCCTAAAACAAGCTATACTGCTCAATATATTCTAAAATGTTGCACAGCGATGTTTCTTTCTACTATTTTTCATTTTTTTTAATATTTCTAGTGATCTTTTGACAAAACTTGGGGTGAAACTTCAGAAACCACAAAAATTACCAAAACTGAACCAATATAGGAAGCGTATTAGGCTACCTTTTAAATAAAAAAAAAATGAATGGCATGTTTCTGGAGAAAAGGAAAGTGAGAAATTCCCACTTTCATTTTTTTAAACAACTTTCATGGCCCTCTCTCTACCATGTCCAACTTTCCCATCTACTCTATCTTTCTTCATTCCTTCCACTCATTGATCTTTCGAGTAATGAAAATCTAACATGCTGCCCTTGTGAGATCCAACACACTAAATCTCCTCCTCACCCCTCCTCCCTGACCGTGACCTCCTCCTCCTCGTCATTGTCCATGGCCATCGTGTCCTTCTAGGCCTTCTCCTTCCTGCTCTGCTTTGACTCTAACAATGGCTGTCTCTCCCTTGGGATGTAGGATTTGTTAAGTCAAAGGGGGGAAGGAAGCGGAAAGGCTGGGGGGAGGGGGATTCGGGGGTGGGGATAAAAGAAAGCGACAACGATGCCAAACAGAACTTAAAACTCCATAAACCAAAATAAAGCTAGAACCAAAACTGAAATCAAATTTTCAAACCTCAGCTAGAGCAATGGAAAGTTGTGGATGGATCAAGTTTTTCTCCCTTTTCATCCCTCTCTTTCAAGCAATCAAGCACTAAAAGATTGCTGCAGGTATGGATGATTGTCATTATAGTTAGAGATGATTAATAACTGAACCATGGAATGGGGAGCTATTTATATGTCGTAGTTAATTTTATATAAAGTTTTAAATTTCAGACAAATGGGGAGCTTTGCTGTCCCATTCTTGTGAGAAAATAAAACCAAGACGGTCAAGACTTCAAAATCCACCCAACATGAAGAAACAAGATAAAAGTTGATTTCTTTTAAAAATAAACATAGGGGGAAGAAAATGAAAAAAAAAGGGGGAAAAGCAAAAAGAAAAAAAGAAAAGAAGAAGAAAATGCGAAGAAAGAAAAGATAGAGGGATGAAAGGGGAAGAAAGAAAAAAAAAAAAAAGAAAGAAAAAGGCCAAAAAGAAAGAAAGAAAAGAAGAAAGGGAGAAAGACAGAAGGTGCTTATAAAGATGCTTGATCAGAATGGAACGGAACAACAAGGCATCCTATTTTATGGAGAAATTGGGACACCTCCATCCCATGGGTTTTAAAACTTTAGTGACAATTGATCAAAGGAAAGAGAGAGGTTATTAGAGGCTCATGTCGGAATGGGGGTAGTGGTTGAGGACAGGAGGGGGCAAAGCTGTTGCCTATGACTGATCTTAGGTGAGATCATCACCTAGAAGATATATATTAGACAGCACCCTGACAGCTGATAGATCTCAAGGTGGTATTCAACAAGTGGTTACTCTGCAAACACTCCCATGTGGATAGTGTCCACAATAAGTTATTGGGATTGGTGCCAAATCTGGCATTTGAGCATGGGGCTTAAACAGAAGGGATGGGAGTTCTCTACGAGTGCACACGACACGGCAACAATTGGTTGGTGTGTGACAGTTCTAGTGACCGGTGAGTTATTAAGTGGAGGTTGTGATGTGAGCAGCAATTGGTCGAATGAGAGGGAGAGAGGGGCAAGAGAGTGGTGCATGAACTAGTTTTAGGGAAGAAATCTCTTTCTTTATTTTGTTTGCTTTAGTTGTAAGATTTGGGCTGTTCAAATCTAAATTAATCAGAAGTATTTATGCTCAAATATTTTCAAGAGTAAACCAGCCTAACTCATGACAACTGATAATATGATCTATTGGTTAAGCATTATATACTTTTTTTTGTTGATACATCATACCTCATGGAAATGTTATTTAATTAAACAATCAATTAGTCAATCACTAAGAATGGAACCATGTTTGCAGAAATTAAGTCATAGGCTGAATACAAAGAGGAAAAGGAGAGAATGAAGGAGAAAAGTTTTTGAGTTATTTAACAAAAAAGTACATATTCTAACAAAAAAATGACATGAACTTGTTCTATTATTTGTATTTGATATAAACTCTTCTACATTATGTGGATGAAAAGATATTGTTATTCTTAGCAAGTCTAATATTACTAAAATGAATTAATTTTGTATAATATAGTCCTTATTTCATCTTTTGGGACTCGAAAGATAGTCCTTATTTTACTCTAGAAGATGTTAGCATTTTGATTTTCTGGTGTATAGTTAATTTAAGTTTGTCACCATGTTGAAGGCCAATAATTCCAATGAGCTATTTAAAATTATCATACTTTCAGTTTATTTCGATAGCCAGCTCTGGTGGATCATGCTTGATGCCAATCAATTGATCTCATTTGCGTCCAAGATCCTTCAATTTGGCTGTAAATTGTAGATATATATATATATATATATATATAGAGAGAGAGAGAGAGAGAGAGAGAGAGAAAGAGAGAGAGAGAGAGAGATTTTGGCTTGGTTACACTTGAGAGGATATTCACTTAAATTCGATGAGTTCTATATTTAGATAATGGAAATCCCACATTGATGATCGAAGCCATTGGATGTGATCAGCTACTTTTAAAATATATCTAGTGGGAAAATGTATGATTACCTATCTAATTTCCAATTCTAAAATACTGATCTTGATCTAAATATTATTAAGACATATACAGTTGAAATTTTAGCGAATTTGGATGTTTTCATACAATAAGTCAAACATGATATCATACTATTGAAATGGTCAATTTTGTTTTCACTTGTTACATGCTCAAAAATGCTCAGTTTTTTTCTTTTAACCAATTTCAACTCAACTCAACTCATAATTTCTTTTAACCAATTTAAATACCTTAAATGATTAATGAAGCTTTTGGAGCCAAATGCACTTAAAAACATCTTAATCTATATGTGCCTGCGCGGGCACATGCACACCTACCCACCTAATTTCCAATCACTATCAACTGGTCCTCCAACTGTATATGTTCTTTCCTATTTGCTCTTTTATGGTGAAAGCTTTGATCTCTCTTTTGTGTCATGTTCCTAACAAATTCATGATTAAATTACGTGACTTGATTAATTTGTGGAATTGTTTTTGTGGCTTTGCTTTTCAGGGTTTGGTAGATACACAGAAACCTCCAGAAATGATCTCTGGCAACATGACTGCAGGTTAAGATGATATTTGAATTAGAAGATTATTATCCTTTACTTTCCGTTTAATAACCTTGAATAATTTTCAACATGTTTTGCAGCCATGTGTGTGTATTCAGGACTCTTCATGAGATTTGCATGGATGGTGCAGCCACGAAATTACCTGCTTCTATCTTGCCATGTCTCTAATGAATCAGTTCAGCTTTATCAGCTATCTCGTTGGGCAAAATCCCAAGGGTAAGGATATTTGTCCTTCAAAGTGCTGTGGGGAATTTTACTCAGTTCTATATCAAGAGTTGATAGCGATGGTCCTTTGACCTTATCAATAAGTTAAAAAGTTTTAATTACTTTGGGAGATTAGGTAACAATTTAAAACAGAGCTCTGTGGTACCAGTGCCATTATTGTTTGTGCTGTTTGACACGGCCATGACACAGATCTTGTTTAGGTTCCTGTTAGCAGCACACCATAGCAACCATGGGATGGCGTTAGCCTCTTAAGTTGTACTTTTATTAAAGGATGTGTTTTTGAATCATAAGAACACTGCTTATTTTCTGTCAACTTATGCTATATAGTTGCTTGTTGATTCTTAATTGGTCCAACAAACCCATTTATTGTTGTTTGATGCATCAAACAAGCATTGACATTCCTACTAACATCTGACAAGAGGGTGTTAGATGCATGACAGGTTGTTGTTTAGGAAAGGCCTTGATTTGAAATATATCTAAATCAGATGACCTCTTATATATGGTGCTACAAAATGCCTAACATTATGCTCTGACTTGATGATACACTACTTTGGTCATGTCGATGGATTCAGATCATTGACTTAATGATTTTGTGCAAGCTCTATGAATTGAAATTGTGCAGTTCTTTCTTCTTGGCATGAAAAGTTCTTTTCAAAATGCTGGTTGATTTGTGCCGCTTTTGGTCTTGGGGCATTTATTCATGTTATGATTTATTTTTTTTGATTTGGCAGATACTTGGATAAGAAAGAGCCAGAGCTGAAGCAGTAACTTCTGGGTGCTTCTTTGAAAAGTATTTTGTGCAACTAAATAAAAGTATGGTGCATAACTTATGCTTCCTATTGGTCAGACAACACCAGAATCTTTCATGTTGAACCGTAATTACATGATAAGAATTTCCCCCTGAAAGTGCCATTTTATTCACAATGTTGTTCAATTTACTCATACATGTGTTTCTTTCTTCTGGTATCCTTGTGAACTATTGGATTTAAGAGCCCCATTTTGAGTATATGACAAGGCTCCTTGCCAGATTCAGATGCATGGATTCAGTTGATTGTTCATGTGGAATCGAGCCATTTGGTGTCTTCGCTCTGGTGCGATCTCATCATATGCTTTTTCTTAGCTAATGTGAGCGAGGCAGCCAGCCGTATGCCTCCAAACCCTCATATGATTTTGAGCAGATCTTCTCTCATGCTTTTAACATCCGCCAAAAACTGTCATCCTCTTATGTAGTATTTGATAGAAAAAATATTATCCATGGATAAGTGTACGGGATAGAGTTTATCCCATGGCTATCCCTAGGCATATCCCTTGACTATCTCATTGATCATATCAAATGCAAAAAGGTAAATCCATAGGATAACTTTTTTTTACTTTTATTTGGAGGGATAACCAGCTATTTCTGCATTCTTTAGGGAATAAATTGAGGGGATATCCCTTGGTTAACCATGGTTAATCATGGATTATCCCTTTGGTTAACTTTATTTCCAGCTATCCCTTATAGTTATGGCTTTTGGAAATAAGAAGGGATATCCAGGGGATATCTCTTTTTATCCTCTATTTCAAACACTACCTTATAATCATCCTCTTATAGCGGCATAATTATGTTTCCCATGATCAGGTCTCTTTAACCTCTGGGCCTGTTCATGAAGACAGCCAACATTCCCACTTGCACCGCAATAGCAATCAGTGCTCTAATTTCTGGTCGAACTTTTGCGCATGTTAATCTTCTTCTGCTTTAGGGATGTGATCTAGTTTTATTGATGCTATCCATATGGACCAGCCTTGTAAGAAACCATGACTTACAAGCAATGATCGATACCAGACCATGAGAGTGGCATTACTTACTGGTTGACTGCTTCACACAAACAACATACGTTGTGACAATCAAAAAGGCATTTGTAAACCAGCCACTTCAACGGTTGATTTAAGGATTTATGTTCTCATCTTATGATTCAATATAGAGGTTCTTGCTGGTTGGCAGTTCTAGCATCATTTAATCAAGCATAGATCTATTCACCATGACAACAGTTATAAGGTCCTTGATGTGGCTAAAGTAGCTCCAAAGGTAATTTCGATAAAATCAAAACATGGGTGTGCCCCGGCGTCTCCAAGCCCGCCGAGTCGGTCCCGACCTTTCATGGTCGGCCCTTCTCGGCCTCGACGTCTCCAAGCTCGCCGAGTCGGTTCCGACCCTTCCTGATCGGCCCTTCTCGGCCCCGGCGTCTCCAAGCCCGCCGAGTCGGCTCCGACCCTTCCTGGTCGGCCCTTCTCGGCCCCGGTACCTCCAGGCCTGCTGAGTCGGCCCCGACCCTTTCCGGTCGGCCCTTCTCGGCCCCGGCACCTCCAGACCCGCCGAGTTGGCCCCGACCCTTCCCGGTCGGCCCTTCTCGGCCTCGGCATCTCCAAGCTCGCCGAGTCGGCCCCGACCTTTCCCGGTCGGGCCTTCCCGGCCCCGACGTCTTCAAGCCCGCCGAGTCGGCCCAGACCCTTCCCGGTCGGCCCTTCTCGGTCCCGGCACCTCCAGGCCCGCCGAGTCGGCCCCGACCCTTCCTGGTCAGCTCTTCTCGGCCCCGGCATCTCCAAGCCTGCCGAGTCGGCCCTGACCTTTTATGGTCGGTCCTTTTCGGCCCCGGCACCTCCAGGCCCGCCGAGTCAGCTCCGACCCTTCCTGGTCGGCCCTTCTCGGCCCCGGCATCTCCAAGCCTGCCGAGTTGGCCTTGACCCTTCCTGGTCGGCCCTTCTCAGCCCCGGCATCTCCAAGCCCACCGAGTCGGTCCCGACCCTTCCTGATCGGCCCTTCTCGGCTCCGGCGTCTCCAAGCCCGCCGAGTCGGCTCCGACCCTCCTTCTCGGCCTCGGCATCTCCAAGCCCGTCGAGTCGGCCCCGACCCTTCCTGGTCGGCCCTTCTCGGCCCCCGGCATCTCTAGGATCGCCGAGTCGGCCCCGCCCTAGCACGTCCTAGTCGGCAAAGTCGGCCCCGGCTACCCTTGGCCGACCCAGATAAGCTTCGGCTCCCCCGAGAGAGTCTGAGACTTCTTGGTTCCCTCCAAACCTACCCCAGCACAGCCCTAGTAACTCGGGACGCTACCTCTCTGACCCGCGCCGCCTAACAATGCCAGATCCAACTACCCGCTGGCCACGCTGCTGATGGGACTGGATCCAACTACCCAACAGTCCCACTGAATGATAGGACGTAGCCCACCAACCGCCGCTTTCTTCCTTTCCGATGAGACAGGACCCACCAACCAGCACAGATTCACGCAACTCCCAAGAACTCCACGGATATTCCCTCCTCATGGAATCCCACGTGATCATACCAGGGTCAACCCCTATAAAAAGGTGAATCCACTCAGTAAACAGGTATGCGCGATAATCCCCGAAAAATCGCTATCTCGAGATCCAGAGAGAAATCCCTTCTTCTCTGGAGCACCTTTTCACCTAAAAAGAGCTCATTCGAGCTCCTCTTCTGCTATAACCTCAATTGCTAACTTGGGCGTCGAAGGGTCCCACCGAGAATCTTCTCCGGTCCTGGAACTTCTTTGCAGGTAACCTGGTGAAGAGGAGCCTGGAGAATCCCTCCGTTCCCGACGTGCAGGATCAGTGATTGAGCGTCATCAGATTGGTGCGCCAGGAAGGAGAAAAAGTTGGTGTAGAACGCAGCAAGTATCCCAGGGCTTCCCTGTGCTACATCTGGCCAAACTCTCCTTCCCCCCTCTCTTCTCTCTTTGGAATCGTGGTGGTGACACGAGCTCAGGATGCTTCCATCAGCTGTCCAGCAGGGCTTCCCCCGCCAATTAGGCAGCAGGAGGCTAACCCCCCTGTTGCTGATCCTCCAGTCACCTGCCCACCACCAAACGTAGCCACCCAAACGGAGGAGCAATTGGCGACCCTCTCCCAACAAGTTCAAACTCTCACTGCTATGGTCCACGGGCTCCAACAGCAGCAGTCCGTGGCCACCCAGCACCAAACCGCTCCCCCCGCCAGTCAGCAGTCGGCAAGGGGAGGTTCTCCAAGGTGAGAGGCTGGTCGGCGGGAGGCCGGTCGGCGGTCATCGCCCAGCATCCCCAAAGAAATCCCGCCGCGAGCCCTCCAAGCGGCCGCGGTCCCTTGATCATGGCCCCAGCAAAATCCCTTCGGGGCCACATCATCAAGAGGAGCCAAGGCGGAAGCCCCGACTTCCGTCTCCCTCTCTGTCTTCTTCATCTTCTTCTTCCTCCTCCGAGCCATCTCGGAGGGCCCCAACAATCAACCGACAGGCGGAGGAGCGCTTGGAGGAGTACAACCGGCGACTGGATAGCTCGCCAGAAAAATCAACCATCAGCCGGAGGAAGAGTTCGACACCCGTCCTCCTTACACCCGCCGGATATTGGAGGAGCCTATCCCCTCCAGGTTTCAATTCCTCCAGGTGGACCCGTACGATGGTACGACAGATCCTCTCGGCCATCTCGAGAGTTATAAAGCAATGATGCAGGTTCAAGGCGCTTCAGATGCCCTTCTCTGCAAGGCCTTTCCCGCTACTCTGCAGAAGGCTGCTCGCCCGTGGCATTCGCGCTTGTCCCCTCACAGCATCGACTCCTTCCGAGAGCTAGAGAAGGCTTTTCTGGCGCATTTTGATGCCTACTAGCGAATTCCAAGGGTGGCGGACAGCCTCTTCTCCATACATCAGAAGGAGGGAGAGTCGCTGCGGGACTTCGTGTCCCGGTTCAAAGCTGCCGCCCTCAAGGTCTACCATCTCGACGATGCGGTAGCAACGCTGGCGTTGAAGCGAGGACTCTCTCATCTCGCTTCACCTTTTCTTTGGATAAGAAGCCCCCGGGCTCTTATTCCGACCTCCTCCTCCAGGCTCAAAAGTATATCCGTGCGGATGAAGCCGACTTTACCCGCCGAGAATCTTTAAGGAGCTCCAGCCACAAGCCTGCTCGCCCTGAACCAAGCGGACCTCCTCGACACCGGTAAGCTGACCCGCCTCGCCGACCCGACAACAGGCGTAGAAGCCCTGTCCCCGATGAGAGCAAGCTCATACCTCTCCTTGCCCCTCGATCTCACATTCTGATGGAGATCGAAGGCGAGCCTTACCTCCAGCGCCCTCCTCCCATGAAGAAAGGTCCTCCCCGCGACAAAAGCCGCTACTGCCGATTCCACCGGGACTATGGCCATGACACTGACAGCTGCTACAGCTTGAAGCGGGCCATCGAGGAGCTCATTCAGTGGGGCTACCTCGGCAAATATGTAGAACGCGCAGCAGCAGCTGCCGACCCTCATGGGGCCTCCACCTGTTCAGGCCCCGGTCGACAACGCCCCCACAGAGCGGATGGTCGGAATGGTGTTATCGGGATCAGCCTCCGCATCTAAGTGGCCGAGGGGGGAGGAGGCGTCAAGCAATGTAATTCCTGGGGGGGATCTGCTGTCATAGATAATGTAAACAATGAAGGCATCGTCGTCTCTATGACGATCGCCAAGCACCCTGTAAAGAGGATATTAGTTGATAGTGGCAGCTCAGCTGACATCCTTACCTACGACGCCTTTGTTCGGATGGGATTATCTTTGGACTCCCTTCAGCCTGTGGCGACCCCTTTGGTCGGTTTTACTGGAGACTCCGTGAGGGTTGAAGGCGAAATACCTTTGCCTGTGACAGTCGGAACGCCGCCATGTCAAAGCACAGTAATTATGAAATTCCTAGTTGTGAGGGTTCCCTTGGCGTATAACGCCATTCTAGGGCGTCCAGGTTTGAACCTTTTGGATGCAGTTATTTCCACCCGGCGTCTGTTAGTGCAATTCCCCATAGGCGGAGGAGTCGGGAGATGCGCGGTGAGGTCAGCCCAGTCCTGCCCTGTTATCACGCGGCATCAAGTCCTCTGGAAGCTGAACCAACCTTTGAAGCATCCGACCCCAGAGACTCTAAAAGGAGGGGAACCAGCTGAACATCTTTTGACCTTCCCTCTTGGAGATGACCCGGCAAGAATCGTCCGTGTCGGACTCCTTCCTCTAGAGGACCGGGAGCATCTCTTAGCCTTTTGTGGGCTAATTCAGACGTCTTCGCCTGGTCAGCATCTGATATGCCGGCATCCCTCCAGAAGTGATCACCCACAAGCTCAACATTGACCCGTGGCACCGTCCAATCCGCCAGAAGAAGAGAAGCTTTGCTCCTGATCGATAAAAGGCTATTGACGAGGAAGTCAACAAGCTACTCAGTGCCGGCCACATCCGGGAGGCACACTACCCCAGTTGGTTGGCCAATGTGGTCATGGTGCGTAAGGCAAATGGGAGCTGAGGATTTGCATAGATTTCACCGACCTCAACAAGGCGTGTCCAAAAGACAGCTTTCCCTGCCAAGGATTGATCAGCTGGTAGATTCCACCTCCGGGCACGAACTCCTCAGCTTCATGGATGCCTTCTCAGGATACAATCAGATAAGGATGGACCCCAGCGACGAAGAGCACACCTCCTTCGTGACGGAAAAGGGCATTTATTGCTACAAAGTGATGCCTTTTGGCCTCAAGAACGCGGGGGCAACTTACCAAAGGTTGATGAACAGAGTGTTCCAGGACCAGCTAGGCCGGAACATGGAAGTCTACGTAGATGACATGCTGACAAAGAGCACCCGCGCTTCTGATCACGTCTCCGATTTAGAGGAGACCTTCAACAACCTCCGTCGTTTCCAAGTTAAGCTGAACCCCAAGAAATGTGCTTTTGGGGTCACGGCAGGCAAGTTCCTGGGCTTCATAGTGACCCAGCGGGGATCGAGGCGAACCCAGAGAAGATCAGCGCCATACTTGACATGAGGCCACCATCCAGCAAGAAGGAAGTGCAGCGATTAACTGGGAGGATAGCGGCTCTAAGTCGTTTCCTCTCCAAATCGGCCGAGAGATGCTTGCCCTTCTTCAAGGCCTTGCGGAAGATGAATAGCTTTGGACTGACGATTGCCAGAGGGCCTTCGACGGGTTGAAGGCATTTCTGTCCTCTCCTCCGCTCCTATCCAAGAGATGGAGAAAGTCTTTTTCTCTACTTAGCTGCTTCTTCGGAAGCCGTTAGTTCAGTTTTGGTGCGTCTCGACACTGATGGAACCCAAAGGCCTGTCTACTATGTGAGTAAGGTCCTCCATGACGCAGAAGTCAGGTACTCCAAAGCGGAAAAGGTCATCTTCGCCCTGATAGTCTCCGCTCGGCGTCTCCGCCCATATTTTCAAGCCCATCCTATTGTGGTGCTCACGGATCAACCCCTGCGAGCCATCTGGCTCGTCCGGATACCTCAGGCCGACTCGCCAAGTGGGCCATCAAGCTAGGAGAATTCGACCTCTCTTTCCAGGCTCGACCGGCTCTGAAATCCCAAGTTTTGGCTGACTTCCTAGTTGAATGCACCTGGGCAGAGGAGATGACTGAAGAGGTTGCCAAGGAACAGTGCGAGCCTGAGCCAGGCGAAGATGGGGAAACTTGGATCCTTCATGTGGACGGCGCATCGAACTCTCAAGGAAGCGGTGCGGCCTCATTCTCGCCGGACCAGGCGGAGAGAGAACAGAATGCGCCCTGCGGTTTCTATTCAAAGCCACCAACAATCAAGCTGAGTACGAGGCCCTGCTGGCCGGGTAAGGCTAGCCCAAGAGTTCGGAATAAAGCGTCTCAGAGCTTTCACGGACTCGCAACTCGTCTCTGGGCAAATCAATGGGAGTACGAGGCGCGTGACCCCGCTATGACTCAATACTTGGGCAAGGTTCGGCTCCTAACCTCCTCGCTGGCTTACTTCAATATCAGTTATATTTCACGAAGTGAAAATGCCAAGGCCGACATCCTCTCTCGTCTGGCCACCTCTGCCGGCGGTATGGCAAGGGATGCTTACATTGAATATTTGGAAAGACCCAGTATAGAGGATAGCGAGGAAATCCTTCCGCTCACCCAAGAGCCCACATGGATGGACGCCTACGTTCGTTATCTCACTGACGGCACACTCCCTGATGACCGCAACGAAGCCAGGTTGCTCAAGTGGAAAGCCTCCAAATTCATCCTCCTCGATGGGCGTCTATACAGAAGGTCATTCTCCTATCCCCTGCTCAAATGCGTGGGACCCGCCGACGCCGACTACATCCTCAGAGAAATCCACGAGGGCATCTGTGGAAACCATCTGGGGGCAGATCCTTAGCCCAAAAGGCCCTCCGTCAGGGATATTTTTGGCTCACTATGAGGGAGGATGCGGCTAAATTAGTTCAGAAATGCGATGGTTGCCAGCGCCATGCACACATCCAACATCAACCATCTACCCCGATGAACCCGCTCTCGGCTCCATGGCCCTTCGCTCAGTGGGGAATGGACATTCTCGGGCCATTCCCCCCAGCTTCTGGGCAACGGAGGTTCTTGCTAGTCGCCATTGATTACTTCACCAAATGGGTCGAGGTCGAAGCGTTAGCCAAGATCACTGAAGGCAAAGTCAAAGCTTTCTTTTGGAAGTCAATCATATGCCGCTTTGGCCTGCCTCACACCCTTGTCACGGACAACGGCCGCCAATTCAACAACGAAGCATTCAAAGTCTTCTGCGATGAGGCATTCATCACCGATTCACTCCATTGGCCACCCCAAACCAATGGGGAGGCGGAGGTTATGAACCGCACCATCCTTAGAGGACTCAGAACCAGGTTGGATGGGTCCAAAGGTCGTTGGGTGGAGGAGCTCCCCAGCGTGATATGGGCCTATCACACGACCCCCAGAGCCCCGACGGGTGAGACTCCCTTCAGTCTCGCCTTCGGATCCAAGGCCGTCATTCCTGTCGAGATCGGACTACCCAGTCCATGCTTGGAGTCCTTCAGTGAAGAAAACAACTCGCGCTGATTCGGGCTAATTTGGACTTCATCGACGAGGCGCATGATCGGGCAAGGCTACGCATGGCGACTTTCCGTCAGCGAGTGGCCAGTACTACAATGCTCGAGTTCGCCTTAAGGTTTTCCGCCGTGGAGATTTGGTTTTGAGAAAAGCTGAGGTTTCAAAGCCTACTGAGGGGGGAAAACTATCCCCCAACTGGGAGGGCCCTTATCGCATCGCCGAGGCACTCCACCGGGGGCATACAAATTAGAACAGCTTGATGGACACCCATTCCGCACCTAGAACGGATAACCTTCGCAATATTATCAATAATGTATTCCCCTAGGGCGTAAGCAATAAAGGGGGTCCCTTCTGACGTTACGGCCTACTCTCCAAGGACCAAATCTCTCAAAAGGAGCTTGCCGGCATCGCGGCTAACGGACACCACTCGGCCCCGGCACGGCGGTGCCCCCGAGTCGGTTAAGACCCTAGCAGCTCCGTACCCGGTCGAGTCGCCCTTCAGGTGGCACACAAACCCCTGAAGCGGTTCAAAAGGAGCTCGCCGGCATCGTGGCTAACGGGACACCACTCGGCCCCGGCACGGCGGTGCCCCCGAGTCGGTTAAGACCCTAGCAGCTCCGTACCCGGTCGAGTCGCCCTTCAGGCGGTACACAAACCCCTGAAGCGGTTCAAAAGGAGCTCGCCGGCATCGCGGCTAATGGGACACCACTCGGCCCCGGCACGGCGGTGCCCCCGAGTCGTTAAGACCCTAGCAGCTCTGTACCCGGTCGAGTCGCCCTTCAAGCGGCACACAAACCCCTGAAGCGGTTCAAAAGGAGCTCGCCGGCATCGCGGCTAACGGGACACCACTCGGCCCCGGCACGGCGGTGCCCCCGAGTCGGTTAAGACCCTAGCAGCTTTGTACCCGGTTGAGTCACCCTTCAGGCAGCACACAAACCCTGAAGTGGTTCAAAAGGAGCTCGCCGGCATCGCGGCTAACGGGACACCACTCGGCCCCGGCACGGCGGTGCCCTCGAGTCGGTTAAGACCCTAGCAGCTCGTACCCGGTCGAGTCATCCTTCAGGCAGCACACAAACCCCTGAAGCGGTTCAAAAGGAGCTCACCGGCATCGCGCTAACGGGACACCACTCGGCCCTGGCACGGCGGTGCCCCCGAGTCGGTTAAGACCCTAGCAGCTCCGTACCCGGTCGAGTCATCCTTCAGGCGGCACACAAACCCCTGAAGCGGTTCAAAAGGAGCTCACCGGCATCGCGCTAACGGGACACCACTCGGCCCCGGCACGGCGGTGCCCCCGAGTCGGTTAAGACCCTAGCAGCTCTGTACCCCGAG
Source organism: Calamus simplicifolius (assembly GCA_900491605.1). Taxonomy (NCBI): domain Eukaryota; kingdom Viridiplantae; phylum Streptophyta; class Magnoliopsida; order Arecales; family Arecaceae; genus Calamus; species Calamus simplicifolius. The sequence continues at coordinate 656,987 of UESW01003922.1, read as the reverse complement.
TCGCCCTTCAAGTGGCACACAAACCCCTGAAGCGGTTCAAAAGGAGCTCGCCGGCATCGCGGCTAACGGGACACCACTCGGCCCTGGTACGGCGGTGCCCGAGTCGGTTAAGACCCTAGCAGCTCCGTACCGGTCGAGTCGCCCTTCAGCGGCACACAAACCCCTGAAGTGGTTCAAAAGGAGCTCGCCGGCATGCGGCTAACGGGACACCACTCGGCCCTAGCATGGCGGTGCCTCCGAGTCGGTTAAGGCCCTAGCAGCTCCGTACCCGACTGAGCTACCCCTCAGGCAACACGCAAACCCCTCACGATGGTAGAATCAACCTCAACATCTCTGGTCAATTCAGACGCCTCCAAAGTTAGGCTTGGCGTCAAGCCGCCCGGAAATATTTCCAAGCCTTTGGGGACTCATGCGTAAGCAAGCCTTCTTGCGAACAGCCTGCGACAGCACGAAACATCTTAAGTGACTGTTCATATGCCGGCCTACATCCTAGAGACGCATTCGAATATTGGCTAAGTTCGGAGTCGCGGAACATCTTAAAAGATACTATATTCGGCTTCAATGTCGTCAGCATATACGGTTTGGCTACAAGAAGTAAGGTACAGTAAGACATTTTTCTCAAAAGAAGGAATACGGGATGGATCGAAACACAAAGAAGTTAGGAGAAAAAGTCTTTTTTTATTGACTATTGAAGAAGGATACAAAATTGGGCCTGAGGCCGGTTACATATAATAAAGCAAAAGAAAAAATAACTTAAGGCTCGCCGGGGCTGGGCTTCCCTTCGTCCTTTTTCTTCGCAGGCTCCTCGTCAGAATCCCCAGGCCAGATATCTTCGAGTTCAGCAATGTCGATCTTGAGGGCCGCGGATACTCTGACTTGCACATTTCGAAGCCCTGAACATAGGCGTCGAGGCTGGCCTCGACGACTTCTTGCTTGAACTCCGGCGAGGCCTTGTAGTTGGGGACGGCCTGCCCCGCCTCGGCTTCGGCCCGCTGCACCCTGGCCTCGGCCTCCCAGGCCTTGCTCTCGGCCTCTGCGGCGCGGGCGCTGGCCTTGTCAGCACAGGCCACCGCCCCGGCCTTCTCCAAGCCCGCCTTCGTCGCCGCCTTCTCCGCAGCGGCCGCTTTCTCTGCAGCCGCCGCCTTCTCTGCAGCGGCCGCTCTCTCCGCCGCGATCCGAGTCTCCTCCTCAGTGCATTGGAGCCGCTGAGTCAACTCTTCGTTTGCGCCGTGGCGGCCCTCAATCTCTCTGAGGCCAGATCCATCTTGGCCTCGGCCGCGGAGGCCGGCCGCTCTCGACTTCGACCCGGCTCTCCATCTCCCTCATGCGACCGGCCCAGCTCTCCTCGCGGGCCGAGTTTTCCTTGTGCAGGCGAGCAAGGCTTTCAGCTGCGCCATGCTCTCCTTCTTATACTTGTTAGCCCGCACCAGGGCCTTAGAGATTGTGGTGAAGAGTGGGCCAGCGCCTCGCGAAGGCCCAACGCTCCAGTGACCAACTGTAGCAAAGGAAACATGTCAGCTACGAGAAGAAGAAGAAATATGGGAAAATAACAAGTGCTCAAAATTTACCTAGACAACATAAACCATTACCATGACTAGGAGCGCGGAGTGACTCATCCCCCGCGTCTCCTCTTCGAGCTCGGCGGTTCGGACCCCTGACAGGAGGCGGAAGGCCTGCGCGCGTCCGCCATTGAATTGATCGGAGGAACCAGCCTCGTCTGCCCCACCTGTGGGCCTTCGGCTTGGGGGCGGGCCAAGCGCCAGGCCGGTTGGCGGATGAGCTCCCCGACTCCCCCCTTTGCTCCTCGGTCGCCTTCGCCCCGTTCAGGGCCTCCCTGGCGACCCGCTCCCCCTCACCGGCGGTTGGGGGAGCACCTTCTCTCTCCGGATCAATAGCGGCCGGAGGGCCAACAGCAACAGTGACCTGCCCCACCTTGGGCACATCGGCAGCGGCGGGAGCTTCATCATCTCCATCCAAAACCACCACCATTGTCTCAGTGGTGGCCGGGATATCCCCTTCTTCGATCTCGGCCCTCGCAGGCTTCCGGGCCGCCCTTACAACCGGCTTCTTCTCAGTCGGCTCCTCCGCTGGTGTTGGGGCTGTGGGGGCTGCGGCGGTCTTGCCGGCTCCCTTTCTGGGATTTCTTTGCCGGCCTGGATGACTCTCCAGTCACCCGCCTTTTTTGCCTCAAGACGGCCTCAAAATCGCTGGCAAAAACCCTCATTGCTGCACAAAAGAGTAACGAGCATCAGTAGTGGCCTACAATAAATCGAAGGTTGGATAGAAGAATTCAGGCGCCAAGCTCACCGGTCGACGGGGCTAACTCGGCTTCTACCAGGTTCTCCTCGGACAGGAGTTCCTTGTAATTGGGGATTTGATAGTTGGATAGTAGGGTGAATAACTCCCTATCCCTATCCCCTACGGTGGAATCTTCGTTGGAGCTGGTATAGGGCTCCCTCCAAGCGGCCCTAACCCCTTCGACATGGGCAAAGAGAAATCTAGGTTTCCACCCCCTAATTTTGGATGGAAGACTCAATGGGAAGGCTCTACCCGGCTTGGCGGTAAATGCCCACCAGGCACCCTCACCTTGGCGGCGGAGCTTATAGAAAGCTCGGAACAGGGATAGCCCTGAACGGGCCCCCTCGAAGTGGCAGAGTATTACAAAGGCGCAAATGATCCGAATCGAGTTCGGAGTCAACTGTGTCGGCACTAACCTATACCTATCTAAGAGATTAAGGAAAAAAGGATGGAAAGGAAGGCGCAGCCCGCACCGGAAGAACTCCTCGTACAAGGCAACCCGGCCCGAATGGTCAGAGGTCACCCTGTCCTCGGGCCCCGGCGCGGACAAGTCAATGAAGTCAGAGACATTGTATTTAGCCCTAAGGGTCTCTATATCCTTAGAAGTCATGGTGGAAGCCACCCCAGCTGGACCCGCTGGATCGGAACTCACCGCCGGAGGAAGTGCCGGACGATGAGAGGACAAGGGAAATGCCCTAATAGGAGGACCGGAGGTGATCGAGGGTCCTGCTGCCCCCGATTCACCACGGATGACTACACCGCCCACCGACTGAGGCATTCGACTTCTAGCTACAAGGGCCTGGTCCTCACTGCTAGACTAGGAAGACTCTTCTATGGGTCTCTTGCCCTCCCTAATGGCACGGCGGTCCATAGGTAAAAAAAGGAGGGATGAAACTAACCTGGGAGTTGGAAAGACTCAGGTCGTAGGAGAACTCAAAGAAGAAGAACGTAGAAGAAGAAAGCAATGGCAGCGTAAAGGTTTCTACATGCCCTTGGGGGGTTTTTATAGCCCCCCGTCTCCAGCTAACGCCACCCCAGATCCTGCCATCTGGCGTGCGCCCATTGCGTTGCAGACTGCCGGCCGAAAGTCACGCCTGCGCCCGAGGCGTGCCGCCTCGATCCACTCCAGAAGATGTGATCTCTGGCCAATCACGGGCCATAGAAAATGGAGCAGCAATGATGCCCTTGCCTTTTTCCCATCACCCAATGGGCTCCTTCTCCGGAGCGTCCGGCGCCAACGTCATCACCACCTAACGCATGATTACGGGAGATCTTCGAAGCGACACTGTCTCAAAACAAAGCGCCAGCACATCAGCCCATTTAAAGCACACTAAAGGAGGCAATCATTCTTTTTGAATTTCCGCGCCCCTTTCGCCCAAAGGACTGCAGACGCGTGGCCCTTAGCGCTCAGGGGCGGGGGGCATTTGATGTGGCTAAAGTAGCCCCAAGGGTAATTTTAGCAAAATCAAAACATGGGTGCGCCTCGACGTCTCTAAGCCCGCCGATCGGCCCTGACCTTTCCTGGTCGGCCCTTCTCGGCTCCGGCGTCTCCAAGCTCGCCGAGTCGGCCCCGACCCTTCCTGGTCGGCCCTTCTCGGTCCCGGCGTCTCCAAGCTCACCGAGTCAGCCTCGAACCTTCCTAGTCGGCCCTTCTCGGCCCCGGCGTCTCCAAGCCCGCCGAGTCGGCCCCGACCCTTCCAGGTCGGCCCTTCTCGGCCCCCGGCATCTCCAAGCTCGCCGAGTCAGCCCCGACCCTTCCCGGTCGGCTCTTCTCGGCCCCGGCGTCTCCAAGCCCGCCGAGTCGGCCCCGACCCTTCCCGGTCGGCCCTTCTCGGCCCCGGCACCTCCAGGCCCGCCGAGTCGGCCCCGACCCTTCCTGGTCGGCCCTTCTCGGCCCCGGCGTCTCCAAGCTCGCCGAGTCGGCCCCAACCCTTCCCGTCGGCCCTTCTCGGCCCCGACGTCTCCAAGCCCGCCGAGTCGGCCCCGACCCTTCCAGGTCGGCCCTTCTCGGCCTCGGCACCTCCAGGCCCGTCGAGTCGGCCCCGACCCTTCTTGGTCGGCCCTTCTCGGCCCCGGCGTCTCCAAGCCCGCCGAGTCGGCCCCGACCTTTCCTGGTCAGTCCTTCTCGGCCTCGGCACCTCCAAGCCCACCGAGTCGGCCCCGACCCTTCCTGGTCGGCCCTTCTCGGCCCCGGAGTCTCCAAGCCCGTCGAGTCAGCCCCGACCCTTCCTGGTCGGCCCTTCTCGGCCTCGGCGTCTCCAAGCCCACCGAGTCGGCCCCGACCCTTCCTGGTCGGCCCTTCTCGGCCCCGGCATCTCAAAGTCCGCCGAGTCAGCCCCGACCTTTCCTAGTCAGCCCTTCTCGGCCCCGGCATCTCCAAGCCCGTCGAGTCGGCCCCGATCCTTCCAGGTCGGCTCTTCTCGGCCCCGGCGTCTCCAAGCCCGCCGAGTCATCCCCGACCCTTCCTAGTCGGCCCTTCTCGGCCCCCGGCATCTCCAGGATCGCCGAGTCGACCCCGCCCCGGCACGTCCTAGTCGGCAAAGTCGGCCCCGGCCACCCTTGGCCGATCCAGATAAGCTTCGGCTCCTCCGAGAGAGTCGAGACTTCCCGATTCCCTCCAAACCTGCCCCAGCACGGCCCTGGTAACTCGGGACGCTACCTCTCTGACCCGCGCCGCCTGACAATGCCAGATCCAACTATCCGCTGGCCATGCTGCTGATGGTACTGGACCCAACTACCCAACAGCCCCACTGAATGATGGGACGTAGCCCACCAACCGCCGCTTTCTCCCTTTTCGATGAGACAGGACCCACCAACCAGCGCAGATTCATGCAACTCCCAAAAATTCCGCAGACATTCCCTCCTCACGGAATCCCACGTGATCATGCCAGGGTCAACCCCTATAAAAAGGTGAATCCACTCAGTAAATAGGTATGCGCGGTAATCCCCGAAAAATTGCTATCTCAAGACCCAGAGAGAAATCCTTTCTTCTCTGGAGCACCCTTTCACCTAAAAAGAGCTCATTCGAGCTCTTCTTCTGCTGTGACCTCAATTGCTAACTTGGGCATCGGAGGGTCCCATCGGAGAATTCTTTCCGGTCTTGAAACTTTTTTTGTAGGTAACCTGGTGAAGAGGAGCCTGAAGAATTCCTTTTGTGTAGGATCAGTGATTGGGCATCATCAGTCCTTAAAAGAAAATGACCTGAACTCAAGACATATATGAAATAATCTGGTTATTAGACTTAAAAAATGGAGTTAAATTCTCATTAAAGATAGCGTATATTCACGAAACAATCGGGCGGATATGGAACAGACACGAAACCTAAAAATGGATATGGACAAAACAAACCTGGCATCAGACGCATGAGATGGGACTACGGATCGAATATAAAGTAGCTCAGATTTATGCTAGATTCCGCCATACTGGCCCACCTGTACCGCTCTGAACCTGATTCGATCTCGGTGGCGCCAGATCACAATGAGACTGAATCAATTGAACTGTCACTTTCTAGGTGCCTGACCAGAGTTCCAGGAGCAGCGAATCCCACCAACCCCCGACCAGAGTTCCAGCAAGAGCGAATCCCACCAACCCCGCGATTTATTGGCAGCCTCACAAGGCTAAGTCATTGTAGCGGCGGCAATCAAATGATGGTGGGCGTGGTTACATACGAAGCTATTCCTTCGGTCTCGTCGTCTTTTGCCGATGCCATCATCATTATAGTAACATCTCCGTTTTCATTTGATCTCAATCACTCTTTTACCCTCATCGATAGGATCTTTTGAGAGTATAAATTGAATAAATATTTCAGAATTTCTCCTAATTTCAAAAGAATTAGGTTCCTTACCTCGCTCCTAATGTTGTAGAATATAACGAAGTATTTGTTATTGTTGGGGGTAAAATTGTTATTGCATCAATATCCGTGCGAGGCGGCTAAGGCCGACCTCCTCCCTTCGTCTTCCTCGGGCTTCCACAGCTCGGCCTTCCCGGGCTTCCATAGCTCGGCCTCCCCGGGCTTCCGTAGCTCGGCCTACCCGGGCTTCCGTAGCTCGTCCTCCCCAGACTTCCGTAGCTCGGCCTTCCCGGGCTTCCGTAGCTCGGCCTTCCTGTAGTTCGTTTCCCCCAAGCTTCCATGACTCGGCTTCACTGAACGATCCATGATCCAATACCCACCTCCGCGGAACCTGAGGCAAGAGAGCCTCAGCCTACTGTAACGGCACCCTAGACAAGGAATCATACTGAGAAGTGGTCTAGAACCTATCAAGGCCATCTGAGACCTACACATCTACCAGATCTCAAGCCATCAAGGATCCCAGCCGTTGATCCCCTAACAGACAAGATACGGATCCCAACAGCCCCACAACGGCCTGATTCGATCCACTCCCGTATCCTAACAACCTCTGAACCTTCCAGAAGGCGCTCAAGATCCAGGTGACAGTCTATAAATAGGACACTCCTAAATTCCCTCAGGTACGCATATGCGCACTCACTCTCCTGCTCTCTCTCCGGCAGCTCGTCGGTGCTCTGGCCCTTTAGAGCTCCCGATTGGCCGCCCCCGGAGAGGCCTCCCGGAGAGATCCACCTCCCCACTATCTGGTTGATCGCTAATTTCTTCTCCACTGACTTGAGCGTCGGAGGGTCTTCCGCGGAGGGCCACCCCCAACGCCTCTTGCGCGAGGACTTTTGTGCAGGTCCGCCCCCCCTTTTTGGAGATCGACCGCGCTCGAGTCGGAGGACGGATCCCGGCGGCAACAGATTGGCGCTAGAGGAAGGGTCTCAAGTCCCATTAAAACTTGAAAAGAGGAGATAAGGATCTAAATCCGGAGTAGAACCTCTTTGATGGCCAACCGGAGAAGAGCAACATCAGAAACTCAAGATCAGGTCGCTTCCCAGAGGCCTGATCCGACGAACGGTGTAGCGCCGCTACACCACCAGTCGAAACCCCATCACCGCCTGCCATCCCGATGACCCAGGACCAGTTTGCTTCGCTGGTCCAACAAGTTCAAACTCTGACCCATCTGGTCCAGGAGCGCCTTACAGCTCCTCCTGCTCCACACTTTCATAAGGAAGCAGCGGTTCCTTCTTCGCCGGCGACTTCCTCCTCCAGTCCGCACAAATCCGCGGACCCTCCACATCGACCTAAAGGGGATAAGCCGGTACCGCGAGGCGGTCACAACGAAGAGGCCTCCCGGAGAGATCCACCTCCCCACTATCTGGTTGATCGCCGATTTCTTCTCCACTGACTTGAGCGTCGGAGGGTCTTCCGCGGAGGGCCACCCCCAACGCCTCTCGCGCGAGGACTTTTGTGCAGGTCCGCCCCCCTTTGGAGATCGACCGCGCCCGAGTCGAAGGATGGATCCCGGTGGCAACAAACGTTATCGTGGATAAGCCGTCCTCTATTAAGGGATGGAAGAGCCGGTTTGTTATAGCAGAGGGGAACATTGGTTCCGACTTCCCTCGGAAATGAGAGAACTTTGTTAGGGATGTGGAGACACATCCAATTTTGTCAGCGCAGGAGGAGAGGGATTTGGACGTCCTTCGCAATGGCCGAGTATTTTTGGCTAACGACCTGCTATCGGAGGGAGCCCTTTTGCAGCGGGCTTAGCCCCCTGGACCCGCAAGGTGAGTTCTCCTTTTACCTTTTTTCGCTGTGTTTTCTCGATGAATGTGTTTGGATCTGATCGCATGTATTTCATTCTTTCAGCCAAGAGGTCGGCATTGTCGAGCCTCGCCAAGAGGAAGAGAGGGAAGCGTCCAGGGGAGAGCAGCGGCGCAGATAGTGGTAGGCCCGAGAAAAGGGCTCATACCTCCGCAAGAAGCCCACCAGACACTGGAGCGATCACGACAGGAGCGCCGGGGGCGGAGGAGGATCTGGGGAGGACAACCTTGATCCCTTGTCCTCCTGTAGTGGAAATATCGGATAGCTCAGACGAGGCTCCGTTGGTTCGTCTGACCGCATCCCTTATGAAAGAGGAACCAGCGACGGATCTGGCAGAAGCGGTCGTTTCCGAGGGGCCTTCCGTCTCCGCGGGACCACCACTGGCTCCAGTAGGAATAGGTTCTCTCTTATTTCATTCTTTCTTATTTTATCCATAATTTATTTCATCAATCCTTCTTAAATACAATTTCATGCCATTATTTATAAGCAAAAGATGTTAAGGATAATACCCATCTTTATAACTTGATATAACCTTCCCTTAGAATACTAATGAACATCCATTTTATTAGCAATATTATAACACTCCCTCTTGGATATCGGATATCCATTTATTTGACCATCATTCACGTCTTTTATTGAAAGGGGACAAAACTATAAAGAAAAAAAAGTAAAGTATTTTGCTCCCCTTTTGACTACATCTCTTGATATACTTCCCTTAAAATTATCATTCGAGATCCTTGAATCGTAGTATTCCAATTTTTCGGACTAACTCTTCAAATCTCTTTGTAAATAGTACTTTCGTAAATAAATCAGTAAGATTATCGCTAGATCGAACTTGTTGAACATTAATAGCACCACTCTTCTGAAGGTCATAAGTAAAAAAGAACTTTCGGGATATATATTTTGTTCTGTCACCTTTGATAAACCCTCCTTTCAGTTGAGCTATGCATGCTGTATTATCCTCATACAAAATAATTGGTACTTTCTTTGACAGAATAATCTACATGTCTTCTAAATGTGTTGGATTACCGATCTAAGCCATACACATTCTTGGCTTGCTTCATAAATTGCCAAAATTTGGCATGGTTAGATGATGTAGCCACAATTGTTTGCTTTGTAGAACGTCATGAAATAGCAGTGCCACCATATATAAAGACAACCCGTTTGTGATCACCATTATGAGGATCAAACAAATATCCTGCATTTGCAAAACCTACCAACTCAAATTTGGATAAATTTAAATAATATAAACCCATATCCATTGTATCTCTGAGGTATCGAAATATCTACTTAACACATGTTCAATGCCTTCTTATAGACGAAGAACTATATCTTCCTAATAAGTTTACTAAAAAAGATATATCACGTCGAGTATGAATCGCAAGATATATTAATGCACCTATTGCGCTAAGATATGGTACTTTAGGACCAAGTAGTTCTTCATCATCTTCCTTAGGTTGGAAAGGATAGTTAATCGATTTCAAGTGACCTTACAACCATCGGAGTACTCAATGGGTGCGCTTTATCTATATAAAACATTTTAAGTATCTCTGTTGTATAAGCAGATTGGTTCACAAGAATCTCATTCTTAAGATGCTCGAGCTGCAGGCCAAAGCAAAATTTTGTTCTTCCAAGATCTTTCATTTCAAATTCATGTTTTAAGCAATCTGTTGCCCTTTAAAGCTGAGTTCCAATCATGTTCAAATCATCAACATATACTGCAATGATGATAAATTATGATTCATATCTTTTTATAAAGACACAAGGACATATGGGATCATTTTTATAGCCTTGTTTCAACATGTATTCAGTCAAATGATTGTACCATATACGCCCTACTTATTTTAACCCATAGAGACTTATGCAACTTTATCGAATAAAGTTCTTACGAATTAGAGTTAGACTTTTCAGGCAATTGTAATCCTTCTGGGATTTTCATATAGATATCATTGTCAAGTGAGCCATATAGATAGGTTGTCACTATATCCATAAGATGCAATTCAAGTTTTCCATGCATTGCTAGACTAATCAAATATCGAAAAGTTGTTGCATCAACCACAGGAGAATACGTCTCTTCATAATCAATACCGGGTCTTTGTGAGAATCCTTGGGCAACTAGTCGTGTTTATACCTCACAATTTCATTATCCTTATTTTGCTTTCGCACGAATATCCATTTATATCCTACAGGTTTTATACCAGCAGGTGTTTGGATAACCGGTCCAAAAACTTTTCATTTTGCTAGCGATTTTAATTCAGAATTGATTGCATCCTTCCATTTTGGCCAATCTTGTTGATGTTTACATTCTGCTATAGATATTGGTTCATGATCCTCATTTTATTTTTAATATTTTGCATAACATAATATGCAAACTTATCATCGATAATCATCTTATATCGGTTCCATCTTTCTCCAGTCATAACATAATTGATAGAGATCTCTTCATTTTCTTCGATTTTAAGTACCTTATTCTCAGACTCATCTGAAGTCTCAATTACTTCTGTTATTATACTGGGGATCTTTTCTCGCGTTACAATATCTTCAATCTGATCATCTAAATGCTTTGCTCCTTTCCTTTTGCGAGGATTTTTATCTTTGGAACTAACTAGTCTACCACGCTTTACTTATCTCCTTATCTCATTAGCAGTGGTAGGTTGTCCTTCAGGGACAACAATTCTGATTGGAGATTTTGTCACTCTTTTAAGGTCAGTAAATGCGCCTGGAAGTTGATTTACTAGTTTTTACATATGAATTATCTTCTGAACTTTAAGTTCATGTTGTTTTGTACGAGAATCGAGATGGGACAATGATAATTCATTCCAACTAATTTTTTTTACTAGCTGCTTATTTTCTCCCCCTAATGTTAGAAAAATAGACTCATCAAAATGACAATCGGCAAAACGTGCCATAAATAAATCTTCTGAAGATGGCTCAAGATATTTAATTATAAATGAAGATTCATACCCAACATATATCCTTAGCCTCCTTTGAGGTCTCATTTTAGTGCGTTGTGGTGGAGCAACTGGAACATAAATCGCACATCCAAAAATTCTTAGATGAAAAATATTTGGTTCTTGACCATAAACCAATTGTAACCAAAAAAATTCATGATAATTCGTTAGCTTGATGCGAATAAGTGCTGTTGCATGTAAAATAGCATGTTCCCATGTAGACAAAGGAAGTTTTGCTCTTATAAGTAATGGTCTTGCAATTAGTTGGACCGTTTGATAAGCTATTCCGCAAGACCATTTTGAGTATGAACATATGCTACAGGATGTTCAACAATGATTTCAATAATAGTACAATAATCATTGAATGCTTGAGAAGTAAATTCACCAACATTGTCAAAGCGTATTGTCTTAACAGGATTATCTGGAAAATAAGCGCGTAGTCGAATTAATTGTGCTAGTAGTGTTGCAAACACAAGATTGCAAGTCGATAATAAGCATACATGTGACCATCTAGTTGAAGCATTAATTAAAACCATAAAATATCTAAATGGTTCACTTGGTGGGTGAATAGGTCTACAAATATCACCATGTATGCATTCTAGAAATTTAAGAGATTTAGTCTTGATTTTAGCTGGTGATTGCCTAATAATTAATTTGCCTTGAGAGCAAGCAACACATGAGAATTCATTTGGTCATAATATTTTTTGATTCTTCAATGAATGTCCACATGAATTCTCTATAATTCTTCGCATCATAATTGAACCGGGATGACCCAACCGGTAATGCCAAATTATAAAATTATTTTGATTAATAAACTTCTGGTTTACTATAGCACATGCTTCAACTGTACTTATATTTGTGTAGTATAAATCAGAGAAAAATGCAGGCAATTTTTCTAATGCACATTTCTTGCATGAGATTGTACTTGCAATGCATAAATACTCAATATTGCCTTCATTAGTTGTCTCAATGTGATATCCATTTTTGCGAATATCTTTAAAACCCAATAAATTTCTTTGAGATCTTTCAGAATATAAGGCATCATCAATTATGAATTTTGTTCCTTCAGGCAAAATGATATGGACTCTTCCAGAGCCTTCAATCAATTTTGCACTATCATAAATTGCATTGACATTTGTTGCCTGCATTCTTAAGTAGGAGAAGTATTTCATATCTTTAAGTATAATGTGCATTGTAGCACTATCGACGAGGCACAAATTTTTGTTATCGACAAAAGATCCTACTTGAGATAATTTCATTTTCTTCATGGAAAGAATAACTTGTAGTAAAATATAAATTAGAATACAAGATATATAAAGGCATAAAAACTAAAAGTTATAATTCATCATTGCATTAGTGTCTTTAAAACAAACATATGTATAATAAGACATTATTTTATTGCATGGTATTATTTGATAACATAGGCATTCTTAAAATTATCCTTATACATTCATGCTATCAATTAGACAAGCAATATTTTCTTCTGATTGGATAAAGAAGTTAGCAACATCCAAATCATGAAATCCAGTATTAGAAGGGTCAGATTCAGAAATAAAATTTGTTTTCATTTTTTCTCATTCTTTTTCAATGATTCCTGATAAAGTTCAACGAGGTATTTTAGCGTACGATAAGTATGCGACCAATGACCCTTCATTCCACAACGATAATATGAGTTATCCACCAAAGTTCAACGAGGTGTTCTTGAACATGTTTGCATCCACAATCACGTCCACGACTATGCTTTTATTTATAAAATTGATATATAGTCTCATTCACTTCAGGGAATGGTATAGAGCCAGTTGAACGGACTTCATGATTTTTCATTAAAAGTTCATTATTTTGTTCAGCCACAAGAAGGCAGAAAATTATTTCAGAATATTTCTTAAAACCCTTTTCACGATATTGCTGCTGCAGGAGCAAATTGAAAGTGGAAAAGGTTTTTTTCAGCATATCTTCATCAGTGACTTTTTCTCTACATAATTTCAATTGGGAAGTAATTCTGAACATAGCTGAATTGTATTCACTTACTGTCTTATAATCTTGTAGACGTAAGTGTGTCCAGTCATAACGAGCCTTGGAAAGAATGACTATTTTTAATGGTCATAATGCTCTTTTAGGCTATTCCAAAGGATGAGGGGATCTTTTGTTGGGGAGCGTGGAATACCCCCAAGATCACGGCTATAGCGTATATGAGTAATACAAAAAACTTTTACCATTCTAATCTATGAGTATAAGATCATACCTTCAGATTTAAACTTTGGAATACTTTGATTCGATTGCTCGACCTCAACCTTTTAGCCTTCCGCCGTATTCCCGAAAATACCTTCCTTCTCTCACAAGATGGTGGGATCTCTTGGCCGTCCTAGGGTTTCTTGTTTTTCTTTCTCCAAAACCGTTCTCAAAACCTTAACCCTAGCAACCAACTGAGAGGGTATTTATAGGGCTACAACAGGGACCAATAGGCAAATATGAAAAGGACTTCCCACGTAATTAAATCTCTCAATCCTACCCCGGGTTAGGATTCAATTACGTAAATTACAATTCATTCCACTAAAGAATTATAATTGTACTCCTAATCATATTTGAATTTATATTTTCAAGCCTTTAATATTAAATACTTATTATCTCCCCATGTTAAGATTACAGATATCCACCAATTAAATTTAATTACTGACAATATAATTTAATTGGCTTTTATTATCCTTGAGACTTATCCACTTAACTTATTTGATGTATCGGATTCAAAATCCACTTGCAAGATTTGATACAATCAAAACTTATAAGCTTTCTCAAAGGGATATCATCAATCCAAATTAACAGGACGTGGATTCCTTCAACTATTAATATTCACCATATATATAATGTTATTACCCAACCCACTAAGTTTATTGACTCATATAGAATCTCACTCTATGTGTAATCAAAGCAATAATCACTACATACACGTGTCTAGAAATAGAATTCGGATTAAGATCATAAGTAATCATAATATTCATGAGTTTTAAATTATTTTATAAAGTCAATATAAAATAATTAACTCAACTGGGTCCTGTTCAATACACACAAAGTGTACTAGCACAAATAGTTAAAATAAATCATTCCCCGTAGTCAAGACAGACCTACTAAAAATTTGTGCTACAGTTCTACTAATGGTGTGTCCAATTCCATCTAAAACTGTGAACAATAAACTTGTATTCCAAAAGAACCGATGATCTAGTCTTCTGTATGTAAGCCGTACTCTACACATTAGATCAAATACTCTTTGTAAATACTAGACACATGCACATATATAGTAAATGGCACACATTGCTCAAAATGAATTCTCATTAAAATATAAAGACATAACATAAAGCATATCTTTTAGTCTATATCTCTATCACTTTTATCGTTAGGTATTCAACTTTCAATCCCTCGTGGTGTCGCAGAAAGATCACTGCTTTTGCTTTGTCTTGGTTGGATGCCTCATTATCATCTTTAATTGTATTACCAAGGGCATTAGCCTCCAGATGGATTTCAGCATCAAGTATCCATGATAGATAATTTTTCTCATGATATCTAGTGCCACAAAATCAAGTTTTGCCAAATTTGCCATAACAATACTATCAAAGCTTACAAAGTAAATTAGTACACAACCTTTTATTAGAATGAAAATTATTTCAAATTTATCAAGGACCAGAGATAATCGTATATATAAATGATATTTACCTCAATAAAAGTTTCTTCAACAAATGTAAAATGATGAGGTAGAGAGTCGTATTGATAACGAATAAAGAGGCTAAGAAAAGAACGTATTAGAATATGTTTCTAAGAAAAGAAAGTATTGAAATATGTTCTCTCTTATTTCATCTTTTCTTATTTCATTCGTATCTTATTTTATTCATCCTTCTCAAATACAATTCCATGCCATCTATTTATAGGTAAATAGTAAAAGATGTTATAGATGATACTAATAGACATAACCTTCCTTAGAATACCAATGGATATCATCTTTGTAACTTGACATAACCTTCTCTTAGAATATCAATGGATATTTATTTTATTAGCAATATTATAACAGTATCTAGAGTTCTTTTTCTTTTTTTTTCTTTTTTTGAGGGGGGAGGGGTTATGCGTGTATGTGTTCTGAGTATTTGTAATTTATTTGCTACGATGAGTTGCCTGAGTTGTTTTTTAGGTCTGAATGGTTTTTGTGTGCACGGCAAGATGCAGATTATAAAGAAATTGGCTGATGCTTGGATATGCAGTTGACTTTGTTTTTCCTCATACCGTAAACCAACTCCCGTTATTTGATTTCAGCCATTTTGCCCTTTTTGCAGGTTGGAGGAGTCTTCTGAGCATGCTATATTCACCTGCCCCAGAGCTAGACTAATATGGCACATGGTGGGCTATCCTGACAGGGAGGACGAGTTGGGATCCCCTCGCTCCACTTTCCTTCTTAAGCTTCGTAGAGGATCTCTACAACATAGTTGTCTTTGGGCCGCTACGGCTTATCATATTTGGCTCTCGAGGAACCAGCTTCTTTTCATGGATGATTCTATTTCTTCTCTCAGGATTGTTAGGAAGATTCGTTCATTGGTCGCGGACTGTTCTCATGTTGGTACTGACGGCTCTGGCCTCTGGGGATCCCCTTCTGCCTCGGCAGCGAACCGGCATACGGTTTTCATCTCCTGGGAGCCCCCCTTCAGGGTTCGTCAAAATCAACTTTGACGGGAGTGTCCGTGATAGAACTGCTGGGTCTGCTTTCGTCATCCGTGGTCCTCATGGTGAATTGCTGGGAGCTGGAGGCTTTGGTTCTCTAGACTCCTCTGTCCCAATGTCCGAGCTTTATGCGGCTTAGGCGGGCATTTCTTATGTTGTTCGGACTCTTCATGCTCAGAGGATTTTTATTGAGGGAGATTCCATGACAGTCATCTCTTGGCTGCAGAAAGAGAGAGGCCATTCTCACCCTGCTAATCCGATTCTTTCGGATATTTGGTCTTTGCTGCGGGAGGTTGATTGCGTCCAGATTCGCCATACTTATCGTGAAACCAACTCAGCGGCGGACTGGGTGGCTTCTTCTGTGGCCCAGCATACTGGTTCGTGGAGCTGGAGGCCAAGGGACCCCTGTCCTTCTCTATTATAGTTAATTATGTATTCGAATCTTTCTGGGCTCACTTACACTAGACTTGTGTGATCGTCCGCTTGTACCAAAAAAAACTCCCGTTATTTGATGAGCGTGGCTCGTTGATGTTGATGATATCGTGATTTCCTGCATTTGCTTTGTTTTCTCGAGAAGTAAGAGCGGAAGTCATGGGAGCATTACAAATTTTGTATATATTAAACATCTCCGGGAAATGATTCTTGTTTATAATGCATGTGTAGTCATGGTTTTAAATCAGGTAGGTTGAGATTTTTTTTTTCTTCTCATCATAGTACTTGAGACCGAAAGAATCTGAAGACACATTAATTGAGATGATTTGATGGACTATATAACAGCCATTATAACAACTTGTTTAAACTTTTTTTTTGCTTAAGTATATAAATTTATAAAAACATTTTAATTAAATATACAAATTCATAAAAGATTTTAATTAAATATACTAGTTTAGCAAGTATTCTTGTAAATGTATAACAAACTAATCAACTAAAATTTTCATATATAATATTTTATATTCAATGAGCCAAAAAAAATTTATTATCTATTTATACATAAAAAAATCATATATATGAAAGAGTAAGCAGAACAGTGACTTCCTAGTTAATCGATTAATAATAAATAAATTAACAAAAAATGTATTATAAATATTTTTTTATGTTATAGACTTTTTGATGCTTACAAATGCATTTCTCAATAAAAAAATTTTTGCCTCTCCTAAAGCTATAATGTCAATGAATGGTCCTTATGATTCTCTTGCCTACATTTTCTATACTTGTTAAAAAATTTTATAAAATGATGTATTTAATTGAAAAACATTATAAGTTTATATACTTAATTTTAAAAAATATACTCAAGTTATTATTGACGTCGTCATATAATTTGTTAAGTAATTGTTAATGGTTGTTAAAAATGTATTTGATTAAAAAATTTAGATGAGTTGAGATACTTACTTTAAAAAATAGCATACAAACTCAATTGAAAATTAGAATAAGTTCATGTACTTCTGGTGTAATTATCCTGTAATAATGCACTAAGATTTCTCTTTAATGAAGAGGGCAGAAAGCAATGTTGCATGCATATCCCCATATTAATTACATGACATGATTTTGGACCATATTTGTGAGTCTTCTTCTATTTGTGCTTTGGCGAACACAACCTTTCATGCGTGAAAAATAACACAGAAGGAGATATAGCAAATACAGCAAGAAGAAGAAAACAAAGAGGAAAATGCGAGATATCCTTGAGAACTTCTACTCCGAAGAAGAGATGGATTCTAATGATGAAGATGCCATGTTCATTCGAATGAAGTTTGCCCTTTCGTGGTGTTTTAGTAGTTGCCTCTGTGCATAAAGCGTGTCTTGGCTATTGTCATTTCCTACATTTATGTCAATTTTTTTTTAAGATTTAGAAGATCTATTTTGAGTGACTGCTGCCTAGCTCTTTAGAACATTTAATTTGTTAATGCGTGTCATCACTTTTTTTTTCATATTGAGTTTTTTTGAAAAAAATCATGTATATGAGAGCATGCTTAAAACTCTACCTAAATGTAAAATTTTATACATCCTTGGTCCTAAGCCCAGATAAAGGAGAAGATTATGGTAAGTTGCTAGCAATACCATAGTTACAAGCATGAACTTAATAGAAAAAAATTGTTAAAGTTGAGATGGTTTTTAAAAACAATGCATTGCATTGGATTTTGAGTGTAATGGAAAGTTTTATAAGGGTAAATAGGGCGATATTTGGAATCAATACGTCACATAGGCACTCACACATTCATGAACAGCATGTATAAAGACGTTAGTGCAAGAAAATAAAAATAAATTGAATATAAAAAATATGTTTAGTAAGTTGAAGTATAGGATTATTAATAGAAAAATTAATAGAACTAAATAGTAATCGAAAGAAGAATTAATGTGGCTTGCTTGTAAGGGATTAAGTGGATAAGAGGAAAGGTAAAAAAATTTGATGGTTTTAAACTTTAATATATAAGTATAGATAGAAATAAAAATAGAGTATGAATTTTTTTTTTTTTTTTTTTTTTGGTACAAGCGGGCGATCACACTCATCTAGTGCGAGTCAGCCCAGAAAGATCCAAGTACAAATTTGCTTCAAAGGAATAGGGCAGGGATCGCCAACCCTCCACGTCCACGACCCAGCATGCTGGGCCACAAAGGATGCAACCCAGTCCGCCGCCGCATTGGCCTCCCGGAAGATATGGCGGATCTGGACATCATCGACCTCCCGCAGCAAAGACCAAATATCCCTAAGGATCGGATTGGTATGACCAGAAGGGCAAGTCTTTTCTTCAACCAAGAGATGACCGTCATGGAATCACCCTCGATGAAGAGCCTCTGGACGTGAAGAGTACGAACAGCAAAGGAAATACCCACCCAGGCCGCATGGAGCTCAGACATGGGGACAGAGGAGTCAAGAGAGCCAAATCCTCCAGCTGCCAATAAACCACCAAGAGAACCGCGGATAACAAAACCAGATCCAGCAGCTCTACCACGGACACTCCCGTCAAAGTTGAGTTTAACCACCCCTGGAGGAGGGGGTTCCCAAGAAATGAAAACCGTTTGACGGTTCGCTGCCGAAGCAGCAGGGGAACCCCAGAGGCCAAAGGTGTCAAAGCCAACACGGGCATAGTCCGCCATCAAGAGTCTAACCTTCCTCACAATGCTAAGAGTAGAAAGATTTTGTCCAGTGAAGATGAACAGATTCTGGACAGCCAGATCTGGTACGCCGTAGTCGCCCACAAACCTTTCTTCTGAATGGAGCCCTCCCGGAGATCAGAGAGAAAGGAAGAATGATGAGAGTCCAAGTCATCCTGGCTTCTAATGTAACCAATCATGATCCAAACCTGTCTAGCTCTGGGGCAACCAAAGATAGCATGATCTGTAGATTCCTCCTCTAGAAAGCATAAAGGACAGGTCGGCTGAATAGATAAGCCCCTACGCGAAAGAAGACCACAAGTAGGGAGACAGTCCCAAAAAAGCTTCCAAATGAACAGCTGAACCCTGGGGATAATAGGAAGCTTCCAAATCCAAGCTGCGTTAACCGAACGCTGGGACTGAGTCCTAAACAAGTTGACCAGATCCCTAGAGGGAGCCTTAGAAAGACAAGTTCTCTGCCAGATCCTGGTGTCCGAAGAGTGTTCAGAGATAAGAGGCATCGAGACAATCCGGCGAGAGAGATCCAATCCAAAGAAGCTGGTCACCAAAGGGATATGCCAAGCTGGGGGATCAGGGGAGATCAAATCCTTAACCCTTAAGTTAGATGGGACATCAATGCTGATGAAGGTTGGCCACCTAGAAAGAGGAAGCTCAGCAAACCATGAATCCTGGACAACATTGACCAATGAGCCATCTCCAATCATCCACGATGTATGCTCCAAAATAGTCTGGCCATAATGACAAACCGCCTTCCAGAAGGAGGAATAACCACGAGGCGGAGAAATAGACGAGTCAGACGACCAATCACCATACCTCGAGCGCATCAGCGAACTCCAGAGGCAATGCGGCTCCATAAGGAATCTCGAAGCATGTCTAGCAAGAAGGGCCTCTCGACGAGTAATAAGAGACTGAATACCAAGACCACCCTCTTGGATAGGCATACAGACCATATCCCAAGATAAAAGATGCATCCCGTGACCTCCTTGCATAGAAGCCCACAGAAAGTCACGAAAGCATTTTTCAATCCTCTTCAGGCAGGTAATAGGAATAGCAGCACTCGACATAAGATACAAGGGAAGAGAGGACAGAACCGAGCGAATAATAATGACCCTGGCCATCATCGAGAGATTAGAGACCTGCCATCTCTCTATGCGCTGACGAACCTGCCTCTCAATCGCTGCATAATCAGAACATCGGGGACGTCTCCCAGTTATGGGAATCCCCAAATACATAAGCTTATCCACCTGAGCAGTAATTCCTGACAGCTGAATAATAACTTCTCTGGTGGTCCTGGGGGTCTTCGGGCTGAAACATATAGAGGATTTGAGAAAATTGACCTTTTGTCCCGAGGCCTGACAATAGCTCTGGATAATAGTATGAAATGACGTAGCATCATCAATAGAGGCCCTGCCCAACAGAATACAGTCATCTGCAAAAAGGAGGTGAGAAACGGAGGGCCCCTCCGACTCAGCCATAAAGGGAGTGATCCGACGATCAATCTGAGCCTGACATAAAGCACGAGAAAGATCATCCGCAGCCAAGATAAACAGCAATGGAGATAAAGGGCAGCCTTGTCTAAGACCCACAGAGGATCGAAAGAACTCAGTCGGGCTACCGTTGACGATCAGAGAAAAAGAGGGCCTTTCAATACAGGCCATAATCCATTCAATAAACAGACCATCAAACCCAAACTCCACAAGAGTGCGATACAAGAAGCCCCAGCACATACGATCATAAGCACGCTCCATATCGAGCTTAACTGCCATAAGGCATCGGCTGACCGGGGCACGCTGAAGGTCATGCATAAACTCCTGGGCTATAAGGACGTTATCAGAAATAGACCGTCCTCTGATAAAAGCCCCCTGCTCCACAGAGATGAGGCGAGGGATCACCACAGCAAGGCGGCTAGCTAAAAGACGAGCACAGACCTTGTACAATGTAGTGCAAAGACTAATCGGCCGAAAGTGCTGCGGGAGGGAAGCATCCACACGCTTTGGCACCAAGGAGATATAAGTCTGATTCCAATCCAAAGGAATATGTCTAGCATGGAAAATATCCAGGATGGCCTGAACAACCTCCTGTCCGATAATGTCCCAATAGTGACGAAAGAAGAATGGCGGGAACCCATCAGGACCAGGGGCCTTATCCGGACTGAGCTCCCAAAGGGCCTCCCTAACCTCATCAGCAGAAATCGTCCGAATAAGCATGTCATTATCCACAGAGGAGACCTTCCTGGCCTCCGGAACTTGAACAACCGGACCACCAACACCTGAAGACTCCGTCCATCTAGACTGGAAGAAATGAAGAAGAAGATCCCGGATAGAGTGGAAATCCTCCCGAACGTTCCCCTCATCATCAACTAATCTCCGAACCCTATTGCCAGCCCGCCTCTTTAGGGTGGCCTGATGAAAGAATCTGGTGTTGCAATCCCCATCACAAATCCATTGGACCCTAGACCGCTGCCACCAGTACATCTCCTGCTGACGGAGAAGGGAGTGATGACGAGCAAGCAGCTCCCTCAACACCGACATATCTGAATCAACCAGAAAGCCATCCTGATCCTCCTTAGTCTGTAAGATAGTGATATTCTCTTCAACACTTTCAACTTGTCTGACCAGATCCCCCACCTCCATTCTGTTCCATCTGGACAGCCGTTGTCTTGCCATCCTTAGACGGCGAGAAAGCCGATAAACAGCATTACCCCTAACTGGAGTATGCCAGATCTGAGAAATAATGGAACGAGCAGCAGGATAGCCTGCCCAGAACTTCTCAAACCTAAACTGTTTCCGCATAAGCTGATCAACCTCAGTGGAAATCATAATTGGGCAGTGATCAGAAGCAATCCGAGGCAGGTGAGAGACAGATACCATCGAGAACCTCTGGAGCCACTGAGGATTAGCCATAGCTCTGTCAAGTCTTTCCCAGACCCGGGCCGACCCCTGGCGATTGTTACACCAAGTGAATTGTGGCCCCCCAAATCCCAAATCCATCAATCCAGAAGAAGCAATAAAGGTTCTGAATTCCAATATATCAGTTGAGCCAGTAACACGACGACCACCACGTTTCTCTTTAGCCTCAGTGATACAGTTGAAATCCCCCGCCACAATAGTCGGAAACCCCTGAGCAAGGAGCGAGAGCAGCTCAGAACAGAGAACCCTTCTCACCCGATAGTCCGTACTAGCATAAGCTGCTAATAGAAGCCAAGGATCAGAAGTCCCCTCAGTAACAACAAGGCTAATAAGCTGGTTACATTGATGAGAAGCATCAATCGTAACAGCAGCATCACGCCAGATAGCCAGCATGCCTCCCGCCAAACCTTCAGCCTCCACAGCATAAGAAGACCAGGATCGGGCAATCTGTCTACGAAATCGAGCAAGACTATCACCCGACAACCTGGTTTCTAAGAGAATACAAATATCAAATTTATGTAACAGCAATAATCTACTAAACGAGGAGCGAAAAGAAGGCTTTCGGGCTCCTCGTACATTCCATACGAGAATCTTCATTTACAAGGTGGAGGAAACTGGGACCCTTCCCTGGTCCTCCTTCATAACACAATCTACAATATCCCCATCCGATGAAGTGACTACTGGAGATACTAAAGAAGAAGAGGCCGATTGGCCCACCCCAGCAATGCCTTCCTCATCAACCTGGGGACCCTGAGTGCAGACATCATCAATCACAGTAAATCCATCTCTCCCTTCAGAATGTGACACCACCTGAACCTGGGGACCATCCTGACTACAAGGAGGCTGATTCGCCTGGGAAGGAGAGCTTCTGGACACCCCCACACTCCTGGCAAAATGAACCTTCCCTTTACCTTTATGCTTATCCAACTTAGAAATAGATCTTGGTGGCATCGATACCTCCGATCTTGCTCGCTTGAGAGGAGCTGGATAGGCATCCTTGCTACCCAACTGGACCTCTCCATCAGCAGCCGATGCTAGTGCAGCGAATGGATTAGCTGAAAGTTTAGTAATAGCCTCTCCACCACCCAAATTATCACCCATTTCAGCCTCCATTTCAAATGTTCAGAATGAACAGTGCCGGCACGCCCATCAAGCGCCGGCACGCCATCCTTCTCAGTAGCAAGGGCCCCCGATTCCATCACAAACACAGCCTTTCCCTTAGCCAATCCAGAAGCATTCTTCATCGCCGGTGAAGGCCTCCGGCGAGCCACTTCCCCGAAGAAATCGAAGCGTCAGGCCGACTATTACCCACACGGAAGCCATCGATTCCCTTGAGAGAAGCAGGGGAAGAGGCTAAGGGAGCCGAAGATGGTCTCACCTGAGGCTTGCCTTTGTCAACCATCTGAGGACCAGGAGCTGCCTTCCGCTGACGGACTGCAACCAACCAAGGCCCAAAAGCCTGAACCGCATCGGTGTCGCCTTCATTAGAAGTCTCCGGATGCAAGCAGGGGACCCCCAGATGAAGAGAACCACAACGGAGGCACACTCCTTCCAAGCTTTCATAGATGATTTGCTGCCAGAAGGGAAGATAGCTCCCCTGAACACGAACTCCTGGGCGAAGCGAGCGACGAAGATCGATCCTCAGGCAAGCCCGCGCGAAGCCCCCTCTGTTCATCGCCTTCGTCGCAGCGTCAACACATACAAATTCATCAGCAGGTTCCAGAATAGCTCTGATGAAGGCCTCCTTCCAAAATTCAAGAGGTAAATTAGGCAAACGAACCCATACATAAGAGTCTAAAATATGAAATAGATATTAAGAGAATAGGAAATGCAATAATTTAGATTAAACTAATGCTAGAATTAATACTATTAGTGTTTATGTTCCTTTAAATAAGTTTAGATAATGCGATAAAATAATATTTTTAGGAGGATATGAATGAATTAATTTAAAATATTTTTAGTGAAGAAAAAATATTTATAGGAGGAGATTTGAATGGATACGTAGGAAAATATAATATAGATTTTGAAGAGTACATGAAAGATATAGATTTGAGAATACAAATAAAGAAGAACATATCATTTTAAGGTTTGTAATAGGCATATGATTTTGTATTAGTTAATACATATAAAAAGAGTATTAAAGAGAGGCTCTTATTTAATAACTTTAAAAATGGATATAGTCCTAGTCAAATAGATTTCTTTCTTACTAGAAAAATTGGTTGAACATTTTAAAGATTGTAAAGTTATACTAGATGAGAGGTTTAAGTACATAATAAATTGATGGTTATGGATGTATCTATCCAAAAATAAAAGAGAATAACTAAAAAATATCAGCATCTAAGGATTAGATAGTAAAATTTAAAATAAAAAACCTAATAACTTTTAAAAATAAAAATAATAAAGAAGAAAAATGGAGTATAAATAAGAAAATCAATGCCATATGAGAATAAATGATTAATAGTATTAGAAAGTAATTATAGAGGTGTTAGGAGAGTCAAAAGAATAAGGTCATATGATAAAGAAATTTGATTGTGGAATAAAAAATTTTAATTAGTAGTTCAAACTTCAAACTAAAAGTGATGTTATAAACAACTATTTGAATGTAAAATAGAACAGCATATGAAAACTATAAAATGGTTAAAAAGAAACTAAAATGGTATTATAAGAAGCTAAATATAAAGCAAATAAGAAATTATATTGTAAGTTAGAAACTAAAAAAATTATATTGTAAGTTAGAAACTAAAGACTATATATATATATATATATATAATTATAAAATATAAGATAAAAAATTAAAGATGTGTTCGATATGAAATGCATTAAAGATAATGATTAATAAATTTTGGTTAAAAAGGATGGTATCAAAGAAAGATGGAAAAGCTATTTTACTAAATTATTGAGTAAAAATCATATAAATAATTTAAGGCACCTTATTAGTTTTATTAAGATAAAGTTATGATATACACTCATAAAATTAGGATATTTTAGGTAAAAAATGCTATGAAAAAGATTAAAAAAAAAAGCTCTGGGACTTGATAAGATTTCTGTTAAGGTTTAAAATGTTTACGTGATACTGCATTAACTTGGGTGTTAAATTTATTTAATAAAATTTTAAAAATTTAGAAGATGGCTAATGAATGAAATAAAAATATTATAATATTAATTTATAAGAATAAAAGATATATTTAAAACTGCTCTAACTATTATGGTATCAATCTTATGAATCATACTATAAAACATTGGAAGAGAATAATTGAGTATAGGTTAAAATATATTACAAAAATATTAAAAAAATAATTTGATTTTATACTAGAAATGTTAACTATAAAGCTTTTTTTTTTCTTATGAGATTAATAGAAAAGCACAAATAGAAGAGACAAATCTTCATATAATTTTACTGATTTATAATAAAGTTCCTATAAAAATTTTATGGTGCGTATTAGAAAAGGAATAGTACCCATTAGATATATTAACATGATAAAAGATATGTATGATGGCATAATTACTGATATAAGGACTACTGATAGTAATACTAATGAATTCCCTATTCTAATAGGTTTACACCAAATATCTGCTCTTAGTCTTTATCTTTCTACTTTATTTATGAATAAGCTTATTAGAAATATTCAAAATGATATTTCATGATGCATAATATTTGCAAATGATATAGTTATAATAGATGAAACTAAAATTGGAGTTAATTATAAGTTAGAAATATGAAGAAATGCATCGGAATCAAAAGATTTTATGTTTAGTAGGATAAGATAGACTACATGAAATATAATTTTAATATAATTAGAAATAAAAATAAATAAAAAGTAAAAATTGATGATCATAAAATTTTTAAAAATAATTATTTTTGATATTTATGATTGATTATTCATAAGGAAAAAATTAAGGATGATATTGTGCATAGGATAAAGTTGGTTAGATAAAATAGATAAATATAATTAAAATATTATACGATTGTAAAGTATATAATAATTTAAAAAAAAATTATAAGACAGCCATAAGATAAGCTATACTTTATGGTACAAAATGTTGAATTGTTAAAAAAGTATACATGCACAAGATGAATGTAACTGAAATGAAAATGTTGATATGGATGAATAGTAATAAAAGAACAGTTAGAATAAAACATAAATTATTTATAAAAAGAGGAGATAGTATTAATTGAGGGCAAATTAAAGGAAGGACGATTTAAATGGTTTTGACATGCATAACATAGACCTAAAGATTCACCTATGCAAAGGAAGGATTTAATATATATAGAATAAAAAAGAGATAGAGGTAGATTAAAAATTATATTAGATAAAATGATAAGAAAGGCTTAGAATCGATAAAAAATTATATAAAAGAAATTGATAAAAAAAATTATGTCTTACAAAAGTATAACTCAAAAGTCAGTTGAATAGAGAAAAAGAATTCATATAGCCGACCATCACTAACTTGGAATTAAGACTTTATTGTTGTTGTTTATAAGAGCATGCTTAAAATATGAGCTTGTTGTTTAGTTTTCACTAATCAAGAAGGCATATCATCAAAATTTAACTATTTGGTGATATAGTCTTTCAAATTAAAAGCATCCCACATCCTCCATAACATGGATAAGGATTGCCTCTTGCAAAATTGAAAGCTAATTCTTTTTAAGATCGAGTTGAGCCATAAACCCACATGACTGCCAACAAAATGAAGATAAGATATCGTAATGTAACAGTAAAAATATTTTAAAGAAATTGCTTGCGCTCACCAAGATATTTTTAAGAAAAGTTATCAAAAAATATATAAGAAAAGGTTATACATATTACTAGGAGTATTGCCAAAAATATCGATCACAATAGCATCGATGGGCATTGTTGATGCTGGATCACCAGATTTTTCTCTTGCTATGAGATCTCTTTTTCTGAAGAAAAAATCCCCCCTTCTGCCTCCTCCTTCTTCCTTTTTATCCCCTTCTTTTATTTATTTTATTATTATTTTTTGTTTTAATTCCAGAGGTCCACGTGTAGGATAAGTGTTCATCTTTTATTTTTTTTCCGCTACGTGGTCATTCAGTGATAATTAATAATAAGGGTATTAAGAAACTTGCTCATGAAGATAAGGATACGTGGTCATTCAGTGATAATTAATAATAAAGGTATTAAGAAACTTGCTCATGAAGATAAGGATTTTCATGATGACCTTGATTATCCCAAGGGAATGTCAGTGTTAGTGGGGATGTCAGAGTCAGAGAAAAGGTATCTGGCTCTAAAGTAGAAGTTCAGTGTCTCCTTTTGTTCTAGATAACGGCGGTGTTTCAGTGCTTGTCTTATTCGAACCATTTAAAGCGTTATGATGTTTAGCATTTCTCGATTTCTGTTCCGAATACGATGGTTTATCATGTCTAGTAGTCCTGGCATGAATATCATTCTCAATTTGAGGGCCCCTCAGGATTGGGGACCGCCCAGGACTGGGGGGGCCCAACTCTGGGGGCTGCCCAGGACTGGGGGCCGCCCAGGACTGGGGGCCGCCCAGACTCTGGGGCCGCTCAGGACTGGGGGCCGCCCAGACTCTGGGGACCGCCCAGGACTGGGGGCCGCCCAGATCTGGGGACCACCCAGGACTGGGGGCCGCCCAGACTCTGGGGGCCGCCCAGGACTGGGGGCCGCCCAGACTCTGGAGACCAACTTTATTATCTAACTGTTTTATCTATTATCCATATCATATGCCCCCTTGCCCATCTTCCTTGTATTCAAGTGTGTTGTGCACGTGCAAGGGAGAAGGGCGGAAAAATTTGAATTTCAAAATGTCTAGTACATGATAAGTGACATTTCGAAAAAGGGGAAAAAGGAGGGGAGGCGCATATCTCTAAGAGGATAGCATCTTTTCGTTTGTCCGGCTCCACTGATGGACTACCACGTGTCCTTGCGGTGCTCGAGGCGTTGCGTCTGATATATAAAAAAAAGGGGGGAGCCATCCCTTTCCTTTAATCTTTAACTTTGTGTATCTTCCTGTGTTTTTTACCTCTTCAAGCCCAGGTCAATCGATTCCTTCTTCTCCCCTTTCTCTCTTTATGGATTCCTCCGTAGATAGGAAAGGTAAGGGCCCCATGGTTGAGCCCTCCCGGGAGGAGATTCTTCAAGCACGTCGACAGGCTCTGGGAGGGGTAGTCATCCGTGGGGACCAACCCGTTGCTCGGTCCATACAGCCTGCGTCTAGGTTGTTACCTCAGTCCCCTAGGGTTTCCTCTTCGTCTACCAGTCGTGAGGTAGGACCTCCTGTAGTTGTTTCTAAATTGGCTAAACCGGCGGACGTTGCCTCTGTTATATCCTCTCAGGATCTTAGGAACCTTAGGGCTCAGTTCGAAATCCCTGATAATATTCGGCTCTCCGTTCCCCTTCCTGAGGATAGGGTCACTCTAGTGCGACCAGGTAAGGTCGCTTTGTATGAAGAGTTTTTTAAGGGGGTCTACGAATGCCCTTACATCCTTTCCTTGTAAACCTATTGAACCGATATCGCCTTATCCCTGCACAGCTCACTCCTAATTCTATTCGTATTATATTTTCATTTCTAGTACTTTGTTCTTTTCATGGAGCTTTCGCTTGACTTTCTTTATTTAGAACACTATATAGGATTCGAAACCCAGTCAGGGATGGGTGGTGGAGTTTTGCATCGAGGCCTAAAAGGGTTCTTAGGCTTAATCTCCCTTCTAAGATCAAAGGGTGGAAATCTCGATTTTTCTATGCACATCTGGAGGGGTTGGGTGTAGATTGGGGTATCCCGGATACCAGTTCTAACCAGAATGCGAGTGTTGATGAGAGAGACTGTGAGCTTTTCAACACTCTAATCTCTGCCATCATACCCCCCAGTAGAGAATTGCTATCGGAGGATAATCTCCGGGAGATTGTGTTCGTGCCGGTGTCGCTGGCTGCAGCGCCCGGTGAGCCTCAAAGAATTCATCTCTCTCCTCTCCTCTTCTTTGTATTCTTAGCTAACGTATTTGGTGTCTTTTTTAGCTAACCCTATGTTCACTATATCCCTATGTTCACTATATTGCAGCAATGAAGTTTTCTCGAGACTTTTTGGTATCAAACCTTCGAAAGAGAGAGAGGAGCGAGCGTGGCGCGGCAGGGAACGAACCTAAAAAGCTCCGTCAGTCAGGATCGGATTGTCAGGTCCAGCCTCCGGCGGCGATTCCCGAAGCGACCTTGATAGAAGATAGCGAAGGAGAGACGAGTCCTCCAACGGGGATCCCGATAGGAGATCCTGTCGAGAGGGAGCTTTCGGAGGTCACTCTATCCCCCAATAAGGGCGCTGGGGGATCTGTAGGGAGTGCGGAAGCAGCAGTCGATTTGCCAGGTCCTTCATTGTCAAAGGAAGTGGGCGCTCCTGCCCCCGCTCCCTCAGATGCTTTAGGAAATCTATCTTCGCCTCCTCAACCGCCTAATCAGGGTGCTGGGTACAAAAGTTGCCTGTCGGAGACAATTCTTAAACTTGCGATCCTGCCCAGGTTCCAAGAT
Organism: Calamus simplicifolius; assembly: GCA_900491605.1. NCBI lineage: Eukaryota > Viridiplantae > Streptophyta > Magnoliopsida > Arecales > Arecaceae > Calamus > Calamus simplicifolius. The sequence continues at coordinate 627,865 of UESW01003922.1, read as the reverse complement.
AAAATGAGGAAGATAACACAAGAAGAGTCCTTTGACACCATGTTCACAGCTGCGCTTCAGGTAAGGTTTTGACCTTTCCCTTTTGTGATTATCGAATTCAGGCATTTACTGAATGTATTTTGCAGATGTCTAATGGCCTTTTTGTACTGCGCGAAGACTTAAACAAGGCCAAGTCTCAGAGTGCGAGTTTAGACAAAGAATTGGTGGAGACGAAGGCCCGAGAATCAAAAGCACTACACGATCTTCGGGTTATTCGGGAGGATTATCGGACCTGGCGGGGAAAGGCGGAAATGGAGCTGCAGAGCTTAGATGCCCAATTGTCTGAGGTTCGGGCGAAGTTGTTGCCAACGGAAGAGAGGTTAAAAGAGACTACTCTTAGGCTAGAACATACTGAAAACCGAGCTGATAACGCGGAAGCTACGGCTCACGATGCTATAGAGAAGTTGGTTCTAGCCGATAAAGACGCTAAGAACTCTCTCGACAAAGTTGCAACAGTGGTGACGGAGGCCCGAGAAAAGATAGCTGCGGTCGAGGCCGAGGCCCGGGAAAAAATAGCTATGGCCGAGGCCAAAGCTCAAGAAAAGGTGGCCGCGGCCGAAGTCGAAGCTCAAGAGAAGGTGGCCATAGCCGAAGCTAAGGTCCGGGATGCTATCAAGGAGTACAAGGGCTCCCCGGATTTTGAATCGGAGTTCCAGGAGGCCGCCCTAGATGCCTTTGTTCAAGGCTTTGAGATGTGTAAACAGAGGCTAGCCCGACACTTCAACTTAAAGAACCTTGAACGCTTTCGACCTGTGGACGAAGAAATTCCTGACGTGGAGGTCGAAGACGTTGCGGGTAGGGTGGCGGCGACCAAAGATCCTGCTGCAGAAATGCCTCTCACTGAGGAGCCGGCTTCCGATCCCAATATAGAGAAGGAGCATTCAGGGAATTGATTGAGGATGCCTAAATTTATTTTGACTTTAACTTTTGTTTTTCTATCCTTGACTTGGTCCTTTTAAAGGACCTCTTTTTGTAACGAATATCCGTTTATTGAGGAGACTTTATAAAGTTTTCTAGTAGATTAACTTTAAATAAGCAGATGTTATCCTTTATTTATTTGGTATTACTTAATATTTCATCTGCTTATGGATTAGGGAATCCGTCCATGAGTCGGCAGGAAATCATAGTCTTCGGGTCGTTTTCCGGTGTGTTGTATTAAGATGTAAGTCCTAGAATGTTGATAAGGCAGCTTAGGGGCCCCCGTAGGGGAGTTAATCTTGGGTTCAAGGAAGCATGAAGCTCTTGGGATCGTGGGGCCACTTAGTGTTTATCGTGGTTCGGGGCCGCTTGGGTCGCGGACTTGAACCTCCTCAGGGGCAAGTCATACCGACCTGGGGGTGTCCTTTGGATTGTAGGGCCGCCGAGCCGTCTATCGTGGTTCGGGGCCGCTTGAGTCACGGACTTGAATCTCCTCAGGGGCAAGTCATACCGACCTGGGGGTGTCCTTTGGACTGTAGGGCCGCCAAGCCATCTATCGTGGTTCAGGGCCGCTTGAGTCATGGACTTGAATATCCTCAGGGGCAAGTCATACCGACCTAGGGGTGTCCTTTGGACTGTAGGGCTGCCGAGCCGTCTATCGTGGTTCGGGGCCGCTTGAGTCACGGACTTGAACCTCCTCAGGGGCAAGTCATACCAGCCTGGGGGTGTCCTTTGGACTGTAGGGCCGCCGAGCCGTCTATCGTGGTTCGGGGCCGCTTGAGTCACGGACTTGAACCTCCTCAGGGGCAAGTCATACCGGCCTGGGGGTGTCCTTTGGACTGTAGGGCCGCCGAGCCGTCTATCGTGGTTCGGGGCCGCTTGAGTCACGGACTTAAACCTCCTCAGGGGCAAGTCATACCGGCCTGGGGGTGTCCTTTGGACTGTAGGGCCACGAGCCGTCTATCGTAGTTCGGGGCCGCTTGAGTCGCGGACTTGAATCTCCTCAGGGGCAAGTCATACCGGCCTGGGGGTGTCCTTTGGACTGTAGGGCCACCGAGCCGTCTATCGTGGTTCGGGGCCGCTTGAGTCACGGACTTGAACCTCCTTAGGGGCAAGTCATACCGGCCTGGGGGTTTCCTTTGGACTGTAGGGCCGCCGAGCCGTCTATCGTGGTTCGGGGCCGCTTGAGTCACGGACTTGAACCTCCTCAAGGGCAAGTCATACCGGCCTGGGGGTATCCTTTGGACTGTAGGGCCGCCGAGCCGTTCTGAAGAATTATCTAAAAGTATGTGTTCAAATGTGCAGGCTCATTTAATATTTGGATAAATATATTACATTACTGGTAGTATGGTCGGAGATTGTCTGCATTCCACGTTCGGGGGATTAGTTGTCCATTTAGGTCTTCAAGCTAGTATGCTCCATGGTGAAAAACTTCTCTTATCCGATAGGGTCCTTCCCAGTTCAGAGACAATTTGCCCCCTTCTGTTGGTTTGGATATCGAAGCTTTTCTTAGAACCAAATCTCCCTGACGGAAATTCTTTGAGCGGACGCGGGTATTATAATACCTCGCTACCTGCTGCTGGTATGCCGCCATCTTAATTCGAGCCCGATCTCTTGCTTCATCAATGAGGTCAAGATTGGCCCTTAAATTAGGGAGGTTGTCTGCTTCGTTGTACGTTTCCACTCGGCTACTTGGTAAGCCAATTTCGATGGGAATAACAGCTTCGGAACCAAAAACCATGTTGAATGGCGTTTCTCCTGTCGGTGTTCTGGGTGTTGTGTGGTATGCCCAGAGTACACTCGGGAGCTCTTCTACCCACCTTCCTTTGGACGTATCCAGTCTGGTCCTTAGTCCCCGTAATATCATGCGATTTGTAACCTCGGCCTCTCCATTAGATTGTGGGTGGCCAACGGAGGTGAATCATTGCAGGATGCCGAGATCAGTGCAGAAAGTCCGGAAGGTGTTGTTGTCAAACTGTCGGCCATTGTCAGTGATGAGGGTGTGTGGTATGCCGTATCGACAAATAATGGCTTTCCAAAAAAAGGTTTTAACCTTAGCTTCAGTAATTTTGGCGAGTGCTTCAGCTTCAACCCATTTAGTAAAATAATCGATGGCTACTAGTAGGAATTTGCGCTGTCCTGATGCCGGAGGGAAAGGGCCGAGGATGTCCATGCCCCACTGAGAGAAGGGCCAAGGAGCAGAAAGAGAATTTAACTGAGAAGATGGTTGCTGCTGAATGTAGGCATACCGTTGGCATCGATCACATCTTTTCACTAGTTCGGTTGCATCCTCTTGCATGGTGAGCCAGTAATATCCTTGTCGGAGAGCCTTGCGTGCTAGAGATCGGCCTCCGGAGTGATTCCCACATATACCCTCATGAATTTCTCTAAGGATATAATCCGCATCAACCGAATTAACACATTTGAGGAGGGGCTGAGAGAAGGATTTCTTGTAAAGTTGGCCTTCTAGTAGCACAAATTTAGAAGCTCTCCGCTTAAGCAGCTTAGCTTCCTCACGACCAACTGGGAGAACGCCGTCTTTCAGATATCAGATATAAGATTTCATCCAGGTTTCTTCTTGGATAATGGGCAAAGCTTCTTCAGTAGCTTCAATGCTAGGTGTTTCCAGATACTCAATGTAGGTTTTGCCCATGGCACTATCGACCGAGGTAGCTAGTCGGGCTAACATATCGGCCCTGGCATTTTCACCTCTGGGTATATAACTGATGGTGAAGTGATCCAATAAAGGAATTAATAGTCTGACCTTGTTCAGATATTGGAACATGATAGGGTCCCGAGCTTCATACTCCCCTGCCACTTGGGCGGAAATAAGCTGTGAGTTAGTGAAAACCCGGAGATTCTTGATCCCCATCCCATGCGCTAGTTTGATTCCGGTCAGTAAAGCCTCATATTCAGCTTGATTATTGATGGCTTCAAAGAGGAAACGAAGAGCATATTCTAGTACTGTGCCTTCTGGGCTAGCAAGAATGAGGCCAGCTCCGCTACCCTGTGAGTTAGAGGCTCCATCGACGTGGAGGACCCATGCTTCATGATCCTCCTCCTCAGCATCTAAAAGGATCCGGGGGATTTCTTCTTGATATGGCTCAGACCAGGTGCATTCTACTAGAAAATCAGCCAAGACCTGGGATTTCAAAGATGCTCTGGGTTGAAATGATAAGTCGAATTCCCCTAGTTTGATGGCCCACTTGGCTAACCGGCCAGAAGTGTCTGGTCGTGATAAAATAGCTCTGAGAGGTTGATCAGTGAGGATGACTATGGGATGGGCTTGGAAGTAGGGTCTGAGTCGTCGAGCGGAAACGAATAAAGCGAAGATGACTTTCTCCGTCTTGGAATATCTCTCTTTCGCACCATGAAGCACCTTGTTGGTATAATATACAGGTCGTTGAACGGCATGGTCGCCGACACGTACCAGAACGGAACTAACGGCCTCCGAAGAAGCCGCAAGATATAGGAAGAGCTTTTCTCCTTGCTCCGGTTTGGATAACAGGGGTGGTGTGGACAAGAACTCCTTAAGTTCTTCAAAAGCTTGTTGACAGTCTTCTGTCCACTCGAAGCCATCTGCTTTACGCAAGACCTTGAAGAAAGGTAAACATCTCTCGGCTGATCTGGATAAAAATCGGCTTAACGCTGCTATCCTCCTGGTGAGTTGTTGCACCTCTTTCTTACACATAGGCCGTCTCATACTGAGAATGGCTTGAATTTTCTCTAGGTTTGCTTTAATCCCCCGTCGGGTGACTAAGAAACCCAAGAATTTTCCTGCAGTAACTCCAAATGCACATTTGCGCGAGTTGAGCTTTATTCGATAGAGCCGGAGGTTGTGGAAAGTTTCCTGCAAGTCGACGATATGGTCAGTGATGCAGATGCTTTTTGTCAACATATCATCTATATATACTTCCATGTTGCGGCCGAGCTGGTCTTTAAAAACTTTGTTCATCAGCCTCTGATAGGTAGCTCCTGCATTCTTCAATCCGAAGGGCATTACTTTATAACAATAAATGCCCTTTCGGTGATAAAAGAAGTATGCTCTTCATCTGAGGGGTCCAATTTTATTTGATTATACCCTGAGAAGGCATCCATGAAACTAAGGAGTTCATGACCAGAAGTCGAATCCACTAACTGGTCGATCCGGGGTAATGGAAAACTATCCTTAGGACAAGCTTTGTTAAGGTCTGTGTAGTCGATGCATATTCTCCATCCTCCGCTGGCTTTTCGGACCATAACCACATTGGCTAGCCAATCAGGATATCGTGCTTCTCGAATATGACCGGCCATGAGCAATTTGTCTACTTCCTCGTCAATGACCTTCTGCCGTTCAGGAGCAATCTTGGGTTAATATTAAGCTGATGAGTAATCACCTCCGGAGGAATCCCGACCATATCCGTTATTTTCCAGGCAAAGACATCTGCATTCATTGATAAGAAGGCTAGGAGTTGATCCTGGACTTCAGGGAAGAGGAGCTCACCGATCTGCACGATCTTAGTGGGATCATCTCCCAGGGGGTAAGATATCAGAAGCTCCGCTGGCTCTCCTCTCCGCTCAACTTCTCTGGGGTCAAATGACTTGGCAACCAGAGGAATATTAGCCATCTGGGGACTAGGGGCTAAATGATAGCAGGGTCTGACCGAGTCTACCTCTCCGTGCATCACACCGACCCCTTGCCTGGTAGGGAACTGCACCAATAAGCGCTTAGTAGATATAACTGCATCTAACATATTCAAGCCGGGACGGCCAAGAATGGCGTTGTAAGCCAGGGGGATCCGAACTACCAGAAAATTCAGCATAACCGTGCTTTGACATGGTGGCGATCCTGCCGTAGCTGGCAAAGTAATCTCGCCCTCTACCCGGATGGAGTCTCCAGTGAAACCAACTAGAGGGACGGCTACGGGCCGAAGAGAATCTAGAGATAAACTCATCCGAAGAAATGCATCATAAGTAAGCACATTAGCGGAGCTCCCACTGTCGATTAAGATTCTTTTTACAGGATGCCTAGCAATCGTCATCGAAACGACGACGCTATCATCTTTTACAACATTACTCCCCGCTATATTTTCCTCAGAAGGGATTACATCATCTAACTCTTCGCCTCCTCTCGGTCTTTTAGAAGATGAAGCTTTTCCGCGGGAAATCATACCCACCATCCTTTCCGTTGGGGTGTTATCAATGCCAGCTTGAGCGGGAGGAGGTCCCATCAAGGCTGGTATGGGAGGAGCTTCTTTCTTCTGGACATATTGCCCAAGGTATCCCCTCTGAATTAGCTCTTCGATGGCCTGCTTCAAGTTCCGACATTCTTCAGTGTCGTGGCCATAATCCCTATGGAAACGGAAATAGCGGCTTCTATCGTGGGTAGTGCCCTTCTTCATCGGGGGCGGACGCCGTAGATAAGGCTCGTTTTCAATCTCCATAAGGATGTGAGTCCGGGGTGCTAAGAGGGGTGTAAGATGGTCCTCTCTGGGAGTCTGGCTCTTGCGACGATCGATTGGCCGGCGTGAGGGCTCTGGTTTCTTAGAAGGGGGTCCGTTCAACTCTGGGCGAGTGGACCTTTTGTTAGTTCTCTCTTGTGTACCTCTCCTGGATGAGTCAGCTTCGCCGGCGCGGATATACTTCTGAGCACGGCCCAGGAGATCAGCATAAGAAGAAGGAGGTCTTTTGTCCAAGGAGTAAGTAAAACGGGAGGGTCAGAGCTCCCGTTTTAGAGCCAGAGTGGCTACGGCATCTTCAAGATGATAGACTTCCAGGGCCGCCACTTTGAAGCGGGTTATAAAGTCTTTCAAGGATTCTCCTTCTTGCTGTTGTACGGAGAATAAGCTATCTGCCACCCGAGGAATTTTTCGACAGGCGTTGAAATGAGCCAAAAAAGATCTCTCCAGTTGTCGAAAAGAGTCAACACTACGTGGGGGCAGACGAGAATACCAAACACGGGCCGCCTTACGGAGGGTGGCCGGAAAGGCGACGCATAAGAGGGCATCCGTCGCCCCTTGGACTTGCATGATAGCCTTATAGCTCTCCAGATGATCTAGGGGATCAATAGTACCGTCATAGGGGTCCAGTTGAGGAAATCGGAACCTCCTTGGAATGGGTTCCTCCATCACCCTTCGAGTGAGAGGGGGGCGGGTGTCGTAATCCGACCCCGGTTGATTATTAATTCTTTGACTGAGCTCTTCCAGCCTGCGATCTTGCTCTTCCAGACGCTCTTCCATTCTATCAGTTATACGTCCGCTGGCAGGTTCAGGGGAACGGGAAGGAGACTAACGACGCCACCGGCTATGCTCCATATATGGTTCCTTCCCTCGTCGTCGCCCGGTAGGTGGGCTGCTAGGGGAATGGGACAAAGAGCGCGAACCGTCATGGGAGCTTTGGGAGCGCCGTCTTCCTGGAGAATAAGGGCGGAGAGGTTTTGTCGGAGGAGACCTTCCTCAAGCTGATTGTCGGCTAACAGGAGTAGCCGACCCAGGTAATAGAGGTGGTTCGGGCCGTAGCCGAGCTCCTCGAGAGTGTTGCTCTTGCATCTGTTGAACCATCCCGACGAGAGTTTGGACTTGTTGGGTAAGGATCAGCAGTAGATCTTGAGGAATAGCCGGAGCCGGCGGCGGTGGAGAAAGAACCGGAGAGTTTGGTTTCGCCGGCTGAGAAGGGCCAAGGGTTGTGAAATCATGATTGGGAGGCGAAAGGTGCCCCCAGACCAATCAATGGGATCATCTTCCAGAGATCTGGAGCTCATGTTCGTGGAATCGTAGAACAGGTATATCTCACTGCTCCGACGACGTTCCCCTACCTGGCGCGATCACCAGATTTTTTCTCTTGCTATGAGATCTCTTTTTTCTGAAGGAAAAATCCCCCTTCTGCCTCCTCCTTCTTCCTTTTTATCCCCTTCTTTTATTTATTTTATTATTATTTTTTGTTTTAATTCCAGAGGTCCACGTGTAGGATAAGTGTTCATCTTTTATTTTTTTTCACTACGTGGTCATTCAGTGATAATTAATAATAAGGGTATTAAGAAACTTGCTCATGAAGATAAGGATACGTGGTCATTCAGTGATAATTAATAATAAGGGTATTAAGAAACTTGCTCATGAAGATAAGGATTTTCATGATGACCTTGATTATCCCAAGGGAATGTCAGTGTAAGTGGGGATGTTAGAGTCAGAGAAAAGGTATCTGGCTCTAAAGTAGAAGTTCAGTGTCTCCTTTTGTTCTAGATAAACGGTGGTGTTTCAGTGCTTGTCTTATTCGAACCATTTAAAGCGTTATGATGTTTAGCATTTCTCGATTTCTGTTCCGAATACGATGGTTTATCATGTCTAGTAGTCCTGGCATGAATATCATTCTCAATTTGAGGGCCCCTCAGGGTTGGGGACCGTTCAGGACTGGGGGCCGCCCAGACTCTGGGGACTGCCCAGGACTGGGGGCCGCCCAGAACTGGGAGTCGCCCCGACTCTGGGGACCGCGCAGGACTGGGGGCCGCCCAGACTCTGGGGACCACCCAGGACTGGGGGCCGCCCAAACTCTGGGGGCCACCCAGGACTGGGGGCCGCCCAGACTCTGAAGACCAACTTTATTATCTAACTATTTTATCTATTATCCATATCAGGCATCAACTATTATTATCCTAAAAAAATTCAATTACAAAGGAACATAAATTTTATGATATTTGGTTATTATAAAATTTGTATAAAAAATAACTGTAAAAATATTTTTCTATATTCAATGAAAGATAATTTTATATGAAAAAAATACTAACATGGCTATAATATTTCTAAAATAAAGATTGCAGTAAAATTAAGATAAGCAATAATCTATGTGTTGTAACATAATAAGTCTACGTATTTATTTCGATGGAAAGATAAAAAGAATTGCATAGAGAAAACTAAATTTAGCTATATTTAAATACCATTGAATCTAAATTTAGTTATTTTTTTATTCATTCATCTAATTCATGAATTTTAAAAATAAAAAAAGAAATAAATTTAAGGAGGAACAAAATAACTTAGTCTCAGAGTCGTGCGCGCGCGAGCGCGCGTATATTTCGTCAAACCAACGAGCCCCCGCAAAATCTCCCAGCCCGCATATATAAGAAATGTTGACGGTGGGAGCGGGCTGAGCCTGGTGGATGACAGCTGGCAGCGTACCCCATGCGTAAGGCCACCCCGAACGCCAGCGGTGCATGATGACGTGGACCATCCCCTGCACCCCTCCCGTGGACCCGCGCCCGCTACGTTACAAAGGGCGCAATTAATGCACCCCTCCTCCCTCCCCTCGGGCCAATAAAAACCACTCGAATCCCGCCCGTCTCGCGAGCTGGCGAGAGTGAAGGAAGATTCGGAGACCCCGAAGCCGAAGGGCATCGCTCCCCGTGATTCGATTCCGGGTCGGGGGAAGAGAGCTGACATGTCTCTCGCCGAAGACGCCGGTCTCGAGAAGGATAGGGCGCCGGCGGCGGCAGCGGCAGCTGCGATGCTGATAGGAGAAGAGAAGAATACCAGTTCCATCGTCTGGGAGAAGGAGCGGTAGTAGTCCAATCGCGAGAAGGACTCCTCCTCCTTTACTCGAGTCGTGACCGTCTCGGACACCGAATAACCTCCCCGTCGTTATCCGTTTTCGTCTCCCGGAATAATCGGAGAGGATAAACTCATAAACGTGTTATATTAGATAGGGATCGGTTCTGATTTCACGATCTGTATTTGGTTTTTTTTGGGGACTCGAGCAAATGTCGTCGAGGATGCGGAGCGACGGCGACACGGTGGCGATCACCGCAGCGGCCGAGGGGAAGGGCGGGACGCAGAGCGAGGTGGAGTTCGCAAAGTGCGAGTGCTGCGGGCTGACGGAGGAGTGCACGCTGGCATACATCGCGCGGGTGCGCGAGCGGCACAGCGGGCGGTGGGTCTGCGGCCTCTGCGGCGAGGCCATCAAGGAGGAGATCTGCCGCGCCGGACGGCGGATCTCCACAGAGGAGGCGCTCGAACGCCACATGAGCTTCTCGCGGGGCTTCCTGTCGGCGTCGCCGCCGGCCAACTCGGCGGGGGACCTCATCGCCGCCGTGCGCCACCTCGTCCGCCGGAGCCTCGACTCGCCGAGGGCTCTCTGGTCTACCCCCGCCAGCCCCCGCAGGGAGGGCGAGGATAACGACGGCGGCCGCCGCCGCCGCTCGCTCGCCCGCTCCGAGAGCTGCTTTCCATCTCTGGGACGTTGAGATTGCCGGGCGAAGCCCGCACCGCCAAAAGCTACAGCGAAAAGGAGTCCAAACTCACAGCTTCTTTCTCGTAACTCCCCTTGATATTAGAATAGATATGCTAAAATATTAATCTTTTCTTCTACCTAGGTTTTTTTTTTCCGTCGCTTTAGAATCGATATGCTAAAATATTTAATTCTTAGTGTTTTCTTTTACTCTTCCGCCCATTGTAAAGATTTCGATCAAATCAATGTCGAAAATTGAAGGAAAATTTCCTTTTTCCAGAACCTTATTATTATTATTATTATTTCCAATCGATGAATTCCTTCAAAGTATAACTTAAAAAAAAAAAATACGTTTTTATTTTTTATTTTATTTTGATGGGGGATTCGGCGCTCTTGCAAGCGGCGCCGCCGGTAAGCTGACACCTGAGTGCCGTGACCGGAAACGAAACCATTCCGTTTCGAGTGAACGCATGGGTACGTTTTCCTGAAATTTGCGACGTATTTGATTCTGTTAGCAGCTTGATGGGGCCAAGGAGGACGATTGCTATACGGTCGTTGTTTTTATTTGCTATATTTGTGCAAGCGTGTCAGATTGGACCGGCTTTTGTAGTCCTAGGCTGCTATTATTGCTATTGATTGGAGAGCTGTCAATAATGGGGAATTGGCTGTGGTCGCCGAAACCTGGAGCACAAAATCGCCATGGTCACTATAATAGCATACGGTTCGAAGAAACAATGTTGTAGACTACCGGAGAGGAGAGAGAGGCTTCAAAAAGGCAGAGAGAGGCTTCAAAAAGGCTTTAAAAAAAAAAAAAAAAAACTAAGTTTTTCACAATTTCCGGGAGCGAGAATTTCGGCATCATGTCGTATAATAAGATAAATAGATAGATCCCGCTTAAAACAAATTATATTTTAGGTGGTCAAACTTTTACCCAAAGTTCAAACTTTCACCTAAAATTCAAATTTTTTTCCTCAAACTTTCAGTCGTTCAATTGTTTTATCAAAGAAATGTGGCGGCAACTACTTTATGCAGCATGATGGGTATATCTTATATCTTACGCTCTCATGCTCATCGATTCTTGTTCGAAGGTGATCGATGAGGTGATCGATGATGGATGAGAGAGTCTGGTCCCAGTAATCCATCCTCATGAACATATGGTCTATCTTGCAGAGAGTTGGTTCTATCCAGATACGTCCCATTATTTTACAGCAGCAAATTTTGGCGGATTTATATGAGCGTGAACCTTGAGATTTCGCAAATAATATATATATATATAATTAATTTTGAATTTTTGAATTTTTTTTGAAATTTACTTTTTCTCTAACAAAAAAAATTAAGAGATAATTGTAATATTGAATTATTGAGATTTTGAAAATTTTGATTTTTTGATTTTTTATGAATTTTTTTCTAACAAAAAAAATTAAGAGCCAATTGTAAAATTAAATGAGTGTTCTTCAATTAAGCTTGTGTTTGGATAGAGAGAGGAAAAGAAAATTAGAGAAAAAATTGAAGGGAAAATGAAATTTATCTTGTTTGGATGGAGAGAAAAATAGAGAGAAAAAAAAATTATAAGAGAAAACATTCAAATAAGAAAAAAAAAATGATGGGCCCCATCTAAAAGTTCTCTCTTTAAAATTGAAGAGATTTCACGAGAAACTCAAGGATGCTCTTTTATTTTTTTTATTCCGATATTGACTCTTCTAAAAAAAATTGATGTAATTTTTAATCATTTATAATAAAGGTATTATTATCATTATAAATTATCAATTTTTTTTTCTATTTATTTTCTTTCACTCATCCAAACAGATTTTTTTCTCTTTATTTTTTTTTTTTTTCTTCCTGCTTTTCTCTCCATTAAAATAGAGCATAAAAGTCTTGGCTTGACAAGTATTCATGTAATGAGGCATAAAGATGTGGCATTCTTCAAAGTGAAAAGGGAGGAGTAGACTTTTAACAACTGTCTAAAAGTATAATTTTGCCTTAGTTTTACATTGCATAGCGGAGTGCCAACTTGAAATCCAACAAAACTTCGCTAAGATTGCCAAATCTTATAAAGAGTAGCTTCCCCTATGTCCATGTGTGAAAGGACTTCCCCCATGTCCATGTGTGAAAGGACTGTCAAGTATGCACGGATTGTATAACATTATAGAGGAAATTATCTTCTGCAACTCAGATTCTCTTATTCCCAAAATTGGCACTGTGGCAATGTGACTGTGGCACTGTGGCAATGTGACTGTGCCTTGGTACCTTCCTCTGAACATATTGGAGTTAGATTCATGCATCTCCCGTTTCTCTGGTGCTTATCTGTCCTCTTCCAGTTTGCTGCTCAGCGTTCATTGGGAGTTTGAGAATTTCAGAAACACGAGGGACCCAGTAGGAGACAAAAGGTTCCATGAAACGTAAGTTGAGTGCATCTCATTCAGTTTTGATTTGTTCTCTTCTCACCACCTATCTAGATATATCTGCTGATAGCTTTGCATTATGCAAGGAAGCTACAGCAGAACTATTTTGGGTGTGATGTTAAGCTGAACCATCTGGGCATGCAATTAAGCTGCGTTAGATGAGAGCTCTCCAGGTTTGATCAGTTTCTTGGGAGTCAGATAGGGTGCACTTTCGTTTACAGGCCAGCATCTTGACCCTGTCAGTAGGACTGAAAATGGATCTAATAAACTTCAACCGTATTCATATTTGTATTCGAATTATATTATATTCAGATATTTATTTTTCAGTCCAATCGAATTCAAATACGAATTCAGATATCTAATCAAAAAATTAATCGATATGGATATGGATTTGAATATCTAATCAAAAAATTAATCGGATATGAATACAGATAAGGATTCGGATATCTAATCAAAAATTTAATCGGATACGAATTCGGATATCTAATCAAAAATTTAATCGGATATAAACACGGATTCGAATATCTAATCAAAAAATAATAGCTTCATCCTTTGTTTTTAATTTTACCCTAGTAACCATATCAAAGTGGATTTTAATGGATGATGTGCAAGCATATCCAATAAGGATTTCGAAGCCTAGGTAAAAAAGAGACTCATATTTGTGCATCTATATAACAAATATGGATATGCTATATCCATTCGTATCCATATATAACAAATATAGATGTGCTTGATATCCAATTTATATCTGTATTCGTTTAGAATAAATATGAAAATAAATTTTAATATCCATTTAGTATCCGTTGAAAAATATAAATACAAATATAGATATACTACTATCCGATCCGTATTCGACCCGTTTTCAATCCTATTTGGTAGACTTCGAACGTGTGCTAACTTATGTTGATTATTGTGTTGTTTAACAGAGGAATGGAGAGAGGTTGGTTTGCCTTTTTACTGCCTCCTTGTTGTGTGTAGGCTTGAAGGCTCGCTAGGCTGTTCCGTTGCTGCCTCTTTGTTGGGTGTAGGCTTGTCAAGATTGTTTCGTTTCCTAACTATTTCCAAGAAGGGATCAGAGCACAAAGGAAAGACCTACCAAATGTTTGTGATTCTGAGTCGAGCCCAGGATATTAATGCTTTTAGGTGGGCATGTGCCCTCACAGAAAGTGTGGACAGAGTTATTGAAAGGGTCTGACAGAACCGGGGACAAATTGATTGGCAAGGACGAGCGCAAGAAGGAGAGTAAGAGGGGCAAGATAATTATTTCTTATGCCTCTCTAATTTTAACTAGAGACCATAATTGACATGGAAGATATTATCTAGGTCGATTGACAAACAAGGATGCGGAGAGGTTTAATATGAATTATTGGTGGAAAAAAAAACCTCTTTTATTCTACTTTTATTCAGACAAATTTTTTTTTTTTTTGGCTTGTCTAGGTCTATTAGCATTCCTTTTATTTTTTTATTTTTATTTTAAATCCTAAAACTTGAGAAAAAAAATGCTTCGTACTATTATTTTTGTTTTCTATTTCTTAAAAGTTATTTTTTAAAAAATAAAAAAAAATTAATTTTATTATTTTTAGAGATAAGAAACTCATCTTTTACCACCATCTTGACTCACATACCACCATCATGGTCGACCTTTCTACCATATCTTGTTTCTATCATACCATCTCTATTTTACTATCATTGCCATCTCTAATACTCCCATCATTGTTGTCTTTAATTCTATTAATTATTGTTTCTACTATCAGTATCATCAATGTTATTATTGTTCCTATCACTATTACCGATAATGCCACCACTATTATTATAATTATTTTGACACCATAGCCCTATTCCCTATCATACTACCAGCAAAATTATCATCTTGACTATCGTATTATTAGTATCTTCGTTATCATTACTTATACCACCACATTTCCTTTTTTTTAAGTAGGTCGCAATGGAAACATTACACTCTCGTAAATAGTGTGCCTTTGAGCATATATATCTCTATTATGAGGTTGAGCTGGATAAGAAAGCTTTCAGTTCATAACTATAACTCTATGTAACCATAGGCTATATTTGCTAAGAAATTTGCAGCTTGGTTACCTTTCTTTAAGTGTATGTGTTGGATAAATAGGCTATTAGGCCTAAATAGGCTAATAGCCTAATGGGCCTTGAAAGCCCATCATTTTCAATTGTGAGGACATTTAGTTCCATATTGGAAAGAATAAGAAAGGAATATTTACTTATATAGAAACCCCTTCCTTAAAGTTTAAGTTTCTTAGGCTCACCATAAGTGGAGAGCTTAAGGCACGCACGTGTGCGAAGGGCGCTTTGTAGACGCACTTTGCACTTCGGATCAGGATCAGAATTGATCGTTGATCGATCAGATGAAGGGTTGAGATGCGGTGATCAAATCATGATCGCGATCGCGATCCAACAGCTCACACCCATCGGTTGACCGGTCAATAAGACCGTTGGTGATAAGGCGTTCGTCCGATCGTACAGTTGGAGATAAGGCGTTTGTCCGATCGTACGGTTAGAGATAAGGCGTTGCTCCGATCAAGCCGTTGCGATAAGAGATCTTAAAAAGACGTATCCGATCGTGGAATTGGCTTGTCTGATCGGATAAATGACCTTTTAGATCATGAAAAGGCTTATCCGATCGCTTGATCTGAAGATCACGATGTTTAATGGGCATATCAAGGGTGATAAGCCCTTAACCCTTAACCCTCACATCCTTTGATCTTTGATCAAATAATTTAAATTAATTAAATCCGTAGGGTTGCTTCCAAAGGGCACCTAAAAACCTATAAATAGGACCCTAGACCCTTGCATTTTCATTCAATCATGATATAATCCAATTCCATTCCGAATTGAGTCCTCTCTTGGGCATTTGCATACTTTCCTAAGGGTAGTATAGCAATAGTGCATTAAAAAGAGAATAATATTCTTGGTTTGAAATTTTTGATAAATTGTAGTGATGCTTTCATCAAAAGAAGACTATTGTATCCTGAGAGACAATCGTCATACTGACCGTAAGCACCATTACGGAACGAAATTATCTTAAGGATATAGAGTATAACTCTATCCTCAGATCTTATCAATTAGGTAGCCACCTTCTACACAACCAACAGTATGTTGACAAATAATATTTTTGAAGCAGACAAAATGACTTTTAGATTCCGTAGTAAGAGATGGATGTATCTAAGGTTACTAGTTAGCCAAGAAAAAACTGTTGCTGAATATCCTCCAAAATATAATATATAGGTTGCAAAATTATAAGTAGCTTTAATTACATCCCACCAAAGAGTTAGTAATTTTACAATTAAAACTAAAGGCGAACGGCGCCAATGCATCCTCCTAAAGTAATCCCGAATTAGAAACTCAACAGCTCTGACTAAACCAAATCTTCAAGAATTTTGACTAAAAGGGTTGTCAAGAAACACAAGGTGTATGATGATTAACCATAGAAGACTATAAAAATAACTCCAAAGATCAAAAATAGGTGGCAACTTATGATGATACAAGAAGAATTTCTTTGCTTGATTTATTGCATTGTAAGCTAGGCTCCTACCAAGATCATTCATAGGAGCAATTATAAAGTCCAATACCTATTGGTTTGACAGGAAGTAATTGATACATGGATTTTCAAACATTTCCCACAACTGTTAGACTGCAAGCAAATAAGGAATAGGTGATGTTTAGTTTCCTTCTCAAGATTACATCTATTATAAATAGGTTAAATAAATGAGATCCATCCTGATAATTACGAGGCTATTGGGTGACCACCTATAGCCCAGCTTATCAAATGAAGTGCTCATAGGTGAGCATTCTCTTCCAAATTTTTGATATGATAGAATTGGTTGATTAACAATTTCTAGAGATAATTGAATCATAAGCCTCTTTACTGGATATCTCTGAATGATAATTCTTCCCCTAAGCCAATCTATCCTCCTGATTGGATCCCCAATTAGAACATTCAAAATCTGCATAGCAATACTACGTGGAAATATTTGATGAATGGCTTGAGAATTTCATCCACCTCACTCATTCAATAAATGTGAGGCTTTGGGAAATTGCTAAATGGCCTGAAAAATAAATGGTAACACCATTTTGGATATAAGAATGTAATCAAACTATAGTTGTAACTTAATAGAAATTAAGCTACCATCACCAGACTATATAATTTTTTTGGATATATATCCAACTACTCTTTAAAGCTCCTTCCATGAACTAAATAAATAAACTCTTGGGCAGAGAATATGCCATCCAATTCCCACAAAAATGACATTTCATTAATAAAACTCAAGAAAAGAAAAAAAAAAAAAAAACTCAAGAAAACAAATAAGTGTGATTCAATGCCACTTTATTTCCAATCTTGCATAAGAAGGCTTGCCACCATGCCTTATAATTTGGAATATTAAGACCACTTTTCACTTTTGGAATACAAAAGTCATCCTTTGCAATAGTGCGAAAAGATTTGTTATAGTAATCACGATCCCAAACAAAGCTTCTTATGGCACGGATAAGATATTTTATAAAACTTACAAGAATAGAAGCATTGGTCATAATGGATTATACATAAAATAAATTTGATCAATGTATACCTTTCTGCTAAAGTTAGATATGTGATTTAATCCATAACAATGAAAAAAAAAAAAAATACATTGAGCTAAACCCATAAATATGTTTTAGATCCGAAAGTTAAAATACAATAATTTTCTCTTTCTTCTGATCATTTTAAAAGAATAATATAATTATATTTTTTTTTATTTTTTACATTTTAGATGTTTGAATATACTTTTGGGTCATACCTTCGTGCGATTGTGCTTAAGATAGAAAAATTAAATCAAGTTAAATATTTATAGCTTAGTAATGACTCACCAATAATCTACCCAAAAGATGAAATTAGCCTTTAGGATAAAGTGACAGATATTCCAATCCAAATTTTTTCCTTTAATATTTATTATTTTTAATTAATACTTGTAATCTTTATATATTATCAACAACATATCTAAAAGAGAAGATTATATCCACTTGGACCTAGATTAATGGATTGCGCGCCTGCAACAATGTTATAACTATTTTGGCTCTCAATCAGTCA
The DNA here is from genome assembly GCA_900491605.1 of Calamus simplicifolius. Classification (NCBI taxonomy): domain Eukaryota; kingdom Viridiplantae; phylum Streptophyta; class Magnoliopsida; order Arecales; family Arecaceae; genus Calamus; species Calamus simplicifolius. Next base: position 610,219 of record UESW01003922.1, on the reverse strand, counting down.
TTAGGTGTTTGAACATTACTAGGTCGAGCTTAACAAGTTAGGTTAGATCTTAGATCAAACCTTCATTGCTTACCATTATTTTAAGTTAAGTTCAAGCCTAATTTTGAATTGAGTTGGAACATACTGGCTTTCAATACTCCTTTCATCTTCTAGTTTTTTAGATAGCTGATCGGGTGGGCGGCATGCAAATTCGACGACATGTATTTCGAGGCGATTATAAAAAGTACCTTGTTTGTATTACGAGTATGCACGCCATGCGATGTATAGATTGCTGGGTTGTCAGCGATCTAAGATAAGGAACACGGTCCTAGCAAAGGACCAAAGTCATACTAATTACCGCCCAAGCGGTAGCCCAATTGATTCGGGCGCTATTTTTTTTATTATGGGTGGCGTTGATTCAAAAAATAATTTCGCAGGTGATTTAATTAAATTATAGTTAAATTATGAGCCTATAAAAATTATGAATAAATGAGATGTCAAGGAATTTCTTCATGTAGTTATCCCGCATAATCTTTAAGCATTTGGATAGTATCAAATTAACCTCATCGCAAGATGAAAAGGATATGATCCGCATAAACTAGCTACACCGAATCAAAAGTCATAATACTAATAATCCTAAATCAAACCAAAATCAATTTAATTTTAAGTAAAAATAACACAAACTTGAATCAAAGATTGATTTCAAGCTTAGTTCAAACTTGGATTAAAATTTATTCGATCCAAATAATAATAAAATATACTAATTGAATTTATATTCTAAAGATTTATTGCATATATGTGTGCATATTGGGATATATTTGAGCCTCACCAATCTGAGCTCGACCTCGTTCAACTTTTGAGCCCGCTTGAAGCTAGCTCCGAACCAGGTTTAAGCTTTGGTTCCGTTTAGTTTTGTTTGAAAACCCGCTTAATTCGTCGTTCACCGCCGCACGCTAACCGCGCGTGTCTCGATCGTCGATCGAGGACTTAACCGTGATTTCGTCTGATGATAAGGATATTTTCGACACACGATCTCTAATTTGGATGCCCTGTTCCTGATTGGATTAAGATCTTATTCCATGCTATTCTCAAAAAAAAAAAAAAAAAAAAAAAAAGCACGGTGAGCCCGTAGGAATTGATATGTTGGTCAAACGTCCTTCTTCTACTATTCATATTTCATGCTTTCCCATGAAATAGTCTTTCTATTCCTTGTTATATTCCAAAAGCAATGGCTGAAAAAAAAAAATAATTATTATTATTTTTCTTTTATTAAAAAAATTATGATATTAAATATAAAGAAGAAGAAAAAAATGTAGCCTTGACTAATTGTTACTAATATATGTACATAAAATTGTTCACTGCAAAATGATAATGGTATAATTCACTTTTCTCTTACTAACCGTTACTAATACATATACATAACATGCAAACTTTTAATAGATCACAATAATAAATTAATTAATAAAAAATAATTATTTAAATAATTATATTAAGAAATAAATTAATAAATTTTTTTTATCATTTGATCAAGAGTATTTTTGAGATTTCTAAAAAATCTTTATCTATTCCTAATAGAATACATGCTTATTTTCATATCATCCAAAAACCATTTGAAATAATACAGACTTATTTCCATATCATCCAAAAACTATTTAAAATAAGACTACATTAATTATACTGAAATAAAATAAAATATTAAATATTAAATTAAAAAAAACAAGCTACTCACAAGAAATTGGTATTCCTATTTCTATAAAAAAATCTTTTTAACATCCAAATACTTCCAAAGAGAGTATCCCGTTCCAAGCTAGGGTGAGGTTTTTCCTTGCGCCATTTGGGTAGTCGCCATGATCGATGGCGGAGGTATACTTAGGGGTGCAATTTGGGCTGGATTCAACCTTAATTCGGCTTGTCGAATCCAAATTTCAACAGTGCTCAAACTCATCTTTATCCAATTCGACCCCGAAATATCCAGATTTAACCTGGATCGATTTTAAAATCTATTCGGTTCGGATTGCAGTCAACCCAACTCAGGATAACCCACACCCGTTATAAGTTATTCTCAATCTCCGCTCGCCCGTCGCCCGCTTGCCCGCCTCCCAGCCTTCCCATTCGTCGCCGCTGCTCGCCTTGCCCCGCTTGCCCCGCCTCCCAGCATTCCCATTCATTGCTGCCGCTTGCCTTCGTGACTTCGTCGGACCTAGGGAAGCTGCCAAATCTTTTCGATCGTCACCGGCGAGCAACAAAATCCATAGGTAATTTTTTATTTCATCCCATGTATGTATCCTTGTTCTATGGATTGTGATGACGCCCAATCACTGGTCATGAACGTTGGGAATGGACTGATTCTCGAACCTTCGCTTCACCAGGTTGCCTGCAAAGAAGTCCCAACACGGCCCTGGTAGCTCAGGACGATACCTCTCTAACCTGCGCCGCCTTACAACGCCAGATCCAACTATCCACTGGCCACGTTGCTGATGGGACTGGACCCAACTACCCAATAGCCCCGCTGGATGATGGGACTTAGCCCACCAACCGCCGTTTTCTCCCTTTCCGATGGGACATAACCCACCAACCAGCGCAGATTCATGCAACTCCCAAGAACTCCGCGACATTCCTTCTTCACGGAATCCCACGTGATCATGCCAGGGTCAACCCCTATAAAAAGGTGAATCCACTCAATAAACATGTATGCGTGATAACCCCAAAAAAATCGCTATCCTAAGGCCCAGAGAGGAATCCCTCCTCCCCGGGAACACCTTTTTCATCTAAAAAGAGCTCATTCGAGCTCCTTTTCTATTGTGACCTCAATTATTAACTTGGGCGTCGGAGGGTCCCACCGGAGAATCCTCTCCAGTCCTGGGACTTCTTTGCAGGCAACCTGGTGAAGCGAAGGTTTGAGAATCAGTCCGTTTTCGACGTTCAGGACCAATGATTGGGCGTCATCAGATTGGCGCGCCAGGTAGGGGGGGCTATTGGTGTAGGACACAGCAAGTATCTCAGGGCCTCCCTGTGCTACATCTCGAAAAACTCTACTCCCCCCCTCTCTTCTCTCCTTGAAACCATGGTGGTAACACGAGCTCAGGATGCTTCCATCAGCTGTTCAGCGGGGCTTCCTCCGCCAGTTAGGCAGCAGGAGGCCAACCCCTCTGTTGCCAATCCTCCAGTCACCTGCCCACCACCAAATGGAGCCGTCCAAACAGTGGAGCAACTGGCGACCCTCTCCCAGCAAGTCCAAACTCTCACTGCTATGGTCCACGGCTCCAGCAGCAGCAGTCCGTGGCCACCCAGCACCAAACCGCTCCCCCCGCCAGTCAGCAGTCGGCGAGGGGAGGTTCTTTACGGCGGGAGGCCGGTCGGCGGGAGGCCGATCGTCGCCCAGCTTCCCCTAGGAAGCCTCGCCGCGAGCCCTCCAAGCAGCCACGATCCCCTAATCGTGGCCCCAGCAAATTCCCTCCTGGGCTGCGTCATCAGGAGGAGCCAAAGCGGAAGTCCCGACTCCCGTCTCCTTCTCCGTCTTCTTCTTCTTCTTCTTCCTCCTCCGAGCCATCTCGGAGGGCCCCAACAATCAGCCGACAGGCGGAGGAGCGCCTGGAGGAGTACAACAGGCGGCTGGACGAGCTCGCCAGGAAAATCAATCATTAGCCGAGGAAGAGTTCGACACCATCCTCCTTACACCCGCCGGATATTAGAGGAGCATGTCCCCTCCAGATTTTGCTTCCCCCAGTGGACCCGTACAATGGTACGACAGATCCTCTCGACCATCTCGAGAGTTATAAAGCAATAATGCAGGTCCAAGGCGCTTCAGACGCCCTTCTCTGCAAGGCCTTTCCCGCCACTCTACGGAAGGCCGCTCGCGCGTGGCACTCGCACTTGTCCCCTCACAGCATCGACTCCTTCCGAGAACTGGAGAAGGCCTCCCTGGCACATTTCGACACCTGCCGATGAATTCCAAGAGTAGCGGATAGCCTCTTCTCCGTGCAACAGAAGGAGGGAGAGTCGCTGCGGGACTTTGTGTCCCGGTTCAAGGCTGTCGCCCTTGAGGTCTACCATCTCGATGACGCGGTAGCAACGTTGGCGTTGAAGCGGGGACTCCTCCCGTCCCGCTTCACCTTTTCTTTGGATAAGAAGCCCCCGAGCTCTTATTCCAACCTCTTCCTCCGGGCTCAAAAGTACATCCGTGCGGATGAAGCCAACTTCACCCGCCGAGAATCTTCAAGGAGCTCCAGCCACAAGCCCGCTCGCCCTGAGCTAAGCAGGCCCCCTTGACACCGGCGAGCCGACCCGCCTCGCCGATCCGACAACAGGCACAGAAGCCCTGTCCCCGACGAAAGCAAGCTCACACCTCTTCTCGCCCCTCGATCTCACATTCTGATGGAGATCGAAGGCGAGCCTTACCTCCAGCGCCCTCCTCCCATGAAGAAAGGTCTTCCCCGCGATAAAAGCCGCTACTGCCGATTCCACCGGGACTATGGTCATGACACTGACAGCTGCTACAGCTTGAAGCGGGCCATCGAGGAACTCATTCAGCGGGGCTACCTCGGCAAGTATGTTCAGAAGGTGCAGCAGCCGTTGCCGGCCCTCATGGGGCCTCCGCCTGTTCAGGCCCCGGTCGATAACGCCCCCACAGAGCGGACAGTCGGAATGGTGTCCTGGGGGTCAGCCTCCGCACCTAAGCGGCCGAGGGGGGAGGAGGTGCCGAATAATGTAATTTCGGGGGGATCTGCTATCGTAGAAAATGTAAACAATGAAGGCGTCATCGTCTCTATGATGATCACCAAGCACCCTGTAAAGAGGATATTAGTTGACAGTGGCAGCTCAGCTGACATCCTTACCTATGACGCTTTTATTCGGATGGGATTATCTTTTGACTCCCTTCAGCCTGTGGCAACCCCTTTGGTCAGTTTTATTGGGGACTCTGTGAGGGTTGAAGGTGAAATACCTTTGCCTGTGATAGCTGGAATGCCGCCATGCCAAAGCACAGTGATCATAAAATTCTGGTTGTGAGGGTTCCCTTGGCGTACAATGTCATTCTCGGGCGTCCAGGTTTGAACCTTTTAGACGCAGTTATCTCCACCCGGCGTTTACTGGTGCAGTTCCCCACAGTGAAGGAGTCGGAGAGATGCGCGGCAAGGTCAGCCCAGTCCTGTCCTGTTATCACGCGGCATCAAGTCCTTTGGAAGCTGAACCAGCTTTTGAAGCATCCGACCCCAGAGACTCTAACAAGGGAGGGGAACCAGCTAAGCACCTTTTAACCTTCCCTCTTGGAGATGACCCGGCAAGGACCTCCGTGTCGGCGAACTCCTTCCCCCAGAAGACCAGGAGCATCTCTTAACCTTTTTGCGGGCTAATTCAGACATTTTTGCTTGGTCAGCATCTGATATGCCCGACATCCCTCCAGAAGTGATCACCCACAAGCTCAACATTGACCCGCGGCACCGTCCAATCCGCCAAAAGAAGAGAAGCTTTGCTCCTGATCGACAAAAGGCTATTGACGAGGAAGTCAACAAGCTACTCAGTGCTGGCCACATCCGGAGGCATACTACCCTAGTTGGCTGGCTAATGTGGTCATGGTGCGTAAGGCAAATGGGAGCTGGAGGATTTGCATAGACTTCACCGACCTCAACAAGGCATGTCCAAAAGACAGTTTTCCCCTGCCAAGAATTGATCAGCTGGTGGATTCCACCTCCGGGCATGAACTCCTCAGCTTCATGGACGCCTTCTCAAGATATAATCAGATAAGGATGGACCCTAGCGACGAAGAGCACACCTCCTTTGTGACGGAAAAAGGCATTTATTGCTACAAAGTGATGCCTTTTGGCCTCAAGAACGCGGGGGCAACTTATCAAAGATTGATGAACATAGTGTTCCAGGACCAGCTAGGCCAAATATGGAAGTCTATGTGGACGACATGCTGACAAAGAGCACCCGTGCCTCTGATCACGTCTCCGACTTAGAGGAGACCTTCAACAACCTCCATCGTTTCCAAGTTAAGCTGAACCCCAAGAAGTGTTCTTTTGGGGTCACGGCAGGCAAGTTCCTGGGTTTCATGGTGACCCAGCGGGGGATCGAGGCGAACCCAGAGAAGATCAGCGCCATACTCGACATGAGGCCACCATCCAGCAAGAGGGAAGTGCAGCGATTAACCAGGAGGATAGCGGCTCTAAGTCGTTTCCTCTCCAAATCGGCCAAGAGATGCTTGCCTTTCTTCAAGGCCTTGCGGAAGATAAATAGCTTTGAGTGGACAGACGATTGCCAGAGAGCCTTCGACGGATTGAAGGCGTTTCTGTCCTCTCCACCACTCCTATCCAAGCCAAGAGACAGGGAAAGTCTTTTCCTCTACTTAGCCGCTTCTTCAGAAGCCGTTAGTTCAGTTTTGGTGCATCTCGACGCTGATGGAACTCAAAGGCCTGTCTATTACGTGAGCAAGGTCCTCCATGACAGAAGTCAGGTACTCCAAAATGAAAAAGGTTATCTTCGCCCTGATAGTCTCGCTCGGCGTCTCCGCCCGTATTTTCAAGCCCATCCTATTGTGGTGCTCACGGATCAACCCCTGTGAGCCATCCTGGCTCATCCAGATATCTCAGGCCGACTCGCCAAGTGGCCATCAAGCTGGGAGAGTTCAACCTTTCTTTCCAGGCTCGACCGGCTCTGAAGTCCCAAGTTTTGGCTGACTTCCTAGTTGAATGCACTTGGGCAGAGGAGATGACTGAGGAGGTTACCAAGGAACAGCACGAACCCGAGCCAGGCGAAGATGGAGAAACTTGGATCCTTCATGTAGACGGCGCATCAAACTCTCAAGGGAGCGGCGCCGGCCTCATTCTTGTCGGACCAGGCGGAGAGAGGACAGAATGCGCCTTTTGGTTTCTATTCGAAGCCACCAACAATCAAGCTGAGTACGAGGCCCTGCTGGCTAGGTTAAGGCTAGCCAGGAGTTTGGAATAAGGCATCTCAGAGCTTTCACGGACTCGCAACTCATCTCCGGGCAAATCAATGGGGAGTACGAGGCGCGTGACCCCGCTATGACTCAATACTTGGGCAAGGTTCGGCTCCTAGCCTCCCCGCTAGCTTATTTCAATATCAGTTATATTCCAAGGAGCGAAAATGCCAAGGCCGACATCCTTTCTCGTCTAGCTACCTCTGCCGACGGTATGGCAAAGGATGCTTACATTGAATATTTGGAAAGACCCAGTATAGAGGATAGCGAGGAAATCCTTCCGCTCACCCAAGAGCCCACATGGATGGACGCCTACGTTCGTTATCTCACTGATGGCACACTCCCTGATGACCGCAATGAAGCCAGGCTGCTCAAGTAGGGCCTCCAAATTCATCCTCCTCGATGGACGTCTATACAGAAGGTCATTCTCCTATCCCTGCTCAAGTGTGTGGGACCTGCCGACGCCGACTACATCCTCAGAGAAATCTACGAGGGCATCTGTGGAAACCATCTGGGAGGCAGATCCTTAGCCCAAAAGGCCCTCCATCAGGGATACTTCTGGCTCACTATGAGGGAGGATGCGGCTAAATTAGTTCAGAAATGCGATGGTTGCCAGCGCCATGCACACATCCAACATCAACCATCTACCCCGCTGAACCCACTCTCGACCCCATGGCCTTTCGCTCAGTGGCGAATGGACATTCTCGGGCCATTCCCCCCAGCTTACGGGCAACGGAGGTTCTTGCTAGTCACCATTGACTACTTCACCAAATGGGTCGAGGTCGAGGTGCTAGCCAAGATCACTGAAAGCAAAGTCAAAGCTTTCTTTTGGAAGTTAATCATATGCCGTTTTGGCCTGCCTCACACCCTCATCACGGACAACGGCTGCCAATTCAACAATGAAGCATTTTAAGTCTTCTGTGACCAGCTGGGCATTTATTACCGATTCACCTCTGTCGGCCACCCCCAAACCAACGGGGAGGCCGAGGTTATGAACCGCACCATCCTTAGAGGACTCAGAACCCGGCTAGATGAGTCTAAAGGTCGATGGGTGGAGGAGCTCCCCAGCGTGATATGGGCCTATCACACGACCCCCAGAGCCCCGACGGGCGAGACTCTTCAGTCTTGCCTTCGGATCCAAAGCCGTCATTCCTGTCGAGATCGGATTACCTAGTCCATGCGTGGAGTCCTTCAGCGAGGAAAACAACTTTGCGCTGATTCGGGCTAATTTGGATTTCATCGATGAGGCGCATGATTGGGCGAGGCTGCGTATGGTGACTTTTCGTCAGCGAGCGGCCAGGTACTATAATGCTCGAGTTCGTCTTAAGTTTTTCGCCGCGGAGACTTGGTTTTGAGAAAAACTAAGGTTTCAAAGCCTACAAAGGGGGCAAACTATCCCCCAACTGGGAGGGTCCTTATCGCATCGCCGAGATACTCCATCGGGGGGCATACAAACTAGAAGAGCTCGACGGATAACCCATTCCATGCACCTGGAATACAGACAACCTTCGCCAATATTATTAATGATGTATTCCCCTAGGGCATAAGCAATAAAGGAGGTCCCTTCTGATGCAACAGCCTACTCTCCCTTGCATCCAAAGACCAAGTCTCTCAAAAGGAGCTCACCAACATCGCAGCTAACGGGACACCACTCAGCCCTGGCACGATGGTGCCCCCGAGTCGGTTAAGACCCTAGCAGCCCCGTACCCGATCGAGTTGTCCTTCAGACGGCACACAAACCCCTGAAGCGGTTCAAAAGGAGTTCGCCGGCATCGCGGCTAACGGGACACCACTCAGCCCCGGTACGGCGGTGCCCCTGAGTCGGTTAAGACCCTAGCAGCTCCGTACCCGATCGAGTCGTCCTTCAGGCAGCACACAAACCCCTGAAGCGGTTCAAAAGGAGCTCACCGGCATCGCGGCTAACGGGACACCACTCGGCCCCGGCACGGCGGTGTCCCCGAGTCAGTTAAGACCCTAGCAGCTCCGTACCCGATCGAGTCGCCCTTCAGGCGGCACACAAACCCCTGAAGCAGTTCAAAAGGAGCTCACCAACATCGCGGCTAATGGGACACCACTCGGCCCCAGCACGGCGGTGCCCTCGAGTTGGTTAAAACCCTAGCAGCTCCGTATCCGGTCGAGTCGCCCTTCAGGCGGCACACAAACCCCTGAAGCAGTTCAAAAGGAGCTCGCCGGCATCGCGGCTAACGGGACACCACTCGGCCTCGGCACGGCAGTGTCCCCGAGTCGGTTAAGACCCTAGCAGCTCCGTACCCGGTCGAGTCACCCTTCAGGCGGCACACAAACCCCTGAAGCGGTTCAAAAGGAGCTCGTCGGCATCGCGGCTAACGGGACACCACTCGGCCCCGGTACAGCGGTGCCCCCGAGTCGGTTAAGACTCTAGCAGCTCTGTACCCGATCGAGTCACCCTTCAGGCGGCACACAAACCCCTGAAACGGTTCAAAAGGAGCTCGCCGGCATCGCGGCTAATGGGACACCACTCGGCCCCGGCACGGCGGTGCCTCCGAGTCGGTTAAGACCCTAGCAGCTCCGTACCTAGTCGAGTCACCCTTCAGGCGGCACACAAACCCCTGAAGTGGTTCAAAAGGATCTCGCCGGCATTGCGGCTAACGGGACACCACTCGGCCTTGGCACGACGGTGCCCCCGAGTCGGTTAAGACCTTAGCAGCTCCGTACCTGATCGAGTCACCCTTCAGGTTGTTGGAAATTGTATCCTAAAGCCAATCATTTGATGATTGTGTTGATATAAATTGTATATAAATTGATATATTAATAAAAGTTATTTGACAGTTTATTCATTACAAGAACATCTTCTTAAAACTCCTAATAGTAATGAAGCCCTCAGGATCTTCCTTTACGATAAAGGAGGATTTATCTTTGAAGGTCCTTAAAAGAGTTCGCGACCAAATGATATACTATGACAGGGCCATAGTGCTATCAATTATAGGACGTTGTATATCATATTTATTGGTTGTCCTCTTAACCAAGGAGTGTAAAGACACTGGTATGATATATAGGTACAAGTATCCTTCAGACCTGAAGATCACAACCAGTGGCTTACAAGAAACTCATTGTACTTAGGTGTCGGACCATCTGGATTTCTAATCTAGCTACGAAAGGTTATTGGGTGCAGTCAAGTACTTGTGGTAGTCAGTTGTGGATCAAGATAGAATTTGATCTATCCCGTTAAAAGGAGAAATGCTTGTATTTCAATTTAGCAAGACATTGGCCAAGGCACTTCATGTGAAAGTCACATGATCACTAAAATTGAAATCACTTTATGGATTTGCTGTTTAGAGTTGACAGGCTCTTAAGCCATCCTTAGCATTTGTGGTCAAGAGGATGAATTATACAGTAACTGTTTCTTAGGGTTATTGGAGTTTGCTCGGCAACTCTTCGATCTATCCGGACGTCGGATTCCATTGCTAGATGGGCACATCGATTAGTATAGAAAATTGTTTCTATGCTACCGGCTTAGGTTTGAACCTAGAGAGTCACACGCATAGAAGTTTCCTAGGATGATCTATTTGCTGATCAACGATTGAGAATCGTATATGATTTAATTAATCAATTTGATTGATTGAATTATCTCAATT